>JAWNPN010000090.1:2642500-3050000 GCA_035047485.1 Drosophila peninsularis
TGCTTCGCTGCCAATAGTTTTCCTTTTTATTTGAGCAAAACTTTTGTTAAAGTCCAGCTTTTGCCGGACTTGGCGTGGCAATCAGTGATAAAAATCATGGACTTTGGCGCTCTTCAAGCTCTTGAGCTGCTTGCATTGAATAATGTGCGCGCGCGGCTGTAGGTGCTTTAAAGCTTATGGCTTATGGCTCACAATCTGCGCCATTCACGGCGACGGCCACTGCCATGAAGCGGGCCATGAAAAATGCAGCTGCTGCTAAAATTTGTGCTCCTTTTCGCTTGTTGTTCTTGGCCAAAACGCTGGTCAGCAAAAGGGAAAATACAAAACTAAAAATAGAAATAGAAAATGGGAAGGAAAATGAAAAAAAATTATCCGACTTGGTTGATTTATGCTTTTGTTATTGTTTTTCATAAGCCGTCGCCAGCCAAAGTGAATTGTAACTGAGACACAGAGAGAGAGAGAGAGAGAGTGAGCGAGGGGGAGGAGCGTGTGAGAGAGGGCAGGGAAAACTTGAAGCACACACAGCTGTCGCTGGTAGATAACCCTAAAAGTTTGCACTAAAGACTCAATCAACGTGGCTTCTAAGCAGCTTCCGCGCGTCGAGTCTGCTGCAATAAATGAACAAATTAATTAAGAAGTGGCAGCAACGTGAATTGTTGCACGATTGCCAGTAGCTGGCACTGCTGGAGCTGCTGTCCTGCGGGTCGTCCTCGCTGGCGACATCAAATTAATGCAGCGCTGTCAACCTGCCCGCCAGCAGCAACAAACTGTGCTGAGGACAAAGGCGCTGCGAAACGTTAACGTTAACGCTTCACTGCATACACGGACAACAGAGTCCCACCCGCCTCCCTGTCCCTCTCTCTCTGTCTCTTTCTAACTCCATTTGCTGGCCTGAGCTGAAAAGCAGCTTAGCCTGCAGGTGATGCGAGCGACAACGCAAAATCAATCGAGAAATCCATCGGCCAGGCATAGATGGCTCGCTATACGCTATGCGCTTCATTCCGCTATGTCTATGTCCTTTGCCATGTGTGTGTGTGTGTTAGTGTGTTAGTGTGTGTTAGTGTGTGGGCACGTGCTGGTCAGCGCCAATAACGACGTAATCTGTTTATATCCCTTTTTTCCCTTCACTTCTTTCTGCCGTTTTTCTGCTTTTTTTGGCTATTGTGTTGCGCACTTTTTCCATTTGTCGGAGCTAGGAGCTGGCCGCTGGGAGCTAGGAGCTGGGAGCGCTTGGAGCTGCTTCAATTTTCTGGCCGGCAGTTTTTGTCGCTTGTCGTTCGCTCGTACCCCGAATTGAGTTGTTATTTTTCGCTTAGTGCAATTTATTTTGGCCAAGTGGCAGCCAAACGGGCCAGGCAGCGCTTAATTTATTATGCTGGCTGGCTACAGTGGCTGCTGCTCCTCCTCCTGCTGCTGCTGCTCATCAGCCAAATTGTGCTGGCCATTGTTCAATGGCAGATAAAAGAAAAATTAAAGGCAAGCAAAATGAAAGTCGTCGCTCGACGTTCCTTGTCGAAGCAGCAGCAGCAGCGGCAGCGGCAACAAAGAGGGCCAAAAAAAACCTTATTAATTTCAACTTTGAAAAATTGTGCATTGGCTTAGAGCGTAGCAATTTCGCAGCGAGGCATCCATTTATTTGCAGCGTGATAAATACTTTCAATTTTCCTTTCAATAAATGATAACGTAATGCCCCAGCATTAAACTAGATCAATGGCCAAACTGTCAATAAACCGAAAGAAAATCAAATATAGTAATCAGAGCGAGGAGCTGACGCTGAGGAGTGGCAGCAGCGCTTGGAAATGCTCTTCAATTTTTCAGCAAACTAAACTAAATGCAAAAACTCGAGCTTAGAAAACTCATTTCCGGCCAAGATGAGTCCAGTCCGGCAGGAATTATGAAAGTCGACTCGACTCGGCGCAACGCAAACAAAGCGATGCAAATTGATATGAGCACAGTTCTCAAGAAAGTAATTATTTTTCCTAAACGTCGCTTTGATTCGTCGGCAATAATAATGCAATCAAAGACAAGTTGAGTTCGGTTGACTTGTGCCCGAAATTTATACCGAAAGCCATTTAAATGTCTTCAACGGAATATTTTAATTGGACATTTCATGAGTTTTTGGCTGACTTTTTTAACTTTTGCCTCAGAGCTTAGAGTGGCTTGTGAGAGCAGAGAGCTTTACTACGAGAACTAGCCATATGAGAGGCAATGAGGTAAGTTTCTGAGGAGAAAATACAGTTTGGGTTGACTTTGAGTAAAGTGGATTAATTTTTAGGAGCTTTAAGGCATGCAGCCACTGACTTAAAGCTTGACTATAGCTTTAATGAACTTGCAGAGCTTTTCCCTGTATATTTGAGATTTGTTATGAAAATAGTTGAGCTGATGTACTTGAAAGCCTTATAAAAATCTTAAAATACCCAAAGGAGCTTTAAACTATCTAACTGACTTGAGTTTACCAAAAAAGCAGCTTTGCAGCAATTAAAGTAATATTTAATTTAAGATAAACTTCAACTATTTTTAAACTATATATATGTTAGCGGGCTATAAGCAAGCTCTGAGCAAGCTTTTACACATATGTGACATCTGTTAAAGCTTGTCAAGTAGAAGCTTGCCAAGTTAGATTAGAAAACATGCATAGTATTTAAATATTTTATTTAACTAAGGTCAAGAAGAGCTTTAAGATATAAGATATAAGATATAAGTATTATATACGTAGAATATAATAATAAAATAATAATATGAAAATATAATAATATAATATAATATAATAGTATTTACAGCTTTTCAGCACCCTCCAAGCTCTTTCCTCCCACAAAACTTCTCTTTCCTTCCCACTCAACCATTGTTAGCAGTTGAAATAGCTGTAAATAATATATGAAATGGCTACTCAGAGCAATAGAAATCCAACTTAGCATAGAGACGAGCTAAGTTGTGGCTGAATGGAGCTTGTTATGCTAATGCGCGGAATCATTTTTATATGCGCAAAGATCATTCGCTCGATGTGTGACAAACATACGATTGGCAAACTTATTTTGATGTTGGGCATAGAAAGAATATGAAATTGTGATTTGAGTGCGATTACGAGAGAGAGGGAGAGAGGGAGAGTGGGAGAGGGGGTGAGTGAGTGACTAAGTAAGTGGCGTACGCGTCAATTGCTGTGATTAGCATGAAAATCATTACAAGCACAAAATGAATGGCAAATCGGAAAAGCAACAGCAGCAAATGGCAAATGGCAAATGGCAAATGGCGGACGAAAATAGAAAAAAGCTCGGCCAGGGCTATGTCAAATGTGTTTTTGGTCATTTTTTGCTACACTCTTATGTGTGCGTGTGTGTGTGTGTGTGTGTCGCTGTCTCAGATGTGTCAGATCCAGGCGCTGGTGTCCTGCAAGCGGCCAAGCCAAGCAGACAAAGGGCAACCAGTGAAAAATCGAGTTAGCCAAAACAAATAGCAAAATAGTTTTGGACGGCGACAGCGACATTGACACAAACAACAAGCAGAAGACAACAACAGCAAAACAACAATAAGAAATATAAAAGTGGCCAAAGGAGATAGAGGGGGGAGGGAGGGTGAGCCAGGCAGTAGCTTCTCCAGTTTTGGGCTGTTGTAAAAGTCAAGCGAAATAATATTTTCCGGGTAACAGGCAAAGGCAAAAAAACCAGCAACAACAACAAAATTGGCTAGAGAGCGCCGTCACATGCCACGCCCCCCCAGCCCACGAGCAAAAACCCTCATTACTTCAAGCGTAACATTGAAAAAGGCAGAGAAGAAGAAAGAGAGAGAGAGAGAGAGAGGGAGAGAGAGAGGCTGTAAGGACGAGCTGAACTTGTGGCCATCATTGTAGGCAATTTGCAAAAATAGCAACGATTTGTTGTTGTTGTTGTTGTTGTTGTTGTTGTGGCAGGCAGCAAAGTTAGTTTAAAGGAAATCAAAATAAAAATCATAAAAATGCACAACGTGGCGCGCGTTTGTTAAACTGCCTGGCCAAGGGTAACAGAGAGAGAGAGGGAGAGAGGGAGAGGGAGGCGAGAGAAAGAGTCAAGCGCGTCGCAGACAAAGACAAAAATTGTTGCCTTGGCACAAAGATGAAAAGTTGTTGCTGTTTATGGCGGAAGTAGATAATGCCAAAGATGAACAAGGCGATGGCCCAGACAATTGTCAGTTTTGGCGCTAGCTTCGGAGCCAGAAGTCGAAGGCGAAGTCAAAGTTGGGCCAGTGCCATGCATAAAGCAAACAGCGGCAGTCGCAGCGCCAGCTACGGCTAATCAACAATGTCAGCCGCACACGTTCAGCAGGCAAACCTTTACGTGCGATAAGCACACACACACACACAGACACACACACTCTCACTAATGTTGCCATCAAACGCATCGATAAAGTCAACAGTGGAGCGTGCTCGGGCCTGGCCGCGTGACTAGCCACTGGGGAGCTGCGTCGAGGCCTACGCAAAGTTCAGCTGTTTTGTCACTTATTCACAGCACATTAAACAATTTGCTTTTTACGCCGGCCAATAACAACAACAAGGAGCAGCCCAGCCAGCCCAGCCAGCCCGGGCTCTGCTGCCTAGCCAACCGCACATTTTAATTGTTCTCGTCATGAACATGTCATAAAGCAAATCAGATTAAATGCGTCACTTATTATTGTGTGCCCGGGCACATAGATGCCAGCCAGCCTAGTCTACGTCTGTGTGTGTGTGTGAACTTTGTTAACTGCGGTCAAATGTGCTGAGCATATCGCCTCGATTGCGTGGGGCGACCACAGCGGGCAGGCAGGCAGGCAGCATATCGCCTTTATTGCATATTACCTACTCGAGCGCCCGCACAGTGGGGCAAATGTGTGCGAAAATCAAATGAATACTTTGGGAGATTCTTTCTTAAGGATCGCCAACTTGGTTTATGTAGCGACTACTATACCTGGCTGGGCTTGGCATTGGGACTCTTAACAATCCTTAGGAAACTTCCTCAGTCAAGTAACTCCATTAGGCTCCACTTCTAGCTATATATCTTATATCTATATATAGTTCTGCTTCTAAGGAACTTCCTAAGGGAAAAAGCTAATAGTTAACCCTTAGTTCCTTATTGATTGCTTAAGCACTGTGCTAAGTACCTGCTGCAGACGAGCAGCCTTTGCACCACTATGCAACCCACACACGTTTACGCAGCTCAAGCCACCCCCTCAGCCAACTGCAGGTTAACTCCTCATGTTGGCAATTGCTGCTGGTGCTAACTCGCATGTTAGATTGTGCGTGCTGCTTAATTAGTTGCAAACTGTTTCCATCATAGCAGACGCACACACAAGGCCAGCCCCCTGCCTCCCACTCGCCCGCCCTCCCACTCTCTCGCTCTCTCGCTCTCTGCCTGCCTGTGCCTTTGGCTTAAGGTGTTTGGCTACTTTAAGCGAGCCTTTTGTTTAAGTTCATACGTTTCCGGTTCCGGTTCCAGTTCCAGTTCCGCCTGGGCTATCCTTTTAATCGGCGAGCAGCGCCGATATTGATTTCTAATATTGATGCAAACCCATTTTGGAAATTTGCATACCAAATTCTGATTGCTGAGGGACTCCGAGGCGAGCCGCTTTCAAAAGTCATGTGTGTGTTGCATTGTTGTTGCTGCTGTTGCAATTTTTTGTTTTGTTTGGCAGTCGCACACAATGAAAACGGACAAGCGGGCGGAGCTGACTGGCAGCCAGGCAGGAGGCGGAGCCAGCTGCTTGGCACTTGACGCGCGCCGGCAACAGTCGATTAGTTGCACAGAGAGAGGGGGGGCGGGAGAGCGAGTCAGACACATACGAATATCGACAGCTAGTGCTTTTTGCTCAGTGTAATCACAGCAGCAATGGCAATTTACAAAATGAAAACATAAAATAATAAATACGATTTGACAGCGAACTATTGTAGATAGAGTCGCACAGTAAGGGAAATGGGATAATGTGCTGGCAGCGATGCCCGTATATACGTGTGTGTGTGTGTGTGTGTGTGTGTGTGTGTGTGTGTGTAGGGAACAGCATCTACATAATCATATTATGCTTGACTGGCACGACAAACCAAGCGCACAAATGTGGGTCCAACTGCATTGAGCTGCCAGCCCAAAAGCAGGACACAGCCGAGACAGAAGGAGAGCGGGGCGGGGCGGGCGGGTAGAGTGAACAGAGATTCAAGTAATTTGACAGGCGACATACATTTCACGTGCTGCATACACACAGAGAGACAGTCGGAGAGTTGGACAGATAGATAGATAGATGTATGTGGGGCAGGAGCAGCTGCGCAAATCTGTTAGCCAGTGAATTGATGAGGGGCAGAGGCGATAAAAAGGCTTGCGAATTGCCTTCCGCTCGGCGCCGAGTTCAGTTTTTGGCCTGCACTGCATGATATGGGCCAGAAACAGACAGTTGGAGCGACAGTGCCACCTGGCAGCTGCCAAAATTGCAAAATTGAAATTGAAATGCGAGTGCTGCAGCGACTGAGCTGAGCACACACACACGCACACTGAGAGAGAGGGGCAGACTCACGTATACGCATGCATAATACGCATACGCAGCGTATGCAGTTGGCCTCGTCTGTGCGGCGGCTGTCGCAAAGACAAGCCAAAGCAATTAATGTAATGAGCAGCTGCATGTCAGGCGCACTGTCGACGTCAACATTTTTCGCACAAGAATTTTCAATCAACAGCCGCATTCACACGGACAGGGCAGGGGCAGGGGGTGGGCCGGGTGGTGCAGTGGGTCGCTTACATGCCACGTAATGTGCTAAGGTGTCCAATGTAATTGTTTAAAGCCCGAGCTACTTAAGTGCAATGTGCCCATGTCTCCCTCTCTCTCTCTCTCCCTCTCTCTCTCCACAAACAAAAAGTCCAATCAGCCCTGCATTAATAAGACTCAGCCGAGCTGCGGGCGCGCCACCCTCGCTCGCTTTTTTCCCTTATTTTCTGTGTTTGTGTGGAGTGCTCGCATTCATTTGCATTTATGTTTTATGCCAACTAATTTGAAGCTCTGTCAGCGCAAACAAAACAAAATCAGCGCCAGCCTCCGCCTCCGCCTCCGCCTCCGCCTCCGCCTCCGCCTCCGCCTCCGCCTCCGCCTCCGCCTCCGCCTCCGCCTCCGCCTCCGCCCCCGCCGACACGCAGGTGGCAAGCTGCCTGGCGTAGGCGTCCAAGTGCATGTTGAGCCGTTGCCGTTGCCTTTTGTTGCTGCAACAGCAACAGACGGCGGCGCCTCACACATACGCATACAATATGCATACTCATTAGTTTGGAGTGGTTCCGGCAACATAAGATGCCTCGCCCCCATATCATCAGCCAGTTGTCGACTTGTCAGTCAGTCCGTCTTCATCATCATCAGCGGCAGCATTCTCAATCCCAGTCAGCTTCTGCTTCTATTTGTCAGTCAGTCTGTCTACCTGCCGCTCCCGCTCCCGCTCCCGCTCTATTCCTGTTTGTCCCGCTCCAGAATAAACAAACTCTTTTGCGCCTGCCTCGCCTTTTAAGTTGCAGCCAATTGTTATTGCCTGCTGCAACTTATGCAGCCCTTTTTCCAGCTCATAAATTTGTTTTTCTCTCTCCCTCCTCCCTCTCCCTCGCCCTCTCTTTCTGCTGAGCCGTCGCATTTGGCTCGTCTTCTGGCTGGCTTTCAATGTCAACCGGCGCAGCGGCTTTTGTTTGACGTCGTGCTCTCGGCCTCATGAATAACTGATTAAAACCTTTTTGGTTTTTTGTTTTTTTCTCTCTCTCTCTCTCTCTCGCTGGAATGAGGCTGACTGAATGGCTGCTGGGTTCGGTACGGTGGTTCGCTGGCTCGTTGTGGTGCACAGCCCGCGCTTTCATTTTAAATGACTTGGCTCTGGCTCTGGCGCCGCACAGGGAAGTGCAGTGTCAGCAGCGAGCGAGCGCTGTGATGATAAATAGCTGTTTTATGGCTAGAAATTGTCAGCCGGATAGCTAAACGGCCAAGACTAATGATGGGACTGTCAATTATGGCCAGGCCACTTAATGATTTTCCCGTGTTGGTATATGAGAATAACTGTTATACAAATGCCTCATAGAGCAAAGTTAAGCTCTGCTCATGAGTAGAGCTAGTCAAACATCTAAAGAAACCATTATCAAAGACTTCTGCTGAGTATTTCGTACTGCTATGCCAACTACTTACTGTTATACAAACTGTTATATTGCCCATCATTCATCATAGTCTCCTTAAACACTATCCTAGCACACAATCCTCCTCATAAGCTTTCAGCGCCTAACTTTCCCAGCTCACTAACTCTTCTACAATCTGTTATACTGCTCATCATACTTCACAATTTCCATAAACATAATCCCAACACTACTTCCAGCATTTTCTAACACCTGTCAATCTAGCTTAACCTTAACCTCATATTAAAACTCTTCCTCAACTAGTTCTTATGATACATCAATTCGAGCGAACTTTTGTCGTTACGGCGCACTTTCACATGCTGTTATACAAAAAGTTTATAACACCTGTACGCGGCAGTCCATAAAGTCTCTCGCAGCTAGCATGCGAGTCGGCACAGCTGCTGCACAATTGCCATAGGAACTTCTGTTTTGTAATAGGTTTTCTTTTCAGCTTCGTCTGCTTCCTCTTCTTTTTTGACAACTGTTATACAAAACTTTTATACGCAGCCATAATTTCAAGATTTGCAGCTGCATAAATTTCACATTTAACAGCTTACGAGTTGCAGCAATTCCCACTATCATTGAATCCAATTGGAGCAGCCCGCCGCCACCCTGCGGGCCAAACTGTTTCGACTCATAAATACAACATTATTTTCACCGTAAATCGCAGCGAGGATTGTCGACGTCTTCGTCTTCGCCTGTCTGTGCGCGTCTCAATTCACTGCACATTTTGCAAATAACAATCGCATTTTTTGAATAATTCAAATCCACTTTGTTGCCTCACGCTCCGTCCCGCCGTACCGCCGTACCGCCGTACCGCAGTCCCACCGTCCCTCGGTCTCTCTGTCTTTTTTGTCTGATTGTCCGTCCGCTAGTTGCTCTGCTCGTTCTGCCAACCATTTTGTGCTTTTTCTCTGCATTTTTTTGCTTTTGAATCGTGCAAAACGCTGTGGCATAAGAAAAGCTCCAGCCGGAGCCGTCAACTGGCAAGCGAATGTTTTTTTGTTGCTTTTGTTGGGGCAGCATAAAAAATGTATAGCATAGTTTTCTGCGTTCACACAGCACACACACACACACACACACTCGCACACAGCGGCAGCTCTCTACTATTATTAAGCTGTGCATCATTTATGCCAGTTTTTTAGTTGCCTCGCACTTTCGCATTTAAATTAATAATATTTAAATTTTACGTTTTAAATGAAAAGCCAAATTGCGCAACGGCTACGTTTAACCCACACCCGCCTCGGCTCGCCCGGACGCCACTCGACTCGACGCTGATTTCATTTAGTTGAGTTGCGTTGCGTTGCGTTGCCGCTGAGTCGCTTGAATGATAGAAAGACCGGACCGTGCCCACAATTCAAAAATCAATTTTCATTTGCAAAAACGATTACATTCACATTCATTCAATGTTCGTTGGTTCGCAGCTCTGTTGCGCCCAACCGCCTCGCCTCTATCAGTTTTTTCCATATGTGTGTGGCCCTCTCTCTGTGTGTGTGTGTGTGTGTTGTTGTTGTGTTTGGTGCGCTGTGCTATCGGTTCTCTTACACTCGAATGAACTTTTATTCAATTTGCAAAGCAACCACAAGCTGCACAATAGCCGTTTTAAACACTCAACCAACCAGCGAACCAGCGACTGCCAAGCGAACGGCCATTTCGTCATTTCGATGGCGGGGGGCGTGGATGGGCGGCAGGCCAGGCCTCAACCCGCTGCTTAACCTCAGTGGCAGTTCGGCACTGACATTTGCATGTCCAACTGTCTGCACTTTTCCGTCCTTCATTTAAATGCGGCAGCAGAGGCGGAGGCGGAGGCGGAGGCGAAGGCGGAGGCTGGACGCTGCCAACCGACTAAAATATTCTCTCTCCTGCGCAATTTTCGTGCGTTGAATCTTTATCTACTTCCTTAAACTGTTTTTTTTTTACAATTTTCGAATGCATTTATTCATGTGCTGCCTGCAATTTATTACAAAAAAAAACTGTTATACAAAAAAATTGTTATACTGTTATACACAAACTGTTATACGCGACAAAAAGCTGCTATACGTGTAATGGGCGACAAATATGCATGAAACATAGCTCCATTTTAATACTGGCGCATACATCAGCTCCAGCCACCCTTCGCATAATGGGCCAACTAAAGACTAGGAAGAAAAAAAAGAAAGGAAAGAATAGGGAAAGAAGCACAAAAAAAAAACAATAAGTATGTAAAAATGAAACAAATACATAATAAACAAAACAATGGCGAAGGGCAGCGACGGCAGCAAACAAAAGAATGCGCTCGTAAAACCGAGATTTAGGCCGTGCCACATTTGTGACCAAAAATGTATAGAGAGAGAGAGAAACAGGAGCAGGAGCAGGAGCAGAGAATGCCACAGGAAGCAGCCGGAGAGGAGCAGTAGCTGTATAAAGGGAAACTTGGGGTCCTGCTCATTTTATGCGCTAACTGAATCAGCCCGACAACCATTAACTGAGGCCATTTTATTCAATTTTGCTGCCCCCTGCCCGCCGCCTGGCCCAGCGGCAACAACAATACAAAAAGGACAACAGCCGAGCGGAAAACGGAAGTGTGTACGCAGGTTATGCAGGAGTGGAAACTGTAGCCGAAGCCGGAGAGCTAGCGCTGGACTTGGCCCAAACTGTAGTGGCTACGGCTGCTGTTGCTGTTGCTGTTGCGGCTGCTGCTGCTGCTGCTGCTGCGGCTGCTGCTGCTGCTGCTGCTGCTGCTGCTGCTACGTGTGACAATAATAAAAGTTTTTATTGCCATCGCACACAGCTGCGACTGCTGGGCCAGTACGTAGCACGCAGTACGTAGAGTGGATCTAGAAATTAGCCCCTGCCGTCTGAGCCAATTTCGTCATATACGCCGTGCATGCGCCTCACCTCGCCTGGCCATCGTGTAATCTCTGTCGTAAATTTTGTCTGACAATGTTTGAAAAATGCCACAGAGAGAGAGAGAGGGCCCGAAACAAAATTCCAAACGGCCAGTGGACTAAGGCACTAAGCCATTGTTCCGTAAAAGCGAATTATCAACAAACAGATCTGTTATACTCGCACAGATCATATTGCACTGAGCAGGTGCTCGTAGCTCGGACAATTAATTTATTTTTCATTATGACAAATCGTAGATAAACTCAAATCCCACAGCTGAATTAGATTCAATATTTTGTTGACTATTTTAAAAGGACCTGTGCATAAGCTGCAAACTGTTATACTAGTGTGTGTACAGTAGTAATTGTTATACTGGCAGGAAGGCAATGCTGATGATAACTTCGTTTTAATTTCGTTGCTTTAAGTCATCAATCACCTGTTATACTTTTATACTACATTACTGTTATGTTGTTATATAGTTATATTGCTATACAGTTGAACTGTTATACTGTTATTGTGATATACTGTTATACTGTTTTATTGCTTTACTGTTTGACTCCTATACTTTTAAATTTATAAACTGTTATACTGTTATATTCTTAAACTGTTATACTGTTATACAGCTTTACTGTTATACTGTTATTTATAGGAAATGTGTCCCACATGCAAGTTTTGCCTACTCATCTGTTATATAGCTGTCTGGCATAACTGTTATACTGCTATACAGTCTTCAGAGTAGCCCTCTGATATTGCCTTACTCGCAAGAATCTACAATATAACAGAGATTATAATCAAGAATAAGGAAATTAGTAAAATTGTATTGGCTACAATCGTTTTCACTGACATGATTTTTATAAACCTATATATATGGGTATATACATATATATATATATACTTATGTATATAGATAAGTATATGTATGTATTCAATACATATATAAAGATATGTAACGGCTATATAAGGCGGAATGAGGATCAAAGTGTACAATATGCAGTGTGCAGTCAGCATAACTTAACCAAGTCAAGCTTTCTTCGAGGTCGGAAGGCACGCACAGAGCGCTTGATCCAACGCTTTTTCAAGAATTTGTGAACCAACGGCCACAGGTTGCGGTGCTGTCTGCCTGTGATGGTGTGCAGAATGTTCTGCTTCAAGTAGAACCGTATGACGGGCTGCATCTGCTCATCGAAGGCGGCCAAGCGGGCCTGCACAACCTTGGGATGATCGTCGACGCGGCGCGATAGCCGCTCGCCGGTCACGTCGTCCAGGCCGGGCACCCTTGGCGCCGCCACGCCCTCGTTGTAGACGCGACCAGATGGCATATGCACCAGCCGGTTCTTGAGCATGTTCACTATGGCCTCGTCGGGTATATTCAGATTAATGACCATGTCCAGCTTGACCAGGCCCTGCAAGTGCTTAGCCTGTGCCAGATTGCGTGGATATCCGTCTAGTATGAAGTTGCGGTCCTCCGCCTTGTACACGGCCGTCGCAATTACGCCGTGCAGCAAATGGTCCGGCACCAGCTTGCCCTGGCTGATCATGTGGTAGGCATGCTTGCCCAGAGCAGTGCCTTGGTGTATGTGCTTCCGCAATATGTCTCCGGCAGCTATGTGCACAGCGCCAAAGGTCTTCACAATCATGTCGGACACATACCCCTTGCCGCTGCCCGGCGGGCCCATAATGAGAGCACGAAATCCACGCATTCGCGACATCAGAGCAATACTAATGAACATTTCCCCTTACGAAGCGCATATCAATTTCTCGGTCAGATATTAAAAATAGCTGTAAAACGATCTCATCTGCTTTGCACTATACCAATTTTATGCGGCGAAACTTGGGGAATAATAAATAAATCAATTTTGCAGTTGAAGATGTCGAAAATTCAATTTCTAGAGCCAAATTTGGGTTCTACGAAAGCTATTGAGTTGAAGTACATTAAAATTGAGGCAAATAAAAAAATAGTAAACTGATGAGAAGTTGGGGAGGGGATGCCTGAGGGAGCAGAGGTGAGGTTGGAGTGGGGCATATAGAGATAGAGGTTGGTATATGCCTAGGGCACGATGAGTTTTCTATGCGTGCAGTGAAAGTAGTTCGACATAGACAAGCTCCTGTATCTGCTAGTCATGCACTACCTCTAACAGCGCTCTCTCTCTCTGTCACTTCTTATATATTGAGCCCTTCTGTAATTGAAATACTTTTCTACGTTTCTAATTAATTTCTAAGCATCGCAAATACATAGTTTGCTAGTTAGCCGAGGGAAAAACTGAAATGAGAACGCAAACAAATGATGAAAATTTGAGCGAACTATTTTTTGCCACTGTACGGCCAGGGCCGGGCCGCAGTCCGTGGTGCGGCGGCCCTCAAGTGGCCTACGTGTGTCACATGCACAATGGCAGCGAGCCTCCCCCGACCGCCGCCCCATTAGATATCGTCTTTGTTTTTGAAAAATTGTCTACTTCATTTTAGGCGGGGTCCGCTCCTGCAACGGGAATGGCCATGAAATATAACAGTACTCATTATGTTGGGATTACGATGCAATCAACGCAGAAAAAAGTGTCAGTCAAATAAATCACTCGCCAAACATGAGGAATGGGCGCACACAGCCACACGCCCACCCACCACCAGCAGCACCAGCACCACCCTGCCCCACGCGCTCTGCACGCAATGCGACTTGACAAGAAGCACGCAAAATATATTTTCGGGCCTCTGCACGCTGCCAATGTCAACGCCAAGAGCTCCAACCGTTTGTCTGCCCCCCCCCTCCCCCTCTCTCTCTCTCTCTCTCTCTCTCTCTCTCTCTTGCTCTCTGGGAGCATAGTTGAAGCTGACAGCGAGCACGACATTGGAATCGGAGAAGGCGTCAACTGAAGCTGCGGCTGTCAGTCCACTTCGTGCGCCAGGATAAATGGCGTTCCTTTTCCTGTTTGTGGCGGCATTTTCCACATTTCCACAGCGCTTGCTTCCTTACTCCGCCACCCCACTCCCACGTTTCCTTTTAAAGTAACGCATTTTTTTTAATTATGCACCAGCTAGACTTATGCATTAAAGTTTCCCATCACAGAGGGACGGCCAATCAGGGCTAAGTAACTCATTAATTATGTTCGAGAAAGATGCGTAAGATTGAATGGGCAAAGTGAGGAATGCGAATTGGGGTTGCTGTGCAAGGGGGAGCGTAGCTTGGGGGTTCATGTATATGGAGAAGGGCAGATATTTGAATTGATTTGGATTCCTCAAGTTAATTGATAGATATTTTCTGATATATATCTCTGTGATGTGTTTCTATAACATTCATTATCATCATCATCATTATTATTATAATTATCATTAGCATTTGCTATGACTCAGATACTTCTGCTGCGCCACTTTCCTCAAACTTTTCAGCTCTCTTTTACTCAACTACTTTTTGAGTCCATATTCTTTATAGCAGGGCATGTTTGACCTTTGCTCTTTGCTAGTTACTGCCTGTAACAATTTACTAATTATTTTCAAATCAGAACTTAAAACTCTGGGAATTGCACTGGGTCCCTGTCTCTGTCTCAGTCTCTGCTCTTGGCTGCATGTTGGCCCCGTGGTAATCATCTCGGAGTCGTGCCAAACTTCATTTCAAACAATTCAGCGCGGCCAGCAGCCAACAATGGCGCAACAAATGAGCATGCGATTTGCTGCTGCGGCGGCGGCGACTCCTTGCTCGTGTTCAACGCGCAGCTTATCTCAGTTTCATTACAGTTATTGTCGTTGTCATCAGCTCTGGTGCCATGTGCCACAATGTTGTTGGGCAGAGAATAAAACTTTAAGTTCCTGCTAACCCTGCGGGTAACTGTCTTGCCCGTTAAAAGCCCCTCTGCCTTTAGCCAGTCAGCTCTGCTTACTTCTTAGCTGCAATTTCGCATACACACAACAGCAGCAGCAGCAGCAGCAACAATAACAACAACAGCAACTGAAGGCAGCAGCAACACTTCCGCTGGCTGCTTGAAATAAAAACTTGATTCAGTGGGGAGCAAGGAGCGTGGAGCGAGCAGCGAGGCGCGTGGCGCGCAATTCTAAGCACCGCAACAAAAGCTGAGCACAACATCAACATCTAAATGCAATGCCATAGAAAAATGCAAAAGAAAAAAAGGAAGAAAATGTGGAAAAATAAAAAATAAGCGAAAGAAAAAACGCAGTTTCCGTGCGGCGAACAAGCAAAAACAAAAAGCAACAAAACAAAACAAAAAATAAGCAAAAAAAAATAATATATATATAAAAAAAATAAAAATACTTAAGCGTTGCCAGCGTCGATTTGCGCCGCCCACAAGACGCTGGGCGTGGCTGTGCCAGCTTCACACTCGAACACGTAGCAGCTCGCGGCGCTCGCTGCCGCTGCCGCTGCCTCTGCCGCTGCGTGTGGCTGCGTTTTAAGTGCGCCAGCTTAAAAGTATGCTACAAGTTTTTGCATTTGCTTAAAAGCCCGCGCGCTGGGACTCGTTCGAACCAATTTGGCCGTAAATGCCATTTGCCACATCAAAATTTATACACAATCATTTTTATTTGAAACATTTTTATTTTCGCCTTAGTCTGAAGCATTTTGATGCGTATTTATGCGCTTGCATAAATTGATTTATATACAGAGCACAGAAATGCAAGCAGCAGCTGCGCCCCCTCGCCCACTGTCTCTATCTGTGGCTAGTTATTTGCCTGTTTTTCGTATGATTTATTAGTTTGCGTTTTAAACATTGCGGTCGAGTCGACATGGCAGCAGCGTGCTCTGTCTGCTTACTATATAAATATATATATATATATATATATATATATATCTAGTTTTGTGCGCTGCTAATGCCAAATATGTTAAATAATAAATATAAATTCGTGTATATAACATATATGATGTATTTGCTGAACAATGCATGTATCTTTCGCCTGTCTGCCTGTCCGTCGCTCGTATCTCTATCTGTCTGTCTATTTTGTCTCGTGGTTAGGCATAAACCCCGTTTATCTGCCAGCGTATGCGAAACATTTTCGAATTATTTCTACCAGCGTCAGCGTAGGTGCCATAACAACAACAACAACAACAACAGCAAACAGCCAACAAACAACATCCTTGGGTTGGGTCAACAGTTTCGGTAGCTGTTTGGCGGTGACGTTTTTGTATAATTAATTTTTCTTGTTCAGTGGTTTTGTACAATCAACATTCGATGTAAAAACAGTGCAAACAAGTGCAGCGCATACAAGCGCACTTAAAGTGCATACACCAACACACACACACACACGCACACAGACATGCACACATATGAGTAAAATGCCACCGCAGGACTTAACAGAAGCAACTACAGCCATAGAATGGAGCTTGCCTGGACAAGCATCCTCTTGCATGTGTGTGTGTGTGTGCTATGGGGCTGCTTGCATATGCATGCGAAAATGTTAAAGCAAATAAGAAAAAGTGTGAAAACGAGCAGCTTGTCATGTAAACAAGTAAACCAATAAGTGCAAGAGTGCGAGAGGGAGAGCGGGAGAGGGCGAGAGCGAGAGCGAGAGCGAGAGCGAGTGTGCGGGCGTAAGTGTGACCAGACTTTAAATGTGTCCAGAGCAGCCTTTCAGCTGCTAGTTACCCGGAGCAGCACTCGAACACAACAGCAGCAACAAACAATAAAAAATCTCAGACATATTCAAACATTCAATTGCCAGCCCAACAGCAGCAGCAGCAGCAGCAGCACCTTTTCATTACTACGGTTTCGTGAAGCGTTGGCCTGCTAATAAATTTCCCCTCCATTATTCATAGTTAACTGAACAATGAGCTCAAACTGTTGATTGGTTGCAAGCTGCAATATACATACATATATATGCTTATATACCTATATATATACTATATATATTTATTTATTTACCTACCTCGAGCTGCGCTCTTAATTTAACCAATTCCTTTTGAAGTAGCCGCACAGCTCTTGAGTTTTTAATTTTCTCCGTTTGGCAGCTCACAGCAATTCATCATTTTCCAATATTATTTGCAGCGGTGAAAGCTTTAACATTTATCGCTTAACATTGATTGAGTCTGCAGCGAGCATATTCAGTTCAGCTGGCCTTGTGGCTGTGTAGCAAATCAGTTGTGAGCATTACTCGCTGATTAATAGACCATTTTCTGTATTAAGATTATATTATTGCTAACTATTGTCCTTATGAGCCAGTTCACATTCTGTTCGCATTAACATTCCGTTAACATTCCGTTAACATTCTGTTAAGCTTCTGCTAAAACTAAGTAAACATCATTCTTAGCTTTGGTTGTGTATCTCAAAGTAAATTTAGATACAGTGCACAATATGAACTGGTTCCACTGAGTCCACTGGTTCATCATGGTTCTCCTGAGGAGCAGTTGACAATATAAACTAGTTACACTGATTCCAGTGGTTTCACTGGTTCAGCTTGGTTCCACTGGTTCTGTTGTTTCCTCTTTATGTACATTAGATATAGTTCACAATGTGAACTGGTTCCACTGATTCCACTGCTTCGTATTGGTTCCACTGTTTGCTTTCTTTCTTTCTTTATGTACATTAGATATAGTTCACAATGTGAACTGCTTCCACTGATTCCACTGGTTCAGCTTGGTTCCACTGTTTTCTTTCTTTCTTTATGTACATTAGATACAGTTCACAATATGAACTGGTTCCACTGATTCCACTGGTTAATCTTGGTTCCACTGGCTCACAGCTAACTCTAAAATCTAGTTCCTAAACAATTTGAGCTATTTGCCAGAGCTCAGCTCCTCCTCAACTCATCTCTATGCTGACTACGCCCTTCTGCTAATCAAAATAAGAACTGTTTAATGAATGACGCGCTTGTGTTTGATTTTATTTCATTCCATTTTTTCTCTCCTTTGCTTTGTTTTATTTTTTCTTGCCTCGCTTTGTTTTTGTTTATACAATTTGTTTACGCAACGCGTGACGCTTAAATGCTAAATAATGCAAATGTAAATGCGACGCATTGTTTGGCTTTGCTCTCGCCTCGCTTTTATTGTTGTTGTTTTTCTTTTAGCCCTTTGCCCCTGCTCTTGTTGTTGTCGTTGCCGTTATCCTTGCCAGCCCCAACTCCAAGCAGTGAAAAAGGGCGCAGAGTAGAGTGGGCGCCAGAAATCAAATGAAAAAGGGCTCAGATTGGGAAGACTTGAGAATTCTAGAGATTATAGAGCATGAAGAAAAGAATATTTGCTAATTTTTGTTGAGGAACTCAAGAAGTGCTCTTGAGATAGAGTTTTGATATATTAGAAAATTTAGAAATATTTCTAGATACTTGAATTCTGATTGCTATGACATAGTCAGAGTAAGTTCACTTTAAATCAAAATTTTATTAGTTTCAATATATATCACTCTCTCTCTCTCTCTCTGTCCGTCTCTCTTGATTTCCCATACAGCAGCTGTTTGCCCACCCACTTCTCCCCTTCCTCCACTCCTGTCACAACTTTCGCTGCTCAGCCAACTCGAAAGTTCAGCCGCTCTCCGCCCTTTCAGAGTATCAAAAGTTCGACTCTGATTTCGATTGTCTTTGTTTTTCGATTTCGAATTAATTTTCTTACGCAATGAACATGCAGGAAATTTGCATATTTTCTGTGCGCTGATCGATTGTGGGCCTAACGAGTGGACCCAAAAGAAATTTAACAAAATTCAAAAAGGGGACGCCCAGCTTACAATTGGTCAAAGACATTTGCTTGGGGCATTTTAGAGGCGTTCCCCCAGGGCAAACACACGCAGAGGGCGCCGCCAGGCGACACGAGTCCTGGGCGTGGGCGAGTGTGAGGCATTTGCTAACTTATGATTCGCGAAAAAATTACATTAGAATTGCAAATTGAGCAGGGGAGGCAGAGGCGGAGGAGGGCATGGTCTGCAGCCCATTCAGCACGGCTAAATAAAAGTTGTGTCTTTGCGGCAACAGCAACAGAATTTGATTTGGGCCAAGTGTGGGGATGCGCAGGAGCCAAAGGACAACAGCAGCGAGGAACAAACTCAAACATTTATGACAATAACTTCTTAAATGCGTTGTTGCCTTCGGCAAGGAATCCCCACTGTAAGGACATGCAGCTGAGAATCTCATTCGGGCCGCTGCCTGCCTGGCTGGTCTACGTCTCCGGGGCTGCCGTTGAATTGAATTACTTTTGCGCCAGTTGAAATTTCAATTGCCCAGGCAGGCAGGCAGGCAGGCGGCCAGCCACGAGGGGGGCGAGTGAGAGGCGACGACAAGCACAACGATTGGGCGATGCACATGTGGGCATGGCCATATGCAATGTTGGCGGTGGCATTGCGCTGGCCGGAAACGGAAATGCATGCTGGCATTTTAGCAAGGCAAGCGGCGAGGGGGCGGGTTGCGGGGGGCAGGGCGCATATAAATGAGGCGTTGAATAATTAAAGACATAAATTCGCACTTGCACACATAAAAAAAATCCATTTTTTTGCGCTTGTTATTATTTTACGTTTCGGTTTCGCCCACTGCTTCCGGTCAAGCAGCCCTCGCTCTCGGTCTCGGTCTCCCTCGCTAGCATTGTCTGGCAGCTGCGCCCACGCTATCTCAGCATGTTTAATTCACAATCTTTGGGCACAGCGGTGCGACCCGGTGCCACCTTTGCACTCAAGTGCGCAGCCACCGCCCCCCACCCACGCGCGCTGCATGCGCCCAAGCTGATCTGAGCTGAGCTGGGCAGAGCTGGGCAGAGAGTTGCTCGTTTAACTTTCATGAAATTATAATTTGCTTTGTAATTCGAGCATCCTTAGCAGGCAGCCAGGACCTGGGGGTCCAGCTGTAGCAGCCGTAGCGAGCATATATAACTACACATTGAAAATATTTTAATTAACGAAAATTGTTGAGCAACTTGTTTTATATATATATATCAAGATATATATAAGGGCTGGCCAACTTTAAGCGGCTGGCCGGGGCGGCTGAAAAACCAATTCCATTAGAAATCTCAATTTCGACTCGCAAGTCTGCAGTCCAAGTCCAAGTCCTTGCAAAATATTGAGCAGCTGCTTTCGTTTGATTCATAACACACACACACACACACACACACATATACATCTATATATACACTCTCATATATATAGCTGTGCTTTGTGCGATCTCATGTGGAATCGCACTCCACAAAGTACATATATCTTACTTATGCTCGCAAAGATTAAAAGTTTTTCACTGCCGAGGCATGCAAGCCTCTTGCCTAAGCTGTAACATCTTTGTATCAGCCCCGCCCCCAACCCCAAAGGCCGCCCACGCCCACAGCCCCTTAGCTTCTTATGCTGCTGGGCCGCTTTTTGCCCGCTCGTCTTCAGTTTCTTTTTTGTGGTACATAACCCGCTCTCAAGTTGCTCGACCGCCGCAAAGCCTGCCCTTTACATTATGTATGTGTGTGTGTGTGTGTGTGTGTGTGCTACAAAAGCCGACCCCAATGGAGCTGAACCTTTTCAAATCCGAAATCGATATTAATTAAATTTTAGTAGCTAGCGTGAATCTGTGGACTTTGCGTGCGCCCATGCAGAGCTTAGCGAAACAACAACAACAACAACGAAACGACCAAAAAAAAAGGTGGCAAACTTTGCTGTGGCCATCTCATTAAAAGTGATGACAAGTTGCAGGCTTTGCGTAGCGCTTTCATGATTATAAAATACTTGGCCCGGCGCAAGCTCATGACCCCTGGTCCACGACCCCGCCCGGCCAGCCAAATAATGACCCAATCAGCCAAAGGAAAAATGCAAAACTCAGCTATTATTACCTCAAAGATAACTTCAACAACATTTTCAACTGTAATAATAGCTGGGCGGCGGGCAGGCGGGACAGTTAAGCTGCTGAGCATGATAAAGCAAGTACATTAAACCTTGAGAATCGCCTAGAAGAGCGGGGGATGTGGAGTCAATGTTGGCATGTCAATAAAACTGAAGATAAAGCAGGCATTGGGAGATAGAGCTATTTAAGGCAATTAGTGAAGGGACTATAGAGGTATATAGAGATAAATAAAAGTTTGAGAATTGCAGAGAAGAGCGCCAAATGTATATAATATGAGAAAATTCAGATTGTGGTAGAAAAAGTATAGCAAACTGATTTGAACTATAGTTATGAGTGACTTGAATAGAGATTACTATATAACAAAATATGAAAATCGCATAGAAGAGCGTTAGATTTATATGTGAATGTAGTCAATAAATAAAAACAAGAGATAAAACAGACCTTGATACATAAAAAAAACTTATTTAAAGTAAACTATGCGCTTATAAGAACAAAAAAGGTCTGAGATTCGCATAGAAGGGCACATCTAAGCAGATATGAAGTCAAGATAATGGAAAACCCAGGAATGGCCACCTGGAAACTATATCTATAATGAATTATAGTTATTTTAAATAATTCCTGCATTTGAGAATCACAGAGAAGGACGCCATTTCTTTTGAAGAAGCGCTTGCCACATTGAATTTCATCAATTCTATGGTAAACTCATTGCTAGACACAAATAGCATAAAAATGTATCGATTATTTATGAAGCTCCTATGAAATTCTCATCTTATTTACTTACACGCTTCAAAAGGAATAATATTATTATGATACTCTGACCTCTGATATCCATTGTAGACCGCACACAAAGCGCATAACTTAGTTATAGCTAGACGAGTGGCTGGGGGCGAAAGCCATTGTTGTTGTTGCTGTATCTGAGCTCTTATAACATCTCCATATTCAATTGAGAACCCAAATCAGTCAACCGCATTAAAAACTCTGCTTCATTTCCGTGACAAGCAGAACACACATAGACACACACACACACACACTCACACACACACACACTAACAACACTCATATGTAAATATATATTTTTTGCTCTTTGTATGCTGCTCGTGACCTTTGCTTAACTAAGGGCAGCTTTCCATACCGATTGTAGTTGCCCGCCACGCCCCCCGCTCAGCTCTGCTTGCGTGCCATAAAATTTCACTCTTTCTTCCATTAATAGTTGATCTACTAAGCCAAGGGCATAAACTATGCAAAAGCTTTTCTATCATTGCCATTTGCCATTCATTCCGAACCACCCACGCCCTCTCTCTCTCTCTCTCTCTCTCTCTCTCGCTCTCTCTATGCTTAGCTATTGCTGTCCCTGTTTCACTTAATTGCTCAAATCTCCATACACAATTTAATATTCATACTTGCGTTTCATTCGTGCTGCTAATGTCGGGTCCGTTGGCTCCATGACTGGCATGGCAGCAACAACAAATCAAGTTGAGGATTACGAATCGGAATCCTTTTTTAATTGAAATATACATCGCATCTACACATATTTGTGTGGCCCGTGCTGTGCTCATTAATGCGCCCGCTGCCGTCGAGCTCAATTGATGCGTTTTTGATTGCAAATTTGTCGCAAACATATCGCTTGAGTGCACCAGGCTCTCGGCACCAGGCTCTCGTCACCAGCTCCGGACCTCGCCTGTCTGTGTCTGTGCGCATTACTCATACGCCGCGTGGGTCGCCGAAGGCAAAAACCAACTTAAATTCTACTTACAGCCAAATATGTAATAAATACGAGCTTAAAAAAGTTTATCTATATTTCAACCGCACGCAGTCATGTGCTTACCCACACTCACGCACTATATATGGCTGATATTTGGCATATAGAGTAGCTGCTGCCGCTGCCGCTGCCGCTGCCTGTTTTTTCGCTGTCGCCCGGCAAAAGTTTTTGAAAGATGTGCCATCCCCCAATCCGGCACTTAGACAACTCGCACGTCCAGCTACCAAAAAGTTCATTTCGCTTCGCTCCTCCTCCTCCTGCTCCCCCTCCTCTTTTTTTTCATTTATCTTCTCTTTTTCTATTCAGCCAACAAAAAATAAAGTAAGTGTGGAGTGTGTGGAGCTGAGTGCAAGTGTACTTACGGCTGCCGCTGCTGTAGCTCTGCTGCCCCGCTGAGCTTTCATTAAATGCGACTATTCAGCGGCTGCAGCTTTAAAATTTCCGCCTCTTTTTTCCGTCCGTCTGTCAATATGCCCGAAAAGCCAAGCCGGACGCCGTATAAATTGTCGCAATCAAGCGCCGCATAAAATGTCTCTCGCCTGCAACACGCCGGCGACAAAAAAAAAAGGGAAAAGAAAGCCGCAGGAAAAGCGACAGCAAGATGAATTACTGTAAATTATCCAGTTAAAAGTTTTCGCTGAAGGACTTTCTAGTCGCTCGAGTGGTCGCCGCTGCGGCTGCTGCTGCCGCCGCCGCTGATTTAACGAGACGAAAAGGTAAAAAGTTGAGCAAAAATCAATTTCGCCACAATTTCACGCTAGTTTGCATAAAAGTAAGTGCAGGGTATAAGCTGTAGGCAGTAGAGGCAGTTGAGGCTGCAGAGTGTGCGCTAGATAAGTCTGCGCTGGTCCTTTGTGAATACGAAAGGATTTTTAGGTAATTTTCTGAATTTGTTGATAAAAAAGCAGAGGGGAAAGGTAGACATTTTAGTAAAGCTTTAATAGATAATAAAGAATAATAAATAATTGAGAGCTTTTAGTACATCTCTATAATATCTAGTTGAGAGTTGACATAGCTTGGCTTCTGTAAATATAGTATTTGATATATACTACCGCAAAAAATACAAATTTTTTGGCATTTTGCATACATACTAAAATATAAAGTTAGCTTTTAGCATATTTAAATAATATTTTTTTCATTTTATCCAGTTTATATGTTTTATGCAATAAATAAATATATTTATCACGCTCGCATCAATTGAATCTTCTTCCATTCTGATTTAATTATTTTATTATTCGAACTGCCTACCTGGAAGCCATTGCACTTTTGCACACTGCCCCAATTCTAATTCGCGTTCACTTCGACCAATCAAATCTTAACAAGCCTCTCTCAGCAAGTAGCTCTCTTAAGTAGCTCAGGTAGCTGTCTCGCTCGCGCACTGATACCTATGTGCAGCTGCAGCTATAGTTGTCTCTCTCGCTCTCTAGGAGTGATAATTGACAGCAAGCAATGAGCGACGAGCCAGTAAAACGCAAACTCAATCGACTCAGCCTCAGTAGGCAGCAATGGAGACAGAATTAAAGAGAATTAAGCAAAGTTTGATTTGTATGTTATAATATTATATAAATAATTATAGATATATATGTATATAAATATATATTTAATATTTATAGTGAACTTTATAATTTTTAGCTATAAATCAAAGCTCTTCTCAAGTTAGCTTAACATTTCTAGTGAAAACAACAACTAAAACTCCATCTTAAATACACTTTTACCACATTTCTTTAATGCTCTATACTCTCTCTATGACTCTCTTGCTAGTTTTATAGTATTTTCGCAGTGCAAAATGTCTTTGGAAGCAGCTGTCAGGCTGGTTAAACATAGTTGGCCCACCTACATGCAGGTGCATATGTAGTGGCTGCACTACCTGAGCTCTTGTCAATGGCTGCTTTTAAGTCTCACATTTGCCACGTTTTTCGGGGCGCCGCTCATGCGAATTTATATACATTTTTCTGTTTATATATATTTTGTTGGTCGGCAACATTCATTAATGTCAGGAACATCAGCAGCAGCAGCAGCCACAGCAGCAGCGACTTCGTCTAGGATACAGCCACATAATGTGCCGCAAAACGCATAAAACACACGCGCACACACACACACAGGCACACGCCGACACACACACAGACAAGTGTCGTCGTCGTCGTCTGCCCGCTGTTTTATATAACGATTACGATAATGAAGCGACGCCGTTTTCAGCGGGCGCAGCATTTTTATACACAAAATGAGCCAAATGAATGGCTGCCGCCAGAGCGAGAGAGTGAGAGAGAGAGAGAGAGGGAGAGGGAGACAGGGCTTACTCCAAGGATCTAGTAGTAAGCAACGTCTGTCGTTGATGGCTTTTTGAAGTTCTCCGCGCAGGCGGCGCAATGATTGGGGGATTATGACGAATTAATGAATTCAGATTTAAATAAAATTACGCAGCGTGCCAGCGGCCACGCCCACTTGTGGCCATGCACATTTCACATTTTCGCTAATAGAATTAAAGTTTGCCCGCCGCCCTGGCAACATAATGAGCCAGCGACCCAGTCTGGCGTAATTATGATGAGCCGCTGCATCGATGGCGGCAACCGTCGTCAGCAACTGTTGCCCGCTTAATTAACAACAACAATTGCAATTGTGCAATTGCAGTTGCCACACGGCGGCAGGTAATTTTTGTCTCATTTGGGGCGCAGCACAGCCTTCGCCTGATGGTTTTGTACGCGCATTGTTGCGGCATTGTTGTTGATTGTTAATTGAAAAACAATGTTGTATGCGCGCTCTCCCTCCCTCCCTCCCTCCCTCCCTCTCTCTCTGTCGCTGGCAACTGCAACTTCCGTCGAGTTCGAGGTTCAACTGCGGCTTAATTAATTTTTATAAGGCTGTTGTTATCGTCGTCAATATGGCTGTTGCTGCACTTTAATTACAATGCACAGAAGTTGCCTTAAGCTCATTGATTAAACTTAATCAATGGCCATAAGCAGCGCGTGGGGCATGCACCAGCCAGCGGCAGCAGCCAGCAGTCAGCTCATTAATGCTCGCTCACAACTTTGACAGCCAAAGTGCAATTAGCGTCAGGGCCAAAGCGAAAAGTTGTCATATTATGATATTGAATAGCGGAAGCAAGATGAAAGACCCTCAGAGAGAGAGGGGGGCGGGGGAGCGGGACAGCCTGCGCGTGTGTGGTAAGAACATGTCAAAAGAGCCGCAAAGTGCCTCAGCTCGAGTAATTCAATAGCCAGGCGAGATTTAATTAATAACTTATATAAAAGCTTGCAACAGCCGCTGAAGCTGCAAAAGCGCGAGGGCCTGATCCAGGTAGATCTTGAGCTCGCCTAATTAACGGTAAGTGCCGGCCAATTAGGCAAAGGCCAAGAGCCAACTCGGGCCCAACTCGGCTTAGCAATAAAAATCTATCAATTAGCATACGATAACAGAGCAGCTGCTCTATGGAGTCTGTATCGCTCCATATCTATATACAGTCAAAGTTAGGGAAGCTCTTTGGCAGCTCATCATTGAAGGCCAACTGGCCAAAGTCTGCTCGGTTAGTTAGTTGCATAGTTTGGGCTGGTTTTGTCAGTCAGTCAACTATCATTATAAGTTGCCCTTTGCGTTTGCGTCATAATGGCCAAAAACTTTTACACAGAGTGACTCTGTGTGTGTGTGTGTGTGTGTGTGTGTGTTGGCCATTGTTGGCGCTCAGTTTTGCAATTAGCAACAGTTTTGTCTGCTCAGTGCTTTTAGTCGGCCATTAATTGAGTTGCGCGCAGTGAAAACTTGAAAAAAGAGAAAATAGCAAAAATAGAACAAATAAAGAAAAGCTAAAAACAAAAGCTCACAATTTTCCGCAACTTTTTATTCATTTTCTTCTTGCACTTTTCTATTTGCAGATCGAGGACGCAATGCTGATGTTCGACAAGCAGACCAATCGGCACAGAGGTGAGCTAAGCAAACGATAACCGATAACCGATAAACGATAAGCATTAATAATACAGTCTGTAATAATAACACACATTGACTGACTCCCAGAACGACTCGACTCGCACATCCCTGCTGCTATTTTCTTTCGTTTTTTCGCTACGTTTCCGGGCTTTAACGGGGCAAGCCGGAAGTGCGAACGCTACGCTTTTTTGTTGCCGCTGCGCATTGCTCTGTCAATGCATGACAGATACCGTTACAGATAGCCGAGCACAAACAGGACTAATACAGTTCTTTTTGTGTGCGGCATTAAAATGGCCCGGCTAACAGCGTGCGAGCGAGATAGCGCTAGCCGTAAAGATTACCTGTGCAATGCAACCGGATATAGTCCGTACAGCGGGCGGTCGGCTGGCTGCTGGGACTCTGTCCGGCAAAGGCTTAAATCTCCAGCGCACATCCGCTGCACGAACTTGTAGCGCACGACTGAGTCCGGGCTGGGCGGGGGCAGGGCCATGTCGGCCATGCGAGCCGGCTGCTTGTCGTTGTCAATTTTGCTTATTAAAGTTTTAAATGACGCGCCGAAAATTCGCATTGCGAACGCCCATTGACATGTGACAGGAGACGCAGCTTCCACCTGAGACAGGCGAGGCACATTAAGATTGATGTGTCCATTTGGCAGCCGCCCACACGCAGACAGAGAGAGCGAGAGAGGGAGATAGTCAGCTAACAATGTCGTGGCCCAAAAGTAATTAGCTGCCCACACACACACACACACACACACACACACACACAGAGTCAGCTGCATGCATCAATGGCTGCCGCTGCACACACACACAGGCGCAGAGCAATCCACACACACACTCAGACAGAGTTCATGGCTGGCCTTGTTAACTTGGTGGCCTCATGTAGTTGGAGCCGCTGTCCAACCAAATTACGCACACGGGAATAAGGAAACATGATTTTTGCTTGTATGCGGCCCATAAAAAATTGTTGCATACTTCGGGGCGCCGCCGAGAGATAAGCAGCAGCAGCAGCAGCGGCGGCAGCGGCGACTGCGACCCACAGAACATTTCGTTTAATTGGACGCTGGAGTACCGAATGCTGCATCATGATGCAGTCATATGAAAAACACAAAAACTCAGCTCGGAATGGCAATAAAAGCAAGCAGCGCCCCATTTAAAAATTATGTGTTGAGGCAGACGGGGGGCGGGCGAGAGGTAGAAGAGAAAGGAGACTGAGCGGAAGAGCCAGCGTAGCGCAACAACTGTTCAGAGATAATGCATGAGCAAGAAATAAAACTGCAAATTGCCAACGATGCAGATTTATTCGAGTATATAAAAGGCAGGGGAGAAGACCATAATATTATTAATTCGCTGGTCTGATTGGCCAGCGCAGTTGCCATTTCAAATGAAAGTCAAATAAATAGCTATTTGCAGAGCAGAGTAGAGCCAGGCATCAAAAATCTATTGACGCTTAACATTTGTAAATGAAATTTCCATGTAAAGCTGAGAAAACTGGCCCAGCTCGAGGCGGCTCAGCTCTTGCGGCATAAATAAATTGATTTCATTTTTAATTCAGCTCACATTCGGCATTTTCCATTCAATATACTATAACTCACAATCCACTTAGCCCAAGTGAAAGCGAGATGTCCTTGCTCAATATTGATGAAGTATTTAAATGTCCTTTGCTTTGGCCCGTTGTTATTTCGAATTCAAATTTGAGTCTGAGTTCGAGTTCGAATTCGGAAAATCGCTCGACAGCTAAACTGTCGCTTGGTTTTCGGGCTAAAAATAGGATTTAATGTGTGTAGCCTCGTTTCTGGCGATTTCCCCATGAATATGACATGGAAGACGTGGGCCGGCAGGACACGGCAATTTCGCAAATTACAATTGCCTAGGTCGATCAGAGTACATATGATGAAATATGCAGGCGTTGTTAGTTAGCCAAGACCAACTGCCCAACTTCACAGGGGCTGACCCCCCCCCAACGACCCGTGGCCCCCCAATCGAACCGCCCACGTTAACACGGCAGCAGCAACGCTTTCGCTTCGAGTCAATAGAAAATGTGTGTCGTTAATCAAAGGGTATTAGTTGTAGCTGGAGCCACAATGACGACGATGGCCATGGCGGTCCGGGCGACTTTTTATACAAGTTGAACGATGGACGACCTTTTGCCATGAGTTGGACTTGCGGACGCTCCGGGGCCCGACTGCCCGACTGCCCGACTGCCCGCCTGCTGCCTGCTGCCTGCTGCCTACTGGCACTTGCGATATGCCTGTAATTGCATTTTATCGATCCAAGTGGAGAAGGTACCCATCGTCTAGCATACATGTGGCAATTGCCAGCGTGTGCACACACACACACACACACACACACACACACACGGACACACTGACGTTCAGAAACAGGACAGCAACTATAATAAAGAAGCGAAAGGAAAAAAAAAGCAGGCGAGCAAAGACGTTGCTCGGGCTACACGGCAGCAAGTTTGTTACTCATTCATAAATCATGTGTGCAGCGACAGACGGACAGAAAGACAGTGCAGACACATACAGACAGACAACACACACACACGCAGAGGGAGGGAGAGAGAGAGAAGCCAAATGAAAGCCTGGTCACTGGAACTTGCAGCGACGTTTTTCCCACTAACGGCTGCAGTTGGCCCAAAAAAAAAAGCAGAAGAAAAACGTAAGCGATTTGACGGGGCGCTCGTGGCAGGCCAGAAACGAAAACTATATGAATATGCCATAAAACAATATACGCTGGCATACTAACATCTGCAACAGCAGCAGCAGCAGCAACAACAACAAGCGCAGCTGCAAGTACAGTAGTAACTGGTAGAAGAAGAACTTAGCTGAGGTTTGGTAGAAGATAGTGAGAAAGAAGTTGACTTGGCAAAGTAGGCAATAGAGCAAGACGGTAGCTGTTTGCTTGAGTTATCGATAGAAACGAAGGAAATGTAGTCG
The DNA here is from genome assembly GCA_035047485.1 of Drosophila peninsularis. Taxonomy (NCBI): domain Eukaryota; kingdom Metazoa; phylum Arthropoda; class Insecta; order Diptera; family Drosophilidae; genus Drosophila; species Drosophila peninsularis. The sequence goes on from JAWNPN010000090.1 coordinate 2,671,830, forward strand.
ATAAGAATAAGGATATATTAAGGATATGGACTGTACGTGCTCGAATTATCGATATCAAAGAGCATTTGTAAGCAGAAGAAGTCTGGATAAAAAAGATAATATATAAAAATATTCTCAAAATATGAAAATATATTAAAAGATGTTTTATAAATATAAAAAATATTGTAAAATATTAAAACAATATTAAAAAAATATTGAAAAATATTTATAAAATATCAAAAAATATTTTTTAAAAATCAAAACATATTTTTAAAATATTAAAAAATATTTTAAAATATTAAAATAATATACAAAATATTTTTAAAAATTAAAAAATTATAAAAAAAAATATTTAATATATTTTCTAAATAATTAAAAGAACTTAGAAGCGTAAGAGTGAGTTTCTTAAGATATAGACATGAACTATTGAGAGAAGAAGAGAATATTTATAGAAACCAGAGAAGAGAAGACAGAGCTCCTGAGCGTAAAAACAGAGCACCTTGAGAAGAACCAGACAAATATGACTACATAACAGCTCAGCAGCAGTTCCGCCTAACGCTCCTCTTTGAGGAAATATCATGAAAATAAATTTGAAATATGAAATCTAGAAAAAATGATATCCAAACATTTAAAGATCTTATTTCCCTGTGCATTGATGTCAATTGGGTTTGAAATGTTGCACTTAGGCAATTGCTACTGTGGCTGATATGGGATACACGACAGCAGCGCCCTGAACTATGCTATGAATTTCATTTGGCAAGCCAAGGACATGCACAACGTGCGCCTAAACAGCCGGTTGAGGCGGCTGGCTGGCTGCAGCTGAGGTGTTAGTGCGGGTGGCTGGCCCACCGAGCGGTGGTTGAGTGGGGCAATAGCTGGCTGGCAGTTGGCAGTTGGCGTCGCCAGTTGCTACTAATATTAAAATTGAAAATTTTGTAATTTTTCTCGTTTTTTGGCAAGCCGGCGCGGCGCAGTCATAACAGCTGGCAGGCAAGCTGCCACGCCCCCGCCCCCACACAAATATAAATGTGTGTGTGTGTGTGGAGCATACATATAAGGCATATCTGTGGTCGTTACTTGGCAATAACATGCATGAGTGTGCAATTTGTGCAGTTGGCAGAGGCGTCGTCAGGCACTCGGCGTCCTGCGGGAAATTTTCGACAGGTAAAAATGGCAGCAAAGCAGCCGCAGAATTAACTAGCAAAGCGACTCCAGCCGCCGGGGCATTTTTCATGCCAGCCTTGCCGCATTTGTTGCCGCCAGATACATTTTTGATTGAGTTACGTGTGGGCGGGGCCATGGGGCGGCGAGGAGTCGTGGAGTCGAGGAGGCCAAAAAGAAATTGCTGGCTTCATTTGCTAGCCACTCGGTCGGCGCTCGACTGATTTATGAGTGGTCAGAGGCAGCCGAAAAGGAGCCCGCAGCCTGGACCGAGCCGGCGCTGCGCCTGTGGCAGCAGCTACCAAAGTGCCAACAGCTACGTGCAACTTGCAACGTGCGCTAATTTTATATAATTAAAACAAACACAAACAGGGCGGGCAGAGAGAGAGAGAGAGGGAGGGAGAGGACACTGAAGACTCTCAACGCCCACAAGTTGTTGCAAACAGAGCCGAAGGGAGGGGGGGGAGGGAGCGGGCGCCAGGGAGTTAAAGGAAAGCAGCACATGTCGCTAATAAGCCTGCGTGTTTACTGTTACTTGTTTCAACTAATTTGTCAGCTACGCCCAACGCCCGCATGCCAAGGCAAACACACACACACACACGCACACACACAGGGACAGAAAGCAAAGTCTATGCTTGAAGGCGTGGCATGAGGTGTCTGCACTTGGCCTTGCTAATTGCACAGTCCTTTTGGCCCGGCCAAATCTCAGACAATTGCGCTAATTGAAAAACCTCGATAAGACCAAAGCGAAAGCTAAAAGCAATAGCACACACACACACGAGCACACACACGCACACATACACACAAGTGAAATGGAGCTTCACTAAAAACATTTTGGTTGTTTGTTGTCCTTTGGGTTTCCTTTTTCATGTAAACAAGCATTAAAAGCCAGTTAAGTTAGCATGCGAACTTGAGATTTTCTATAAATATACAGATAAAACAGCGCAAACTGTGATCGATGGTGCGATAATTATCGATAGTTTTGGTAGTTTTCTGTTATATCTAAAGAGTTCCGCTTTACAGTTAAATAAGCATTAAAAATGCTTTAGAAAAAGAATATGATGCTTGTTAAAGCTTCATATAAGTGTTAAACGACAATCGATAGGCAGTATGTTATCGATTTTCTTAACTTTCACCACTAACTAAAGCTTTTCTATCAAGCATAGCAACACTGAAAGCTAGATAATGAGGCACATCAATCCTAAAGATACTTCTATATGCTTTTTAGTGATATAAACTAATCGATAGTCTCTATGTTATCGATTTTCTGACCATATGTAAGTGCCATCACTAATATGTGCGTTTTTATGAACTAAACCAATACCTAAAGCGGAATTATGTATTATGTCAAGCTTATCGATATGTCTAAGACACAATCGATAAACTGTCAGTTATCGATTATTTTAGTATTTTGTAAGCCTGCTTAACCATTTGCTTGCTCTCAACAATAACAAAAAAATACAAAGCTTATACAAATCTAAAGTCTTCACCTCATCTACGCATTTCAGTGTTGCACAACGTTCTCTAGCTCATCGATTATCGATAATTTCATTAGTGCCAGCCCTAGCCTTTGGCACACTCCTGCAGCAGCTTATGAAAGATGAAAGATTGTGAATTTTGGAAGAAATTAACAAAAATTTGGGCGCAGAAATTGAATGGGGGGCGGGACTCCAATGCGCTGAATCAGCATTGCCATGCAAAGTAGTTAGTGGGGCGTAGCAGTAGTGGGCGCGGGGGGTGAAAACTTCATGACAAACTTATTATGCACTCGGCTGGGTTATTTCCAGAGCTGGGCAAAGTTTGCTATGTAAACTGGGACTGGGAGCTGGGCAGTGTTTGAATTACTCTGCCCAGCCGGCACTTGAGTCCCTGCCGCATATTGAGGTCAGCTATGGGGCGAATGGGGGGACAGAGAGAGCGCGCTGAAGTGCCTGTGGTACGGAGGGGGCGCAGTGTGGCCTGCCTGGCTGTCTGGGCTCGTCTCAGTCTCGACACTTGAGTAAATTATTTAGCCGCTCGCACAAAAGCATATTTCGTTCAATTTTTGCAGCTCTTAAACTTGTTTGCCCATTCTCCAACTGCCTGACTCCCTGACTCTTTCGCCTTTTCACTTCTCTTATTTGTTTGTTTGTTTGATTTTTTGCAGGTTTTGGCTTCGTTACATTTCAAAGCGAAGATGTGGTAGACAAAGTTTGTGAAATTCATTTCCATGAGATAAACAACAAAATGGTAAGTCGAGCGGAGCCAAATGAAACGAAACGGCGCAGCCTCCGTGACTCTGCCTCTATATCTAATCCCTCTGCTCCGCAGGTCGAGTGCAAGAAGGCGCAGCCGAAGGAGGTAATGCTGCCGGCAAACCTGGCCAAGACACGGGCGGCCGGTCGCTCCGCTTACGGTGAGTTGGTAGTCTGGGGCAGCCACGCAAATCAGGCGACGGCGACGGCGGCAACGGCGGCGGCTGCTGCTGCTGCCACGCCCGCCGCTGCGCTCTTGCCAAGTAGTTTAGCCGCTGCCGCCACAGCGCTGCAGCAGCAGCAGCAGCAACAACAGCAACACCATTCACACCACCAGCAACAGCAACAACATCCACACTCACATCATCATCATCACCACCACCAGCTGCTGGGCGCCGCTGCCGCAGCCGCCTCGCTGCGCTACACGCCCTATCCGCTGCCCACGCACATTTCGGCCGCTGCCGTGGCCGCAGCAGCCGCAGCTGCCACGCAGCAACAGCAGCAGCAGCAGCAGCAACAAGCAGTTGCTGTCGCCGCCCAGCAGCAACAGCAGCAGCAGCAGCAGCAGCAACAGCAATCGCTCGCCCATGTTGTAGCCGCTGCCGCAGGCGCACCTTCGCTCCTGCCCCTGTCCAGTTCGACGCCCGCCGGCGCTCCCTCGCTGCTGCAATACGCAGCTGCTGCGAACGCTACTCAGAGCAATGTTGCTCTCGCCAACTCGCTCTATGCCGACGCGGCTGCTGTCATGGGCTATAAGCGCCTGCTGGCCGCGGCGGCCGTGAGCAGCGGCCTGCGGGCCACGCCCACCCTGGGCGCTCTCACAGCGCCAGCGGCGGCAGCTGCAGCAGCTGCCCAGCAGGCGCAACTGCGCCAAAATGCAGCTCTGGCCGCTGCACATTATCCGCTCAGCGAGCTGCTGGCGATGCCCGCCAGCCTCGAGACGGCAGCAGCTGCCTCTCTCTATCAGCTGCCTGGCATCTGACCGCCAAGGCCGCAGTGAGCCTCCGCCGCCGTTCCGGGCATAAATTAAAGCACATTTCAAATCAGATTGCCTGATATATACTATATACACACACACACACACATCTGAACTCTCATTCCGTCTAAATGTCCAAAGCGCGACGCGTGTCGCATATAACTTATACTTAGGTCTTAGGTCTAAAACGTGTATGATTCAACCTAGCCGTGTATGCTCCTTATACATACACATACACACACACACATACATATATAAATGTACATACATATCTTCATACACACTTGCATATACTATTCTTGTGTCTAATCGGTGCGACTATCGATTCGAGCACGAACTTAATTTATATCAAATTTAGCGTAACGCATTCATTTCTTTCTCTAGAGCTTAAGAAATTTGAATCTAAGACTTAGGCCTAACCAAGAAACTAACTATAACAAAATTATCAAAAATTAATTAACTAAGAGCAGATCCTAGCGAGCTGCATAGATGTTTTTGCTCAACGATGCTTAGACTTAACCTAGCGACGATCGTAATATACATGTAACAGTAAACCGTAACTGTAAACCAAACTGCGTGTAAGTCTTAGACGTTGTACAACACTAGAACGTAAGAACCGAATATGAAAAATGAAATGGAAAACAACAATTGAGATGAAAGTAATGTCAAAAGGAAAGCAGAAGATCGAAAAAGAAACAATCACATTTATACATATTTCTTAAACTTGTATGACTAACATTTACCAACACTATTTATATATATATATATCTATTATATATTCGAACTTCAGCTCATACAAATAGCTCTTCAAAACGAATAACTGTAGAACCGAATACAATTAATAATTAATTACAACAATGTCATAAATTAGCAAATGTATCAAAATTAGCTTTTAAGTTAAGCCGCATTTAAGTAGGCAACAAATAAAGCTGACAGGCTTACGCACACACACACACACACACGCGCGCACTCAGCTGTCTGTGTGTTTGTGCTTGTGTGTCAAACATTTTAGTTAAACAATTTGAAAGTCGCAAAACGTAGTGACCGAAGCTGGCATTAGACTGGCAGCTGTCTGTCTGTCTGTCCGTCCGTCCGCTTCAACATTTCACAACACTGGTTAATTGATAATGCCAATTGGAGCGCTAAAGCCTCTACCTAAGGCTAAGGCCACTTAACAACTAAAACACACACACATTTACCTTAATACATATATATATATATTTAGATATTAATATTTGACTTGAACATGAACTTTAGCTATTGATTATATATATATGAATACATTTACTTGATAAGCGCATTAAGCGCTGCAAGTTAACTGTTAGCTAATGCTCGAATGTCTATGCTCGCTTGGGTGTGCTGAAGAGGGGTATATGGGCTTTGTATACTTGGGAATAGATATGCGCGTCGTCTGAGAGTCTTATTTGAAATATTAAGTATACGCCCAGTGAGCTGGTGAGAGATTGCAAAATATATCCTAGCTCATGGAAGACCAAAGATCTTGAGAAATTTTGCTATTGAGCACCTACTCATATATGCCTGCCCACTAGGGGCATGGCCAATGGACAGCTCTAAGATCACCTTTGTTTAGACCTATTTACATATATTCCAATATTCATAAAACTTCCCATTAACAATTCCAACTCTTTCAACACCTAAACGAGCATTCCATAGTCGGCTATGCTCGACTCGCAACATTCTTACTTGCTGTCCATTGTAAGAGTGTACTCATACGTATCTAAGACTAAGAACAGCAACAACAACAATAGCTACAACAACAACAACAACGACGCACAGGAAGCGATGCCAAAATGATGAACGAATAATTGATTGATTGAATGATTGATTGATGACAGCCATGGAAATGAGAAGAAAAAAAAAGAAAACCAAAACAAATTGAACATTCCAAAAACTACAAAAACCAAAAAGAAAATCTATTTAAATTAACATTTAACATTTTTTTAACTAGCTGTCAAATTGTCTTTTGCCATTTAATTGTTTTCGATGTTTTTTCAACCACTCTATTTTTTTGTAGTGTATTTTTGTTAATTTCCTCCTCTTTTTTGCCAGTTTGTGAGTGTGTGTAAACACTTTTGCAATCATTTAATTAGTTGTGGGCCAGTGGCACGCAATGGGCCTCGAGAGTCTGCGGCATTTGGTAGAAATGCGCAGCGAGGCTTTAGAGCTGCTTTTCTGTCCGGCGCCCAATCGAACAAATACACTAGTTAACAAAACAGCAGTCTAGTATTTACATTTTAGCATAGTATTTAAATGTGTTTTCTTTTCGTTTCTAGTAAACAATGTCTACGTATTTACAACTATATTTAAACAAACTCTATATAAACATATATAACTAAGTGTTTAGAATTGTGTCATATCTATTTATATATATATATACATTAATAGATATATATCGATGGTACACCAGATGTAACTCTCTATATATATACTTAACTATAGCTCAGCAATCGAGGCTGTTAATGGAAGAAAAAGCTGCTCAAAAACATTTTAGAATCTGTCGCTCTAACAGCAGTACTTATATCTTAGTATATAGTATGTAATGATCGATAAAGGTTAATCGATTATTATTTAGTTCCCACACACACACATTTAGATCATTAAGTACACACACATGAACACTATAAGAACATATATAGCTAAACAGACTTAGACTTTTATCGAATATATCTCTATATATCTACATATATAACTTTGATCTCTTTGGATCTCTTTGTTTTCTAGGCGTACTCTTAGCCCTTAACTCAGCGCACTTATGAATGTTAGTAATTGATTTATGTTTATGCCTTTCTTTTTTCGTGCTCTCTCTTGTTTTCCATGCTCCATATTTAGATAACATCATGTGGGGTCTGGGGACATTGCCCGAAGGTAAGCATTAGCGATGCGTAGACTAGGCATAAGATCTAGCCCTAAGCTCTGCTGAGGTGATTTATAATGGAGTTATCTAACTGTATCTCTCTCTCTCTCTCTCGCAGGCTTTCCGGCAGCTGCTTATGCTGCTTATGCCGCTGGTCGCGGCTACTCGGGTTATCCCAGCTTCGGACTACCCTATCCAACTGGTAAGTCAACTCTCTCTCTCTCTCTCTTTCTCACACACACACACACCATCACACATACCTTAACTATTTATATATATGAATATTTAGTATACCCTATGCATATGTCGTAAGCCCCGTCTGAATGTGTGTGAGTGTGTGTGTGTGTGTGAATGTATTTGGCGTGCATTTTGTGACTACTCTTAAATCGAACTAAAGCTAAAGCCTAAGCCTACTCCCCCCGCCTTGCAATTTGTGTTAGTTGATATGACGAAAGGCCTTGTTTAACTAGTCCAACTGTTAGCTATAATACATATACTACACATATATGTGACATGATTAACTAGCATAACCAACTAACTAAAGCTCGAAAAGTTTCTATCGTTCGAAATATTCGTTTTGCTTCTACTTTTCGTTTTCTTCTCATTTACTTATGTTTTTTCGCACCTTATAGCTGGTGTTATGGGCGTAATGCCGGAGAATCGCATACTGATCGGTGATTATATGGTCGCCCCAACGGCAGCCAGCAGCACGGCCTAGAAGCGAGCCGAACTGATATTTTTGACGCTCGAGTATTATATCACAATCTGAAACAATAAAGAACAAAGAAAAGCTATGAAACTGCAAAGGAAAACAAACTCTAGAGCGTTCGTCATATCAATGCACAAATCGCATAAGAAATATATGAAAATCAAATTGAAATCGTGAGCGAAGCAGCTCCTCAGACATCATTTCACTATCTGGGCACATTCATGCTGCTTGGCCTTGTGTTTCTGCATCACGTCACACGCATACACTGTGCAAAAATCATGCTCCACACACAATTTGCGACTAGTACTAGAGCCACCCCACCCCGCCCACTCACTCATGCCCATCTTAAGTTTTGGTTGGATTTAAGTTTTGATTTTGTTTCGCTAGGGTTGGAACGGATGTTGGCAAAGCGAGTCCAGCACTAGCCGCAGCTATCGATTAACGATTAACGATAGGCGATTATCAGGAACAGCATTAGCGAAGAGTAAAAGAAACTTGTCCCAAAATTCACGAATGCAAATATTTTTAAGATATTTATTCATCTAAGCGCATTCGTCCCAACCCTAGCCTAGTCACCCACTCTCTCTCTCTCTCTAGTCTCTCTCCCACTTTCTGTCTCTCTCTCACACTCTGTGTCTCATATGATTTTGTAGGCCTAACTATTTGTGGCATCGGTAGGAGTTATGGTGCCACATGTGGCACGAATCCGGGCCGCAGTCGAGCCGCCAACTGCAGCGCTGGCGGCGGTGCCGCTGCCGCGGCCGTGCACAATCAGCCCCAAACGGGATACCATCAACACCATCAAACGCTCACTTTGCCGCTGGCCACGGCGCTGACAGCGCGCACCGCCGCAATAAAATCCCAGTTTCTGGGCAACATCAATTTTTAAATAAATGAAAAAAGCCATAAGGGCCAGATATCCAGAGAGAGCGCCATAGACGACAAAGCGAGCAAAAGTCAAGCTGAGCGAGAGGCCGGCGATATTGTATTTAATATTTCATTTGCCATTTTGTTTCTTTTTCTCTCTCTCTCTCTCTCTCCCTCTCACTCTCTCTCTCTTGGTCTCCACGACAATACGCAAACCAAGCCAGAAAAATAAATCTATATAAAGATAAATCATTTGTACTGTGACAAGTAGGTACAACAACAGCAACAACAACAACATGAGCAACAACAACCACAGAAATGAAATTTATTAGCCTAGATTGTTTCTGGTAAAAACAAATATTGAATCTATCAACAAAACAAAAACCAAACACAGCAATAATAAAGAACTTATACAACTATTTGTAATTGCAGAGCCATATATAATCACAGTTAGCGCTGCCGGCGCACATATGTGTGTACACACTGTAGCTGGCCCCCACATATATGTAGCCGCCACTTAGCTTTTGTTTGTACCGCCCCATAGAGCTAGTTACGTATACCCAATCTGCTATATATCAGGCGTATCTCTAGAGCAGTTCTTTCGATTTACTATATACACACATATATATATATATATATACTCGATACATATGTAGTCCTTAGGCTAAACATAACCGCATAGACGTGTAGCGCAACCCGTAGAGATATGACACAATACACACACATACAGTAAACACTCTCCGTATACGCAAGCCATTTGTAATTTCCATTAATTCTCATTAAACAACTCCCATTTGGCATTATTTGTTGCAGTTAGCGCATTTAAATGCAAATTTTTTATTTGTAGTCCATCTGCATAAATTAGTGGGCAAACCAAATGTCCACGAAACACACACACACACACGCACACACATACATATAGAGGCAAACCCATTTAGATAAAAAGTACAACATTTTAGCAAGCCTGTGCGTGTGTGTGTGTGTGTGTGTGTGTAGCATCATATTATTATCCTTTAATTAATTTCCTGCATAATATGATTTTTGTTTTTCTTTTTCGTATTTCGCATTTTATATTCATTTCGTTTCCCCTGAGTTTTTTAGATAATCAGCGAACGCGCAGATTTCTAGCAAAAGTTCATTAATTAGTTGAATTTTTGCGTGCGTTTTATCACTCTCCCTCTCTCTCTCTCTCTCTCTCTCTCTCTCTCTGTCTCTCTCATGATATCCTTTAACTCCAGCCACACATACATTTCTATCTATATATCCTGCATACGAATTCCTTCATCGTTGTTGCATCCGAAACTGAAACAACAAAAATTTCTACCAAAAATGAGCGAAAAAACAAATTTTTATCAATAAATCTCTATATGAGTAAAACATTAACTATATATATATAAACACGTATTTATAATATATCAAAAAACAATATACATATATATATCTTAAAATAAGTTTAAAATATTTATTTTATACACGAGGAAACCAAATCGAAATCAAAATCAAATTTCATTTGTACAATAATAATAATGATAATGATAACGCAATAAAATCTAAACAAAACAAAAAAAAACTCAATTTTTAAATACGAAAATACAATATTAATGTCCATCCATTTTCGAAGAGCAAAAAGTTTAAGTTTGATGAAAAATGCAATTTTTCTAATGTCCTTTCCATTAATGTAAGTTCGTTTACTTAGCTACCAATACACATACACGCACACACAGACACAGACACAGACAGAAAAGCTGTTAATTAGTTAATTGAATGCAGTTTATGGTGAACAAACGTTTTTGGCCAAATTATAATATGAAATATAGAAAACAAAAGGACAAAGCAGCGAAAAGTGCTTCAAGGTATCTTAACTTATATATATACATAATAAAATGCTTGCAAGTTATTTATAGACAAACACACACGTGCATAACTAACTTATATAACACACACACAAACACACACACATACGCATATCTATGTATTTTACACGTATATACTGTGATTTATAAGAAAACGCTTCAAACCAACAAAAAACGAGAAGAAACAAAAATTTTGCCAAACGCATTCGAAATTGCTTATGCAACAACAAAAAAAAAACCAAAAAGTTATTAACTAAATAAATGCACAAAAAAACGGAAACAAAGTCCGTAAAAAAAACAAAGCCAAGTTTATGATTTTCTAGCCGCCAGGCTGTAGCTCTTTAGTATTACTAGCAAGCCAATGGAGCAACGAGGCGTATGCGTAATGTGAAGAAGGAGATGAAGAAGCGGCTGAAGCGGCAGCTGATGATGCGCTACAACTACGCCAACAAGGTCAGCTAAAAATGGTCGTCTTAATATACAAAAACAAAAAAACTGCATAATCCCACAGCATAATCTCTCTTTATATATACTCTCTCTGTCTATATATATATACATATATCTGTACGCAAAAGCCGTTAAACACATTTTCTAATTAATTAAATGTACCGTTAGTAATTGTTTAACTCTAGCTGAAGTCTTAGTGATAACAAAAACAAACAAACCAAAATCATGGACAAATTGTAAACTGCCTGCGCGGCGGCAGTACAGTAGCTCACATATGTATTCTCATACCTCTAGCTATATATATATATACATATATGTTACATATGTGTGTGTAGTCCTAACTAATCTAGTCACTATATATCTCTTTTAAGTTTGTTGCTCAAATAACTCAACTAAAAGTAGCTCAAAAGAAAAAAAATGCTAAAAATCAGTGAAAATTCTGTCAAATGTATCTCTAAACTAAATTTAAGCTAACTAATGTAGCCACTAGCCTTAGTCGACACTAATTCAGAAACAATTGTGTAGTAGTGTTGGAAAATGGAGCGCAGTTATATAGCTTACATATATATATAGCTCATATAACCATAAGTAAACATATATATCTGTCTCTCTCACTATCTCTATGTTTCTTTTTTGTTATTCGCCTAATTTTAAAGTAGCTCTTGAAATATGTTTTTAATCAGTTCATGTTTTTCGTTTATGTCATGCCTTCCTCTTGCCTTAGTGTTGGTAAATCGTTCAAGTTCTGACAGCGTTGCCATCTTGTTAAACAACAAACAGTGTTGTTTACCAAACCACAAGTCGAACAACTACTAAAAATGCCAGCTGCCCGAGCCGGAAGCCCATAACAGCAACGGCAACTGCCAAAAAAAAAAAAAAAGAAAATAGATATAAATGCAGCTAAAAACTTATTTATTTAGAGAAAGGCAGTTACCGCTATTTCTAGCACTGCAGCCAGCAGCTTTTGCCCGGTTGCTAATGAAAACAACATGGCGCACAGAGCTTTTGCCCCACATCACCAAAAAACAGCGTAAACTAAACGTAAGCCAAACTTGATTGGCGCCACACACACGCACACACACTCGCACACACGCACGCTCACGCACAACGAGCACAATAAGCAAACGTCTGGCATAGCCACGCCTCGTTACGTTACGTCACGTTACGTTACATCAATTTTTGTGTTTCCGCAGGAAATGCAACTGCTACAATTCCAACCCCCAACCCCCCCCTCTCTCTCTCTCTCTCTATCTCTCGCCTTGCCTGCTAGCCCCGTAATCCGTTAGCCATAACCCGTTACTTCTTAGCCCAATGTTGTCTATGCCTCTTACTCCCAACCCCTTTCCTATTGTCCCATTCCCACTCCCAGATCCTCCCTCTCTCCCTCTCTATCTCTCTCTCTCCGCCCCCTTGCCTTGCCCATTCTGTTGTCATTTCAATATTGGCGCTGGCGTATTTTTACTTGCTGCAGCAGCTGTGACCGTCACAACAACAACAACAACAACAATGATAACAGTAAAAGCGCCCAAAAAAGCAAAGTGCGCCGCAGCCAAGCGTTCTAACTGTATTTCGTTTCTCTGCTCCACTCCCACCCTCCCCCATTCATAGGAACACAACAACAACATTCGTTTAATAACCCAGCAGAAACACTTTTTTGTTGTTCGTGTTTTCATAACCCGCCTTCCAAGTTGGCTCTGTCGTGTAGCGCTCTGCCATCCACCCATACATCTATACATCTATACTATATAGTTCGATTATATAACATTAGTTGGAATTTCGATTTTCGGGCTTCGGGTTTTTCCTTTACTCTATAATGCAGCGATAGTTAATCGTATCTATATACTATATAGTTTGTTTGATTTGTTCGTTCCATTTATAACATTCGAAAAACCAAAAGATAAACAACTTACATTACCTAAAACTAATTGTAATCGTAAAAGTTTTATTTCCATTCTATATACCTATATACCACTTAGAGCTCAGTCTATGTTGACTTTCATAACTATATATATATTCCTATATAACTTAGGTATTTCTTTTATATGTGCCCAAACTCTTAACTAGTTGTCTCCCATCCGACTTGGCCCCCATTTAATTTACAACTCTCGCAATCTTTTGCCACTTACAGTTGATCTAACCAATGGGCAGCTGACCCCCAACAATAATACACCACTCCTAACACAGGCTTTGTCAGGTAAGTTCGATCAGTTTTTATCTTTAAACTTTATTTGAAGACATTTTCGAGAAAGTTGAGATCTTTAATTTATTCCTGATTAGATAATTAATGAATGCTTTATAAGAACGCAGTTCGTAGTATCCAATAGAAGATCTTTTGTCTATTATATAATATTTTTGGCAATATTTGCATAGACATAAATAGTTTAGCATAACGGTATCTAATATCTCATTATCTGTTTTAATTCCATTGTTTCACTTAACAATTTTCAATTAGTATTTCAATTACTTTATACAAATATGGACAGGTTTACAACTCAACACGATATTTCTGCTGATAGTGTTCCAATTCTGTTGTTCCTCTGCACAAATTTCAAATACTACTTCGATTACTGTTCATATTTATCCACAGGCTCGACTGATAGTCCTATCGATAGGTTACATATAGTGTTTCAATTCCGTTGTTTCACCTTATTTCAAACCCAATCATCCAATTACTCTTAATTTCGTCAGATTCATAAATATATCCATAGCCTTGCATATCTATTCATAGCTCTAAGCAACGTGTTCACTTCCATTGTCCTACTTCTCATATTTATTTATAAGCTCACCTCACTTATCCAGCCACAATCTCATCAGATTCTCCATCTCCTTTGCTTGCAGTGATGAACAACTATCAGGCGGCTGCTGCAGCCGCCCACAGCTTCGGTCCGTCGGCCTCGCCACATGCAGCGGCCGCCACCACGGCCACACGGCAGGGCTTTCCCTCTACCAACTCGCCCGGACCAACCATTGACATGTACAGCTCGGCCGGGGCCGACAACGTGGGCTACGTACAGGCCACCAGTCCGCAACCATCTGGCTTTCCCATAGCCGTCAGCCGTGCCCCATTGAACTACAGCCCGGTAAGTACGAGGCACCGCCACGACCCAACACCCAACTAGCAATAGACGTGTAGGTGGGGCAAGGGTAGTGGGGCGTGTCCTGTAGGCGCATTTCTTGTCCGTTGCCGAGCATCAGTGCGAATGCCGTCTCCGCCTCTGAGCACAGTCTACTTAAGCAAAATATATATAAATAATTTAGTTACATAGTTATTGCGTTGACCTTCCATAAATATATTGTACTATGTATTTCTCTTTCATTTCGTACAGATTTATTCGTTGAACTTTGCGATGGCTAATATATAAAAAGACTGATAACCCAAAAAAAAAAAAAAACAAAAAAAGAAAGCAAAAACAAAACAAAAATGCAAAAGTATATACAATTATATATATATAAATCGAAAAATATATATATACATATATACACATATATATAAAAAGAAAAAAAAGCGAAAAGAGAAAAAAACAAAAGTAATAAGAGTTATATAACAAAACGCAGTTGCACAAGGTAGGCACACCAACAAAACTACAGCGTGTTTCTTTTCCAATAACAATTTCAATTATTAATCAATCAAAACTATATATTTTACTAAAAAAAAAAACAATATCAATTACAATTACGTTAACAAAAACCTAGTCAAAAAATCAAATCGAAAAATCAAGTAAAAAATCAAATCCAAATCTATTTTATGCACGTCACAATAAGCACAGTTTTCTAGGTCAATTATGATTTATATACGATTGAACAAATATACATATATGTATTATATATAAAATATTTAATATAAGCGCTGCTACTAAAACAAACATCCATCATAATACACACACACACACACACACAAATATACAGAGACACACACATTTATTATTGAAGCCTGGGGCAAAGTTTTGATAGAGAATTTGACGTCAAATTGTTTTTTTTTTATGTAAAAGTTTTCATCCCATAATGATTTACTTAACAAAAATAACAAATATATTATATAATATATATTGTTTTTTTTTACTTAAAAATCGAAATAAAAAATAAATAAATTTATTTTCATTTATTGAATAACCTAAAACTGCGTATTTAAAAACTAATATATATTTAAAATATTTGTTTTACTGTTTTTAATTAATTTTTAAAGTAAATCTATATTCTAAAGATTTTATTTATATTTTTTATATTTTTTCTATTTATTTATTAACACAAAAATCAGAAGATCTTCAAACAAAACTTTGCCGCAAGTAATATAGACAAAACATTTTTCGCTACATAAGAAAACATTTTCAAAATCAATTAAATAATTTTTCTATCTCAAATACTCTTCACTTTATATATATATATATATATATTTATTTTATATATATGTATATGTCTATTCTATATAAATGTTAAATAACTTTCTATATGTCTGTGTGCATTTGTTGCTCGCCGAATGCATTTTATTTGAATAATTTTTGTGTGTGTATTTGTTTTGTGCCATGCGAAACGTTCTATTTACAGGGACCACTAATTCCTGCGGCATTTACAAATGGATACCATTAAAAATAAAGGTGGCGCCGAAACAACCGCAATGACAACAACAACAACAACACCAGCAACAAAAACTACAGCAGCAACAGCAATAAAAACAACAACAAAAAGCAACAGCAATTGACAACAGACACACAGCAAAGTAACTGTAAAACAATATATATATATATATATATATATATATATATATATATTGTTTTATATATATATATATAAATATATATATATATATAAAGTAAAGCTGCGTATATAACTCACACACAGACAGACACACACATAGATATAAGCTTGTGCATGGTAATAAATTGTTGCACAAAGCAAAATGAAATCTGTTAAGGAGCCAAGCAAAACACAGCAATAAGTATGGATAAACCAAAAAACCAACACGAACACACACACCAACACATACACAACAATTAATTAATTAACGCATATGTACTACAGAACATGTATATATATATACATATATATATATACATATCTATGTATACCTGTATGCGTATACAGTTTATAGCGTAAAAACAATTTAATTTTAATTTAATGACAACAACAACAACAATATTATTAACAAATAATCAAATAAGCAAGCAAAAAGGCAGCGCCCAAAAAAAATTAAAATAAAAAAAATATTGTGCAACGCGTGCAGCAAAAATCGTTTAAAATGCAAATTAAACGAAATGCAGCAGCAGCAGCAGCAGTAAGGCGTTGCAAGTAGGCGTGGCCTTTATGCACACACACACACACACACAACCACACAAGCAAGACCGAACCGGGCCTATGACAACAATTTTTTTGCCCGGCAGCCCAAGTTTTAAGGAAAACAAAATCCAAAAAAAAAAAAAATAAAGAAGTAAAAATAAAATAAAATATATTAATTAATGACAAAATAAAGTTACAAATGTTGCAATAATAGCGAAATATGTTATTATTTAATTGCGTATTATTACAAGTAAAATGATTATGAACATTATTATTGCTATTCTTAAAGTTAAGTTGTAACTTTTAAAGTTAAAAGTCGATTAACAAATATATTATATATATATATATATATATATAATTATATATATATATAAATATATACACATACATATATAATGACAAAACTGCAATATATACAAAAGGAGTCGAAGAAGATGATAACAAAAATACGAATTACACAAATCAAAAGCAAAAACAAAAACAAAAAATTTGCAATTTCTTTGTTAGGCAAGTTGGGCATGCCCAACACGCCAATAAGTACAGAGTATATATATGTATGCAGATCTCTATATACATATATATTTCAGTTCTTCTCGTTGCTAAATCGAAAATCAAAAATGTTTAGATGCAAATTACGAATTATGAATTTATTTTAAAGTACAATCCAAGCGAGTTTATTGGCCAAAAGACGACGACGATGAGCATGAGTTGATGCAGCTCAGCTATATAATTTGTTAAATCAAATGTGTTTTTTTCCGTTCACTTGCAAACTCTTTTGTGTTCACATAACAAATGCATATGGTTAGTTAGACAAATATGTTAAAAAGATAAGAAAATAAGAGAAAAGGAAGCTAAAATTGAGATGAATTTCGCATAACTCGAGGCATAAATCAATTTATTTGCTAACAGACACACACATACACACAACTGATGAATCAAAAACAAAATAAAAACTTAAACAAATTACAATCTAAGCGCATATGCAAATATAACAATGAACTATTATACATACAGCATATATATTACATTTAAGTAAATAAAATATTTATAAAACCAAAAAAAAAAAGACAATTAAAACTAAGCAAAGCCAGTTGAACATGGGTAAAAAAACTAAAGTATATAAAATTATAATAAATATATATGTTAAGCTGTTCGAGGACAAGGACATGCGTATATATATTCAATATAAACAGGCCACATTATGTGCAATTAATTTTTCTAGTCTCGTGTCTCGCGTCTCCTGGATGGCGAGACTGGCAGGACGACAGCATAGTGAAAAGGACTAGGGAGAGGGAGAGAGCGAGAAGCAGGTGCTCGCAGGGCGTCATAGAAAAATATATTTATGTACAACTATATATGTGTATATATATAGTATTCAATTATTGGAACAACAAAAACTAACTGACAATTAAGTAGAAGAAGAAGAAGCAGCAGCAGAAGGAAACACAGTTAATATATTGCGCTTTTTTTGGTCTGTCTGAGAGTTTTGCATTGCAGCAGTAGAAGAGAGAAAGTGGAGAAAGTGAAGATAAAGAGAAGGGGGAAGAAGATTGTGAAGCAGAAAGAAAAATGTTCCTTTCATAACTTTTTTGCCAAATTGTCAAACCAACGCTCGCCAGGACTTTGCGCGTTCAAGTCTCGGATCAGTAAGGAAATAGAGGAAAATCCTATAGAAAGGAATGACAACCACAACAACAACAAACCGAACAAATACGATATAAATATAGATATACAAAGAGGAAGAAGCAGATGATTACAAAATAACGAATATAGTTCTATCGTTTATAATGTTGACGTCAACAACAGAGAAACACACACAGACAGTAAGGGCTAGTTGGATACTCTTTAGATATGGATTCGCAACACTTTGGTTCACAAACTGACAGCATAATAAGTAAACATATATATGCATATATATATGTATATGAATAATCAAAAAAGAAAACAATTTTTAGATAGGCGAAAGTAAGCTTCTAAATTACGTATATATACAACTATATATAACTGAATCGGCTTGAGGCAATCCAGTGTGACAAGATCAATATCTTAAATGCTGATGAGGAGAAGAATACACACACAAACACACACACACACATTTTACTTATGTATACGCATGTGTGTAGACATATACATGCTTACACATGCAATCTGCAAGGGAGTCAAGGCAATGGTTACTTTAACGCTAAACTAAAACTATTTGTTAATGAAAAAAATACGAAAAATAAAAGAAATAAGTAATATAAATTTAAAGAAAAGCAAACAAAAAGTCGAATTCCACACAAAAATATAAAAATAAAGTCGAAATTGAGAATCGGAAAGCTAAGAAACATTGCAGAGCCGTAGAATGTTATATTATATATACACATATATATATATAAGGCATATGCGTATATAATTATAAATAAATAAATATATTTTTAAGACACGTTCTAAAAGCAATAATTCAAAACAACAACAAGCCGAAGAAGAGGAAAAACAACATCAAACACTGGCGCAAGAAGCTAAGTCAGTTTGACAACAACAAAAAACAAAAAATTTGAATACATTAAATATACACCAATATATAAATATACATAAATATATATACAACTAAAATACATATACAAAAAAATTAAAAAAAAAAAAAAAACAAATATATATATATATATACATTTAATATTATTGAAGGAGAAGTAGAAGTTGGAATGCTTCTCTCTCGACGACACACAACAAAATATTATATATGCATATTGTAAATTACTTGTAAACATTTTTTGGACTGTCCTAGAAGAAGGAGACGGAGAAGCAGAAGAAGCCGAACACACATTGTGGAAACTAAATCTCGTTTATCGATTTTGGATTTTGCGAGTGCATAAATCGACTCGAATCGCTATCCAAGTCTATGCGGAATCATTTCTAGGCAGCTATGCCAAAACCAAAAACAAAAACAAAATCTAAGCAAATTGAGTAGGCAACAAAGGCAACATCTTTGCTGGCCCA
Source organism: Drosophila peninsularis (assembly GCA_035047485.1). Classification (NCBI taxonomy): domain Eukaryota; kingdom Metazoa; phylum Arthropoda; class Insecta; order Diptera; family Drosophilidae; genus Drosophila; species Drosophila peninsularis. The sequence goes on from JAWNPN010000090.1 coordinate 2,691,181, forward strand.
AAGTACAGTCAGCTAGTAAATTTTTCTATGTTCTAAGGCGATAAACCGATAACAAGCGAGCAAAAATATCGAACTTTTGGCAATGGGTCCCAGGGCTGCTTGCTGAAAGTGTTATCGGTTAAGCAAATATATATACTATATATATATATATATAGTGCGATGTATGAAGTAAATAAGTAAAAACAAAAAGAAAACCAGCTTTAAGCGTACTGTTGAATTTTTTCTAGCATTTTCCCTGTTAACGTTCGTTATGTGTAGAAGAAAATGCTTTATACGATATTATTTGTAGTAGTGCTCTATATTGTTAAAGGCAAATCTCAAGACAAGCTACGACAACAACTACAACTACAACTACAACATTAACAACTACAACAAACAAACATCAACAACAAACAAACAACTTCATGCACAACACTCTATTGGTAAACCGGATCAACAAAAGCAACAACAACAACCAAAATGAAAAGCGTCCTTGTAACAAAAATCAATTTCAGTCAATTAGAAGAGAAAAAAAAACAAAAACAAAAAATGTTACAGCAAACAAACAAAAAAAACACAAAGAGCAACAAAAAAGACAAAGCAAAAACACATTTTTTTAAACAAAAACAAAACATGAAAAAAAAATTGATAAAAAAAACATTTTTCATTATTTTTCTACTGAAGGCGTCGTCAGTGAAAAGGAAGAAACTTGACGGCGCAGGCGCAAAAGCTTTAAATTTGAAAATAATATAAACAAGTCTCTAGAGAGAGAGAGAGAGAGATGGAGAATAAAGTGTATAAACAAATAATAAAGAAGAGTATAAAGAAAACATAACAAACATACATAAGTACATGCCGTAAAAGATTTTTTAACTTTAAGCCAAAAACGCCGTTTTTTGAGTCAAAAGTCAATTTTGTGGTTCGGAAGAGTGCGAAGGGAGAACACACAAAGTAATATGTAAAATAGTTTTAAACGAAAAATACAATTTATGAAGAAGATAAACACAATTGCGAAAAGACAGAAGACAGATGTGTAAAAGTTCTTGGTAGCTACTTATATACGACTTACTTTCCGTTTGATGCTCTTAACTCTCTTGATTATAATTATTCTTATTATTATCATTATTATTATTGAATTGTCTTATACAAACATATCAGTTCTAATTATGTGTATGAGTAAATCGACAACACAAACATATACGAGATACGAATGGAAACACATGTCTAGCGATGTTTCTTTTTACCATATGCAGCACACAGGCACACTCTATCACACACGAATACGCTGAGAAGCGCATAGAGCGGCGCAAGACAATGCTTTTATATGATAGCAATCAAACATTTCGTAATTCAGTTTCTTTTCTATACACACACATATGTACATACACATACACCCACATACACACACTCACACACACACACACTGAGACACTCACACACATACTTGGTAAAGAATTGCATACAAAAGAACCTACATACGAACGATCACTTGACTATTTTTGCTATAAGTAAGAAATTCCCCCCAGGAATATGTCAGTTGGCAGTTGGTACTCCTGCTGACAAAAACACCTTTACTATATTGACAATATCTCTTATATATTTTACACTATACTATATGGAAAAACCAAAAGAAAAACAAAAAAATTATATATTAATATATACAAAAAAGCAAAAAAAAAAAAAAACAAAAAAAACAAATATGAAATACATGAGAAATGTTTAAGATAAAGATAAATGACAAAGGACGGCAGTGAAGTTAAAATTGTATTTACAAATGCGTAACCAGCAAAAATGAAATCATTTTAATACTTTATACACAAGTCGAAGGAATCTTAAAACCAAAAAAAAATATTATATATATATACACATATATGTATGAAGGAAGAAACTCCCAAAATTCAACAGAAATGAAGATACATTTATATAGAGCGCGTTAATAAAGCGTCACACAGTTTGTAAGTATTCTACTAAGTAAGTGAAAGTAATTAAGAAATGGATGGAAAATCAATTAGAAACACACACAAACTCAACACACACACTGGATCTGGAAAGGAAAGGAAATTGAAGCGCGAATACTTTAACATGAAATTTAGTCTAGATACTAAGTCCCAGCTGGACACATTTGGGCATCGAGTGATGATTGAGAATGTAATAGAGCGGCGTTGCCAATGTGTGTGTATGTATATGTATGTATGTATGTATACATATTGTGGTACATGCGTGTAGGACAGTGTAATAGCTGCGCGACAACTGGTACAGTACTATACACTTACAGCAAACTATACAAGGTAAAAATTATAATAAAAACAAAATAAATTTAAACCAAAACAAATCGTGCGAAAAGCCATACACATAAATAGAAAGCATAACGAGAATTTAAAGAGGAAAACAATTTTTTCATTTCTATAAAGAAATCCGGTAACGAATTTGTATATTTACTACAAGTATGTATATGTATATGTATGTATGTGCAAAAATATACATATATATATATAAAGAAAATATAAAAAACACAAACAAACTTCATACGAACGCAAACAAATATATATGCCCATATATACATACATATATATATATATAAAGCAAAAAATGGTATATCTATATAAATATATGTATATCGTATATCGTATACTATATATATATTTATATGATAGTTATATAACCAAGAACAAACAAATAAACATATAGTTAAATTCAATAATGTTAAGCATATAAAAAAGAAAAAACAAAGCCGATGGTTAAAGTAATTCAATTATTTATAAGGACCCTTGCACACAACAACAACAACAAGGCGATGAAGCAGAAGGATCATTCAGAATTGGCAATAATTGCCTTTTACACACACACACACTGATACACTTCACACACACTCGAACAAAAATAAATTGTAAAAGTTTTTAACACACTGAGAATATCAAGTCAAATATGTATTCAAAAAAAGAAGAAAACTTTAGCAAAAAGAACATTAAAAACTATTTTCCCAGCAGCAGAAGAAGCAGAACAGAATTTGATAAGCTGCGTTCGCAGCTCTGTGGACAGGTGTTGCAAGTGGGAGGCAGTAGGCGAGGCAGAAGCAAAAATTCCATTGAAGCTGTTTAAAATCGGCGTAAGCATAAGCGACATCAAAATTATGCATGCGTATATATATATATATAAATAAATAAATAAATATAAACTATAATGAAACATGATTTTAAAAGCGAAATGAAAACAATTTAAATAATGGCATTATAAGTTAAGATAATGGTACATAAGTTTAAAAAACAATGGCAAAACAAAACGGCTCTAGAGCAACCAAAAAAAACACACACACAAAAGCAAAAAAAAAAACACAAAAACAAAAGTATATATAATACAAATTATAATGAAATAACTGAAGAAATAAATAAATTAATTCATAATGATTAATAAACAAATATGAACATTGTTCAAAAACATAAAACTCCATCTATGTGTTCTCATTTAAGGGGTGGAAGGGCTTTCAGAAATATATCTATGACAGAGCCTGATGATGTGTACTTTTTTTTAGATAACTTCAAAATCTATAGGAGTAATTCAGATATTCAAAATTTATAGCAATGATCAAGTGTCTCTAGAAGGTAAGCTTCTTGCTGTATCAGCTCAGTTCAGATCTCAGCTGACTTCAAAAACTATAGATAGTTCAGTTTAGATCTTCAGTCAATACACATATATACACACATATATACAGCTATATACATACATTGATAACACCCAGATTTATTTCAATATACCTACACAAAAGAGTTAACAAGAGGCTAGAGTTTATATAGAGCAATCCAAGAACACAGCTCAGCTCGACTTTTTGGACTTTTTGGCCAGCTTTTTGGCATCCCACCACTTGGCGTACCATTTGGCGCTGCGCTCAGCGCTGCTGTCCGGATCGTACAGCGGCATATAGTCCATGTGTATGGAGGCGCGCAGGCGATTGTACATGAGCATTGAGGAGGTGAACGAGGCAATGGCGCGCGGTGAGTAGCGTAAGCGATATTTGGTATAGGGATAGGCCAGGCGCACTACAAACTCCCACAGGAAGGCCAGGAAGAAGAACAGAAAGTGTGGCACGTACCACCAGCTGGTTTTGACCTTGAACCGTTCGCCCAGCAGCGCCATCTTTTGCACGAAGCGCGAAACATCATTGATGCCCGTGTCGTCGGTGACGAAGACAGGCAAGCCATTCACCGCCTTGCTGGACACCTTGAGCGCCTTGTAGGCGCAGATGTGACCCCAGGCCACGTTGCCGGCATATACCAGCTGCTGCTTGCCGCCGACGCCAGCGATGCGCGGAAAGATCCAATTCCGAGTGGACAAATAGTCAAAGGTGTTGGTGATGAAATGTGAATCGCACTCGCCATAGGTTAGCGGTGCGCGTATAGCACTGGTGGCCAGGTAATCTAGAGCAAATGGTTCATTAGGATATAGAGATTAGTGGACATCATCGAGCTTACCCAGCTGATTCTGCAGCGGCGCTCCATTGGAGTTGAGCACAATGTTCTCAGCACGCAGCTTGCTCGAAGCATAGCCCGCGATTAGGAACTCGCCATCCTGTTCCCAGAGCTTGGAGCTGTCCAGCGTGGGCGTGTCCGTCTTGGACTCTGTGGAATTGATCACCGCCGAGAAGGTGCTGCGTCCCTTGAAGGGCACGAAGCACACCGAGGTGCAGCTGCTGTAAACCAAGCGCTTCACATTCTGCTGGATGCACAGATCCACAACCTTTCGAGTGCCTAAGGGAGCATGATATACAAATATATATTATAGTACGATTAATTATTTTTAAAGGGAGCCTACCATTTATATTAACTCGCTCCAGTTGCTCGTAGTTGGGTGGATATGAGATGTCAACGAGTGCAGCGCAATGGAAGACGCTGTCGACTCCGGCAAAGATTTTGTTCACGCTCTCACCCTCTCCGGCAATATCGCCGACATATGTTCGCAGCATCGACGCCTCCGGATGGCCTATCTTATTGCTATACGGTACAATATCCAGCGAGCGTATCTCCCTGATGCTCAGCTCCTTGTGCTGCTCCAGCAATTGCTTGATGAGATGTTGGCCCAGAAAGCCGCTGCCGCCCGTCACGAGCACCACTTCGCCGTCGCTGCTGCCCATTGCGTCTAATGTCTATTACTAGAAAATAATAAAATAAAGCAAATAGAAAATCCGTTGAGTAACCAAGTGCTAAAAAGCACTACAAAGTGCAGTGCTGCCATAAAAACAGAGTTGGTCAAGCGAGCGCCATAAAAAACGCTGCTTCAATTACCCAAGCATCGGGTCGCAGCGCATCGAGAGAAGCCTTCAGTCGCAGCTCTCATAACTAAAGCAGATAGCCATGGCTCTTGCAGAGAGACCTTCGGCAGGGGTCAGCAAAGCCGTTTTTTTGAATGACTCGACAGTTTTATATAGCGCATGGCTTACGTGCAGCTTTGTTATGGTAATGAAGACAAAGCTTAACTTTAAACAAAGCATAGGTTCATACAACTCTATATCTCTTAAGCTAAAAGTGAATCCAAGTTTTTTAAAAACAATTCAAAAGAACGTTAAATACACGCTCCGATTAGGTATCGAAGGGATCTACTAAATGAAAACTACTAATCGAAGGACAATATTTATCGAAAGGGAACCAGTAGCGTGGAAGGAGCTCCGCTCTTGCCAAAGTTCGATCTCTATGAAATTTCCGTTACACTTTTCAAATTAACACTAATGCATTTTTAACTACATAATTTTCGCAATAGATATATCATTGAAGTTGTTTTTGTGCTCTTTGAGACTTCCTCTTTGTATGTTACTTGGCCAGGGTCAATTTATTCAACACTTTTGGACCAACAGCAGCAGCAGCAGCAACAGCGGAGCAAAAAGCTACAAATCAGAGAGTAGCTGGACTTGACGCTGGGCTAGCTGTGATTACAACACAACGAAAATAACAGCCGCGGCAAAACTAGCATCAAATAATTACTACGAACTGGTTTCCGCGTCTATTACAACATACATGCGTCAAATGGTTGCGCACAGGCAGCGACTGGCATTTGAGCCGTCCATTTGGGCCGTTGATTGTTAGTTGCTTTTAGCAACAAAAATTGCATTTAAGACATGCACCGTTGCATTGCCAATTCACGAAAATTCCCATAAACACCGTCCAGGAACTTACCACAAATTTATTTTCGTTTTTTTTATCCGCCGTTGCAAACGCTTTGCTTCGCTTGCCGCCTTAAAACTGTTTGACGGCTTGAACACGAACGGGCTGAGCTGTGAGCGATCTACCAGCGTTGCCACCTCTCTAACAGGTGCTCATCGATAAATTGCAAGAGAGCAAGAACGATCGTCACAGTTTTCATCGTCTTAGCGCGCCAATTCAAATAGCTCCCACAAGTCGGTAAAATTCAATTTTTTATTCAACAACAATTAAATGAATATGGACATTAAATAGGCTTAGAGATTATATAAATAATTTTCATCTTCCATACGAATCGTGTTAATTACACAGGCAAATTACAATATTCAGTAAGTACATCAGTAATTGTTTTCGTTGCATCCCTCTCATATAGTATATAGTATATATATAAAGTAAACGAGAAGTAAAAGGCCGTTGATACAAATGACTTTGGGTTAGATTAGGCGCGCTTAAACATTAACAACACATACATATACATGGAATACAAAATGGTGTTTAGTATAATTAAAAATTCTGTTCACATTTCGGTTTGGTTTATTACATTATTCTGTAAATATATTTTAAATGTTCATGTTCATTTTTAAATCGTAAGGTTAATCCTGTTAATGTATGTATGGATGTTGTATATATATATATATCAATCTGTTAAGTACTAACTGACTTGGATTTCATATCATATATCATTATAATATTAATGTACGCACATCTGCCGCACAAACTATAAATAATCATTTATAATTATCTAGAAATTTGTTTTAGTTACATTATAATTTGTATTCTATTGCATTTAGATGCATAAATTGGAGTGTGACATGAAGCAATGAAAACAAATTCTATACTTATCAATGAATGTTGATTGTGTGTACATTAAACTAGATAGGTGTATAACTCTTCATATATATATATCATTATATATATAATAGGTATTACGGTATGCGGTCACAAAGAGCAACTCGTTAACTAACATTATTTACTTTAACTATTACAAGTACGTTTTCATTATAAGCTATTATTGTTGTTATATTGTTTATCCTTTTCAGCCATATACATATATCCCTTCCACTCAGTACGATAAAGCTGACGGCGAGCGCGAACCAACTGTAAAATCTTTATACACTGAAAACACGGATATCTGCAAAAGTCAAAACAAAAATATTAAAAATAGTTCATAAATCATTTCTACAAACTTTTACACCCCATTCATATATATATATAAGTATTTATATATGTATTTTGTTTGTATTTTAATTGGCAACTTGCGTCACAGTCAAGAACTGCATCATGATGTTGGCCACATGCCAAATAGCCAAATTAAACTTGGCATCTACAATTGGCAGTCGAAATTGGAAACTGTTTTAGCTCTGTGCTCCAATTAGGGAAGGGTCAGAGCGGGAGGGGAGGCAGCAGGATTTACCTTGTCTTTCAGCTGCTGACACAGTTTCTGGCCATTCATCAGCAACAGCAGCACATCGTTGAGCCATTGTACCCCGATTTCCGCTTGACGCGAGTCAAATTGCATTGTCCCTTGATTGTTTAGCAGCTGATAGACGGCGATGATCAGCTTGTGGCTCTGCAGATAGAAGCTAACGGCCAGATCCTCGGGCAGGTTAGGCACAAGTGATTTCATATTGCGTCCCTTGATTAGCTCCTCAATTGGCTTCTTCTTCGGCACTAGCAAACTGTTCCGTCCGCGCTGCAGCGCATCCAAAATGTTGCCTATCACATGAAGCACTTCATCCGAGGTTCTGTGTATGTAATCAGCAAGTTATATATATATATATATATAGAAATATATAGAGTAAACAGTCTCACTTGAAGTGATAAGAGTCATCAACGTCGTCAATGTGATTGATTGCTGTTTGCAGATGATTAGCAGCATCTTGCACCTGCTGCAGCTTCCACGGCGAGTCGTGTGTGATTGAAGTACGTTGCGTCTGACTGGGCGCCTTGCACAGCTTAAAGCTAATATCCTGTAAAGGACAAAGTAAGAGTTTAACTGTTGATGACCTTGTTTCTGTATGCTTAATGCTTACTGCTTGGGTTATCGCATCGCCAGTTAGGGTGAGCACAGCCTTCAGCTGATCGGGCGAAACGCTGAGTATGAACTTTTCAGTCTTCTTGCCCTCATTGTCATACAGCGGCACTGGAAACCTATGGGCGCATTCCTAAGCAGATAAATATATATATCTAACTCAGTTGCATAGGGATATATCAGGGTAACTTACCACGAGTATTGTTCGCAATTGCTTAAGTATCGCGTGTACTTCCTGTCTCAGCACCCACTCGAATTCAATTTGCTGCAAATATGTATGTATGTATGTATGTATATGTGTGAGAATATATATATAGATTGTAATGCGGGTTTGTTGTGGGCGTGCGTTTGTATGTGTGTGTGTTTTGCGATAGCGTCGCCGTCAGTAGCCCAAAAACAAAGAACAACGGGGCACGTTTCATGTACAAATCAATAATATCGGCAATTTGGTGAGAGAAGAAAGGAAAAACACGAAATGAGACAAAACAATCAATAATCAATTAGCTTAAAGCACAAACACTTCGCACTTGATTAATTACATTGCATTTTTGGCCGAATGGATTTTTAATTACACACACACACACCTGCGCACACATACATACCAAATTTAGAGCCTCCTCTCGCTCGGTGTCAACGACGAGCATTTTCATTGTGCTTTTGGCCTTCTTGCGGGCTGTTATGTATCTCCGTTTGGTTTTGTCAGCTAATGCTGCAGCACCACCGTTGTTAGCAGCACCACCAACGCCAGCAATTTGCAACGAAAGCGCTGTAAATGTTATTGGATATGTTGAGTGTATATATATATATATAGATAGTATTTAACAACTGCTGCTGTTCATGAATGAACAAACAAAAACGAACGCATCTTTTGGAGCGACGATATGACGATATGTTTGTGTCATCAAGTGTCATCGCTAACACACAAACAAATTTGAAAATTCGCAATGTTTTTGCATATTAAGTAAGACATGCTGTAACTAATTTTAGATAACAGGCACTATATTACGCACAGCTATGACTGAATTATTACTAATCAAAATGTATTTGCATATCTTAAAAAAAGTTAACGCTTGCAGCCCTGGCTAGCAAATATTTCTCTATAATCTGCCTATCGACTTATCGCTAGGCATCAATAGCCAATATACGTTGACATGCGAATGGTCATTTTGCGCGCGCCTTAAAATTCAAATTCAAGCAAAGCGTTGATAGTACTTACGTTTTCTCAGAGGCGGAGGCGTGGTCAAGACCGCCGTCTCCGGCACCGAATTAAGCACATGGTGCTGGTACTGTCCGCTACGCTGCCGATGTAGCGGCTGGAATGACCAATTTGTTGTCGAGCTGCAAATTATTGGACAAAAACATTATACAAATAACACGTTGTTATTTCTTTAACCAATTTGTCAGTGCGATCGATCAGTCAACCAACAAACACCTTATCACTATAGATTTGTGTGTTTGATTTCGATTTGATTCAATGTGAAGTGCTAATTGCCATAATGCTATTGTTATTGTTATTGTTATGGCTGTCGAATGAGTCATCCATGAGCGGAGCAGCTGTTGACGATATAGCGCCTGGTTTTCGGTTGCAACCGAATCTCTCTCTCTTTCTACCCGTTTCGCTTGAATTACATGTAATGCGGGTTTCCCACAGCGCGCGTGTCAGCACTTTACTTCAAATATGGCATTGGCTTTTTAGCTACAGTTACAAAATCGCTTATCAAGCTATGCTAAAAAGCTAACACACACACATATAGTATATATATTCATATTCATAAGTAAAAGCACGCGCATAGCTTCTTTCAGAGCTCCTTTTGTATTTTCGCTTTTATCAGAGTTCTTTTTGATAAGCCAATGCCAGCCAGGTAGGAAATCTATTTGAACATTTATACGGCCATAAATTTTATGAACACCAGCAAAACGTCGTCGTCGGCGGCGGCGGCGGTTTTAACACATTCTTAAGCTACCCATAATGCCAAAACAAACACAAGCACGTCTCTTTATGATGTATGTGTGTGTGTGGGTATATAAATAACGGTAAATTTACCTCTGCGGCATTTTTTTCGCTATGTTAAATATTTAACTATTCTTATTATTATAATAAATATTTTAATTTTATTATCAATTGCAAACACTTATCACGAGACGCACGATCGTTAGTATTAAAAACCGAATTTGTACGCGCGCGCGGCCTGTGTGAGTGGGCGGGAGAGGGGAGGTAGTGTACGCGACGTACGATCGGACGCAGCTCAACACTGGCTGGCAGCTAACGGCAAGCGCACACAAAAGCCACAGCCAAGCAACTGAACCAACCCGACAGAGACCCAAGAAAAACGCCGCCAAGTCGAGCGGGCGAATTGGTCAATGGCAGCAGCTGGCAGCAGCAGCAGCAGGCAGCAACAGCAAACAGCAGCAACAGCAACAACAGTTAGCGGCAGCGCTGTGCGCGTCGAGGCCAACGTCAGCGCCGAGCGCGCTTTTGTATGTAATGCTAACGTAGTTAAAAAAAACTTGACGAGCTTTTTGTTGTTGTTGTTGTTGTTTTTTCGTCAGCTTTCTTTAGAGGTGCGCGCTCTTCGCTGATAGCCGCGTTTATCAGCCAACTGCGCGGTTGGCATTGACAGCATAGCATAACCATAAAACGTTTACAAAATTGCCTTTGTTTTTGTTTTTTGTTTTTGTTTTTGTTTTAATTTACTTTTCTTTTCTTTTTTTTTTTTTGGTTTTGCATACACAGTATTTTGTTTTCGGTATAAAAAGTAGTACAAAAGTGTTTAATGCTATTAATTTGTGGACTTCAATTGAAATACGTGGATTTGTTTACGAGAGATGAAACAAGTGTGCAAATATAAACAAATAAACGTGTGTGTGTGTGTGTGGGTGTGTGTCCGCCACCCGCGAACAGGTGGGCGGGCGTAGGTGTGCGTGTCTGTGTGCCTGGTTGTGTATGTATGTCAGTGTATCTGTGTCTGTGTGCGTGTGTGTGTGAGTACTTGTGGCTCTTGGGACTGCGTTTATTTACTCGCCGGTCATCATCTCCATGAATTCTGTAAATTAAGCAGAAATGACAGACATTATTTAAACGAAAGCCAGAACTAGAATTGAAGTATATATAAATGAATATAAATTAATATGAGTATGCATGCGTGTGTGTGTGTGTGTGTGTGTGTGCGTACGTGGTTTAACGAATGATCAGTTAAATAAATTAATTATAATTTTCGCTTCTTTCTAACTGCTTTTGCCATCAATCTACAATCGAAGTATTTAAAAATGAATAAGCCCGCCCGAGGGCGGGTTGAGAAATTAACGAACTGACAATCAATTTATATAAATAGAAATATTTCAGTCTGTAAATTTGCATCGCGCTTTCGTCTAAAAACATTTCATATATACATATGTATATTAATATTATTTTAATTTTTTTTATATATATTTAAATAAAAATTTGAAAAATTAAATTTAAGAAAAATAAAACTATAATAAATTTATTAAATGAAGTTTAATTTAAATTTTAATAAAAATTTAATTTCTTTAAATTTTGTTTATGATCTTTTGTTATTATTATTCTTATATATTTAAATTTATTCATTTATAATAATATATATGAAATTGAAATTAGTTTATTTAAATAAATAAATAAACTTTTTTTTTTGTTTTATATATATATTATATATATTATTAATATATATTATTTTAAATAAATTTTGATTTTAAAATAATTTTTGTTATATTTCGTATTATTTTGTATATTTTTTATTCTCCGGAAAGTATCTTCCATTAACTTCACTTCTAAGTAATCCACTTTTCACTCCACTTGTGTACATACATATATATGTATTTATATTTAAAATAGTTTTGTTTTTCCACACTAATTCAAATTGGGATATATATATATATGCGCCATAGATCTGTCACAGTTACTATAAATAGCATCGATATGCTCCAAAAAAAAAAAACGATCGGCCTGTCATAATCGAAAACTCAAGATCAACCGAACTGCGTTGTCATAGAGAACATCTAGCTGATGTTTACAATTAATTTATGAACGCTACAAAATTGTGGGTGTGCGCACATGTGTGAGGGTCTATGTGTGTGAGTGTTTGTGTGTTTACGTGGGCGCTTTTCGCAAGCTATTAGAAATGATTCCATGAGATACATATGTATCTATGTATCTATAGCATACTCACCATCGAAATCAACTGTACCGGAACCATCGCTATCAATTTCCTCGATCATGATGTCCAATTCCTGTTCGGTGAGCTGATCGTCGAGCTCCTTGAGGATCTCCTTCAGGCAGGTGGTGGGAATGAAACCGTTGCCCTGCTTGTCATACAAACGGAAAGCCTCACGCAGCTCCTTCTGCATGGCCTCAGCGTCCTCCTCCACGATGAATTTGGCAGCCAATTGCACGAACTCGCCAAATTCCAAGCGACCAGACTCTATGGGAAGAGGAAAATAAAAATAAATATTTGGTGAAAATAATTTAAAGTATACTTAAATTTATTTCTTGATATTTTTATAGTTAAAACAGAGTCTTTAATTAAAAATAAAATATATTTTTGCTGCCCCCTCAACTCCTTATGGAAAAAGCAGACTATTAACAAAATAATAAATTTAAAAAAATAAATAAATAATTTTTCCCATAAATCCACATGAAATACGGAGCTCTATGAATTTATGATGGTCTTAAAACTGAGTAAATTATGAGCCCGCATTCAGAGTAGCTGAACAACACCTGATAATCGCACTTAATGAGCTGTTCGAGTGCTAAACTAATCTTAAATTATCTCAGATACTTACTGTCCTCATCGACCTCTTCGATCAGTTCCTCCAGAATCTTCTTGTCGAAGGGCTGACCTGCAAAGGGATAAGTCGAAACAGAAATTACAGGGTATCTGCTTAACTGGGCTTACTCTGCACACTTACCCATCAGACGCAGAATATCGGCAACCATTTCGGTGGGAATGCTGCCAGTTTTCTGGTGATCGAAGCTGTTGAATGCCTTCTGGAGCACGGCAATTTGCTCGGGTGTCAGATCCTCATCCTACGGCAGGATCTCATTACTCAACTGATTTGAATCAAGTATATATCCAGTGATACACTTACCACGGCGCTCATGTTGTTGCTGTTGTTTGGTCAGATAAAGTTTATAGATCGATCTGAGAGATTTTCTACGAAGCGATCACCACGGAGTATTCGTGCCGACTACAAAGCGATGCGGCTGCGTTTTCCAAAATATAGCGCAAAAATTCAGATATTCAGATCGACTGTCGCTGAACTTGCCACAAATACACACACACTCAAATACGTGGCGTACGAAGCACGAATCCGAGACGTACGTTTTCGGTATATGTAGCACATTTCCACGCCCGATGCCTGAATTTTATTGTTTTTTAGAAAGAACTGTAAAAGCGCGATCAAAAACAAAATTAAAAGACGACGACGACCATCCCAGCCAGCCACCCAGCCGGGCAGGCCGTCGGCCAGTCAGAATGTGAGCCGTATAGTGGTTTTCCACACAGACAGCAATCACAGCCGATCCATAGGAAACAGCAGCAACGGCAGATGGATGGGAGCAGAGAGGGAGAAGCCTATGGAAGCTGCATGAATCGCCAGCTATAATGCGATGCGTTGCGCTCTGCATATACATAGCTATATATATATATATATATATATATATATATAGCTATAAACAATATGTTACATATACATATTATATATACATAGGTGTGTGTGTGTATATAGACAACAGTTGCACGATGACAGCAACAACCAGAGCAACAGCAACAGCTACACTTGAGATATGGAGAAATGCCCCAGTGAAGCATGCGCTAGACAACGCATAGAGATTTGCGCGCTACAGCAAGAGCGACAGGGCACATTGGTTCAGCGATGAACTTGGCATTAAGCCAAATGGCCTGAGCACAAATCAAATAAAAAGGGAGAAGTTGTCTAGACTGTGACAATTGCAAGAGCATATCGATAATCGCTTCTACTAACTTGAAATCATTTTTTCTTGCTCCTGTACATTTTATTAGTAGTTTAATAAATTCAAATAGTGAGATAGATTTTAGAAACAGAAATTTTTAAATTTAAATTTTAAATTCTTGACTAGCAAACAAATATTTAAAATAATAATTTATTCAGAATTTGAGTTTATAGCAAATAAATATTTAATATTCTTTGAGAAAACGATTTGTGGCCCTGAAAAGGTCCTTTTCGTTCATGGAGCTAAGATTTACTTGGAGCTGGTGTACTTGGTAACTGCCTTTGTTCCTTCACTGACAGCGTGCTTGGCCAACTCTCCGGGCAACAGAAGACGGACTGCTGTTTGGATTTCCCGACTGGTAATCGTAGAACGTTTGTTGTAGTGGGCCAAACGAGAGGCCTCAGCAGCAATACGCTCAAAAATGTCGTTCACAAAGCTGTTCATGATGCTCATTGCTTGCGACGAGATTCCCGTGTCAGGATGGACCTGCTTCAGCACTGTGTAGATGTAGATCGCATAGCTTTCCTTCCTCTTACGCTTCTTCTTCTTATCATTCTTGGTAATATTCTTCTGGGCCTTGCCAGCTTTTTTGGCTGCCTTTCCACTAGTTTTCGGCGGCATTGTTTTATATTAATATTCACTCACTTTAACTCCACACACGAATTGCTTAACATATATATATTTTTCGATCAACGTTTTCATGTTTACTCACAGCAAAACTCACCCTTTTGAGCTGAACAAGTAGGCAGGTAGAAAAGTATAAGTAGATATGATATTGAAAAAGTTGAGCATTCGATTCGACTCTCGTTTGTGTTGTGAAAAGTGAAAAAGAATATGAGAAATAATGTCTGGCCGTGGTAAAGGTGGAAAGATTAAGGGAAAGGCAAAGTCGCGCTCCAACCGCGCTGGCCTGCAGTTTCCCGTTGGTCGTATTCACCGTCTTCTTCGCAAGGGCAACTATGCCGAGCGTGTTGGTGCCGGTGCTCCAGTGTACTTGGCGGCTGTTATGGAGTATTTGGCCGCTGAAGTCTTGGAGTTGGCTGGTAATGCAGCCCGCGACAACAAGAAGACCAGAATTATCCCTCGCCATCTGCAATTGGCCATTCGCAACGATGAGGAGTTGAATAATCTGCTTTCGGGCGTCACCATTGCCCAGGGCGGTGTGTTGCCTAATATCCAAGCAGTTCTGTTGCCCAAGAAGACCGAAAAGAAGGCTTAAACTACGAATTTACGCAAATCGAAACCAAACGTCCTTTTCAGGACGACCAAAAATACAAAAGAGGCAAAGTTGTTCATATACGTTGTATACATGTCTATAGTTTATTAAATAGCAAACAAGAAAACTCAAGTCGGTGGCGCCCGACTAGGGGCTATCCTGAACCCACCGAAGAAGCGCAAATTCTGTTTCTTTTATACGTATGTACATCACAAGCAACACATACATACACACACACACACACAGAGACTCTACAAAAATACGGATATCACCAGTCATTTAACCAGTCAGTATTCCATGTTGAAAATATTGAAATACTGCATTGAAAAATTATGTACTCTTGCCATCGCATATGAAATATAAAAAATATTTATTTATTTATAAGATGAATTTTTCATAAAAACACGACTTTAAATAATACATACACTTAAACTCAATATGCATAAGTACTTTTGTTTGATTAACGAAAATTGACATTGAATATTTGTTAGTTCTTTTAAGGAACATGTTGGTGGTCCTGAAAAGGACCGATTGGTGCGAATGTGAATTGCTTTTTATGCTCATTCTTTCTTACACGCCAAAACCGTACAGGGTACGACCTTGCCTCTTCAGCGCATAGACAACATCCACGGCTGTGACTGTCTTCCTCTTGGCGTGTTCGGTGTATTTGACAGCATCGCGAATGACATTTTCCAAGAAGACCTTCAGAACGCCACGGGTTTCTTCATAGATAAGTCTAGAGATTCGCTTTACGCCACCACGACGAGCTAAACGACGGATGGCTGGCTTCGTAATAGACTGGATGTTATCACGCAACACTTTGCGATGACGCTTTGCACCTCCTTTACGCAAGCCTTTGCCACCTTTACCACGACCAGTCATTTTTCACTTTTTAGTTTTTACTTTAAATGCGCACTTCACGAATGTCCGATAGAAACTAATGTCTGCTTTTCCCGAGCACTCCTATTTATACCAAGAAACCCGACAACACGAGAGAGAACACAAATATTGGCATCTGGCTCGCACTATCCTTATCACTATTATGTTTTCTAGCTAAGCCATGCGCACGGGCCGTACCATTTTTTTGTGTGTTCAACAGTGACAGTGTAAAGTAAGAATTGTGAACGGAAATGGCTCGTAGAAATCAAACCGGTCGAAAGTCCCCTGGAGGCAAGGCCCCTCGTAAGCAGTTGGCTACAAAGGCAGCACGTAAAAGAGCACCAGCTACGGGCGGTGTGAAGAAACCTCGTCGTCTTCGCCCTGGCACTGTTGCTCTGCGTGAATTTCGTCGCTACCAGAAGAGCACAGAATTGCTTATTGCCAAGCTGCCGTTCCAGCGTTTGATCCGTGAAATCGCTCAGGATTTCAAGACTGACCTTCGTTCCCAGAGCTCAGCTGTGAATGCTTCTCAGGAAACTCTCGAAGACTATTTAGTTGGCCTATTTGAAGATGCAAACATGTGCGCCATCCATGCTAAGCGTGTCACCATCATGCCCGAGGACATTGAACTGGCCAGACGTGTTCGCGGCGAGCGTGGCACAATAGCGTACAAATATCCAACAAATTGTTAATCTAGGATATTCCTATTTTCGCTTAAACAAGCAATTTTTATTTTTTATTTTCAGTTGATCTATAAATACCTTTCTTATTGTATGTAGTTCTTATGTATATATTTGTTATGCATTTTAATTATCTTATCATCAACGATTAATCGATGAAAACAATTAATGCAATATGATAGTGTGACGGAAATATAAATTAACTCAACTGCAACTACAACTAACTATTGATTATTTATAATAGATTGCTGCAAATCGAAGTAGTTTATGTGCAGAATTTGTTGCTGTTTTTCGTTGAGTTGCTGGCGGCTCCGCTTTGGTTGAGCAGCGCTGTGAGCGTGGCATGCGAGGAGCTCAGCGCCGAGCTGCTGGCAATTAGCTTGCCTTTGGTGGTACTGCTGCCCACGACGGTGCCCTGCAGACAGGGCGTGGCAACTGGCGTAGTTACTATCTCCTTGGTGTCCTCCCCACCGGGCGTCGGCAGCTGCGGCTGAACGGGCGCGCCTTGCAGCAGCGCATTGCGCAAGTGACTATTGTTGCCCGCCAACTGTTGCTGCTGCTGATGCGCCTGCAACTGTTGCTGTTGCTGCACCTGCTGCTGTTGATTGCTGGCCACGATGAACGAGTTGGTGATCAAGCCGCGACTCTTGATATTCAAGTCCACAAAGAACAGTTTCATTTTCTGTATCATGGTCTCCGTCACATTGAAAGTGAGCATCATGCTGAGATCGATGTTGGTCTTGTGCCGATAGAGATCGTGTGTTTGCTGCAGCCGGCAGACCTCGTCATAGATGAGAAACAAGAAGCGCGAGCTGCGATTTTCAGCGGCTATAATGCCACGGGACACCAGCCACTCCCGATCCTCGGCATCGGGCAGATAGCGTATGATCTCCGGGTGCTTGCTGGCCAAACGGGCGCCGCCCAGCTCCTTGCCATCAATGCTGAATCCAAAGGCGAGATTTGCCTGCACGTCCAGCACGAACTTGGTGTTCGTATTGATTTGGGCGGTGTTCCAGAAGATCTGACGACGCACCGGAGTAGGCAAAGGTCCACTGATGAGAGGCGTTCGTTGTAATTGCAACGGTTGCGACTGTTGTTGCTGCTGCAACTGTTGCTGTTGTTGTTGCTGCTGTTGCAGCTGCAGCTGCAACTGTTGTTGTTGCTGCTGCTGCTGCTGCTGCTGCTGTTGTAACTGCAATTGTTGCTGTTGTTGCTGCTGCTGCTGTTGCTGCTGAGCAGGCACTGGCATGGGCTTGCCTGCAGCCACGGCAAAGCCCAAATTGTTGGCAAACATTTTGCTGTTATTGTAGTCATGAGTCTTAGCGGCTCGCTTAAGGCCCAAGCGTTGCTGCTCGCCAGCAACAGTTGCTGTTGTGCCGCCAATTGGACGTGGCTGGCGTAACACGAAATTCGTATACTGCGCCTTGGCATTCTCCAGCAGAGCACACGACGACATCTTTTGCAGCGTTTCCTCATTGACCGCATGCTGGCCGAGATTCTCTTTGATGTTGCCGAAGGCGGGCTTGAAGTAGTTCTGCAATGCATACGGAATTCAGTTGTTGTTGTTGCTATATGTTAGATTGTTGCTACTCACGTTCATGTAACGCTTGATTATGTCATTGACTTCAGTGTCGAAGGCCTGTTGGACGCTAATGCGCAACAGCTCCAAGGCTCGCATAGCCGACTCGGCGCTGCCGCCGCTTTCCATGTTGTGCACGCCATTGTAACGTTGCCGGATGCGCTGCAGCATGGCCTCGGCCATGTCTGGGGTGGTTACATATTTCTGTGGAGTTGAGGAGGCAGAGAGCTGATTAGTTAAAGTGTTGCTGGAAGGGGTCGTGGGAGGTAAATGTGATTAGATGAATTGTCCAAGAGTCTGAGGCTGAGTTAATCAACTTGGATCTTAGCTCTTGTATGAAGATATGAAGCCCATATAGATATATATATATATGCTCTAGGAAATCCATACTGATTTCCTATCTCTGATATATTGCCTGAATACACCCAACTAGGTTAGCTGCATTAGATACGGCTTTTCATGGCAATCAATAAATATATATATAAATGCAATTAATGGGGTCACCTGTGGAGCCTGCACATAGGTATACAAACAAGGAATACAAACTAAAGCTCCACTAAATATGGCATATATTATACTGTACACAAATATAAATTGATATATATTTTGAAAATATATATATTTAACATAAACTAATGAGTAATATAATGCGTGTGTTGAGGGTCGGCTACGCACCAGTGTCGCATCCGTTCCATTGGACAAAGTTGTCTCTGTGGTCGCTGGCTCCGTTTCGGTGTGCTTCATGGGGCTGGCGGCGCGCGTGTCCATGGAGTGTGTGGTCTGGTTGGAGCAGTCGGAGTCATCCGATGAGGAGTTGGCCTGCAATGCTGCAGGTGAACGCTGCTGTGCATCGTTGCCGATGCTGTTGCTCGCCGTGCTCGCCGCATCGCTGAGAATCTTCCAGCTGCGCTGTATAACCATTTTTTTGTTTGTTTCTTTGTTTGATTTTATGTTAATTTAAAAAGCCTTTCATTGGGTTTCTAGCTGCACTTGAACTGCTGAGCTGCTTTTTATCTGGGCTGCTGCCTGCTGGCCAGGGACCAAGGTCTGCAGTGCGCATGCGCCATTGTCCCACCACCGCCGCAGCGGGGCTCAAACCCCCAACCCAAGAAAAACGTAATGTAGACAACGTTCAACAGCTGCTACTGCTGGCAGCTGGCTCTGGTGCTGGTACGGGAGCTGGTGCGGGTGCTGGCTCTGGTGCTGGTGCTGTAGCTGGAGCTGGTTCTGGCTCTGACACTGCAGGGCTGCAGTCCATGTCCAGTTCACCCAGCTCCAAACGTCGCTGATGATCCAACAGGTTACGCAGCTCAGCAAACTCTGCCAGCTCATCATCCTCATCCATGGCAGTAGCATCTCCAGCAACAGCTCCTGCTGCAGCTGGTTCCTTAGCACTCTCGCTATCTTTGCCAGGTTTCTTGAACTGCTGTCGCTGCGCGATTAGTTTCTTGTCGAACTCATCCATATACTCCAGCGCTGCGCTGGGTAGATAATCATCTGGCGCCTCATAGCCACTGTGCACGGGCAGACTGAGCACATCGGGCAGCATGAAGGCAAGCAGCCAACAGACTAAAGGTGTGCTGCCACAGGTGTAGCTAGCCTCCTTGTGATAGAAGAGCAGGCCGTCCAGCTGCGGCTGATTGGCCTCCCACTGTGGATAACGTTGCAGCGCCTGCTCCACAGCACTGGCGTCCTCAAAGTCATAGTATTCCAGCAGCTTGAAGGGTTTCTCATTGCGTTTGCTGCGCTCGCTCAGTTCGCCGTGCTCATTGAACCGCGAGCGCAGCCAAAAGAAACGAAAATTCGCATCGCAATCGAGGAGCTGCTGCTGGCCGAACGACAGCGCATCTAGCACATAGAAGGTATCCAGCTCCTGAACGTACACGCAGTCGAGCACCGTCTTGAACTTTTGCACACAACCGTCGCCAGGCAACAGTGAGCGCAGCTGCATGATAATACGCCCGGCTTTATTGTAGACCTTCGTGCGACCATTGCTGGCCTTGACCAAACAGCGCTTGCCCACGGGACAGGGCAGCAGGAGCCAATCGCACAGGTTGTCGGGACGATGGCGCAGCCACTCTGACTGCTGCAGCTTCAAATGTGGAGTCTTGCTCACATTGTTGTTATTCTTGGCATTCTTGTTGCGCTGCCTGCGTTTTCTCTGTTGCGTTTTGCTCTGTTCGCTTGTTGTTGGCTGTTGGTCGTCCTCTTCATCCGATTCTTTCACGTGCCGATGCAGATCTTGCTGCAGTTGTCGCCGTTTCTTTTGCTCATAGAGGAACTGTTGTTGGCGCAGTTTCTGCTGCTCGGCTAGATCTACACTCTTCTTATACAATTCTTTGAAATTATTGCTCATTTCAAAATTGTGAAATTTACACAACAAACAAAACACACCGGCGCAGCTAATTATATTTTGACACTCTCACAAAATACGGTCATACTTGCGATAGTTGATTATACATATCGATATATTTGCTTAAGCATCGAAAAACATCGCTTAACCAGCTGATTGGCGAGTACTGGCAGAGTTGCATTTACCGGCTGAGTTTTATTATTTATTGTTTACTATTAATCTGCTTTAAATGCACAACAAATATGAATAAAGCTTCGCGTCTCTTCTGTCCTGCTTTAATAACACCAAAGAATGCAGTTGTCAAGCAAACGGAACAGCTGTCACTCAGTCAAAAGGTAAATCTGATCTGTTACGAAAGCAAAAGTGAACTCAAATGATCTCCTCATTTCTAGCTCTTAACTGAGCTTGGCCTTGTTAAGTCGGGCAGCAATGGCACCTACCAAATTATGCCCATAGCCCAGCGAGCCTTAGACAAATGTATAAGCCTGGTGCAGCGCAACATGCAAGAGGCTGGCGGCCAGAAGATCAGTCTGCCCGTCCTGACACCCACGCAGCTGTGGAAGAAGACAGGCCGCTTGGATGGCGACATATCCGAGTTCTATATGGTGCGCGATCGCAGCGGCAAACAGTTCCTAATGAGTCCAGTAAGTATACTTTATACTTTATTATAGGAATATCATTTTAATCATAATTTCTCTCTGCAGACTCATGAGGAGGCCATCACAGCCATGTTGGCGACAGCAGCGCCCATTTCCTATCGCCAGCTGCCTTTGCTGCTATACCAAATCGGTCCCAAGTTTCGTGATGAGCTGAAGTCACGTTTTGGCTTGATGCGCGCCAAGGAATTCCTCATGAAGGACATGTACACATTCGATGTAACCAAGGAGAAAGCAGAGCTCACTTATGCAACAGTTAGCGAGGCCTATGAACGCTTCTTCAGACAGCTGGAGGTGCCCTTTGCTAAGGGTGAGCAGCTCTATACATACATTTCCCTAATAACAAACTCTCTTCTATAGTTGAGGCTGCCACGGGCATTATGGGCGGCAGCTTGTCGCACGAATATCATTACATTTCGCCTGTGGGCGAGGATACGCTGCTCAACTGCAGCTCCTGTGGCTATGCGGGCAACGCTGAGGTCTTTGAGGAGCAAGCTACCAGCACATGCCCCAGCTGTCAGAGCACACAGCTGCAGCGCGTGCGCGGCGTGGAGGTGGCGCACACCTTTCTGCTGGGTGACAAGTACTCTAAGCCCTTGGGTGCTACCTTCCTGAACACCAGAGGCAAGCCGGAAACGCTAGTCATGGGCTGCTATGGCATAGGCATCACACGCATCATAGCTGCAGCGCTAGAAGTGCTCTCCACAGAGCATGAACTGCGCTGGCCTACGCTGCTGGCGCCCTACGACGTGTGCGTGATTGGACCCAAGCAGGGCAGCAAGGAGCAAGTGCCCGCGGAGCGTGTGGAGAACGATCTGCTGCAGCAGCTTACACAAATCTGCGGCGCAGAGCAGCTGCTGCACGATGACCGCAAGGACCTGACCATAGGCAAACGTTTGCTGGACGCCAAGCGCTTGGGTCATCCCCTCACCATTGTGGTAGGCGCCAAGGCTACGCAGCAAGAGGCGCCCAAGCTGGAACTGCATGCGAGTGGAGCAGACAGAGTGGAGTTGCATGTAGATGAAGTGCTGGAGCGGGTCGCGTCGCATGTGCGGCACAAGCAGCAGCTGCTGCAGCCACTGCCCACCACCGAAACGGATGAGAGAATAAGACAAACAGCTGGCCATGTGCATTAGCTTTATGTCTACAATAAAGATAACAATAACGCAAAACAAAGGTGTGGATGGGATCACTTCCTAGTGCTCCGCGTAGTCTGGCTCGGGTATCTGCGGATAGATCTGCACCTGCTGCTGTGGCTTGCGAGGTGGCGGCGGTGGCTTGGTTATCATATTCGTGTACGACCAGGGCATCTGGTTGCGCAGCTCCTCGCTGACGCGCGGATTCGTCGGCTGCGCCGGGTAAATTTCCGAGTAGCGACTATTCAGAGCTGAGGCCGTGGCCAGCTGCTGCGCTGCCGGCGACAAGGGCGTAACGGAGCGAGGCGTGGTGGGGTCCGAGGGAGGATAGTTAAGCTGATCGGGATGCGCATCAGTGTTGCGATAGGTGTTAATATCCTGCTGCACGGGCGACTGGGGTTGCTGCTGTTGCTGTTGGAGTGGCGGCGGCAGCACCAATACGGGCGACTGCAGAGTGGTGCGATCGTTGGGCTGGTAACGTGAATCCTGACGGTCCAGCATGTCCGAGGTCTGCGCTGGTATTATGAGAGGCAAGGGCTTGGGACGAACTTGATCCGGATACTGTGGCGCCTGCTCGAATTGCGGCGTGAGAGACGCCGGTGCCGTTGGCTCCTGCAGCTGCTCCACATGCACCACGGGCTGTGGCGCCGCCTGGGCATGGGCTATCGGCTGCGCATGAGCTATCGGCTGGCTGCTAGCCTTATTGGCTGCCGTCTGATTGGCCAGGACATTGGAAAGGGACAGACAGAAGATGCCGCCAATCAGGTTCAGCAGCCAGATGATCACCACACGGCTGCTCAGGCAAATCATCACAATGGAGGGCGTGGAGAAGTAGACGCCAAATGTTTCCAAAATTGAGACCACTCCGGCAGGTGTTGTGGGATCTAGTGAGGCGCCCACAAACGCAAACGCATCATCCAGGGTCTGTGCAAGGAAAGAGGCTTTAATGCAATTCTCTATGAGATTCACCTCTCCAGTCTTACCAAAGTCTCTGATATGTCCAGGCCATGGTAGACGGTGGCCACCACGTCCAGAATGCAGCCAGCCAGCACGGAGAGGAACCAGGGCCAGTAGATCATGCCCGAAATCAGTTTGGTAGTTGCAAAGCACAGGGTGACTATGGTTAGAGAAGACTTTAATAAAATGGATTTGCTATGATATAGCTGAGCACCACTTACATATGATCAGGGTGGAGGCAGCCACCCAGAGGCCGCTGACCACGGCGTAGGTCACCATAAAGATGAACTCGCGGTTGGTTATCGCATACGACGTGTCCCAATCCATGGTTAACGGGAAGTTCTCGTTCATGTTGTTGTAGTTCAGTTGAATGACCGGACTGCCACACCCTTCCTCTGTGGGAGGCATGGCATGAGGCATAAATGAAGCAAGTTTAGATAGAGATACTTACGGACAAAGTAGATCAGGTTCATGGCAAACTTGAATGGATCAGAGGCAATATCCATTGTCTCCTGACAATCCTGGAATGTGATGCCCCATATTGCGAGTCCCAAGTATACGAGGCCTTGTACCTGAAAGGACGAGCAGAAAAGGGGAGATGTGAGTAGGGATGATAAGAGAAGAAGAGGATGATGAAAGGTAGAAGATGGAAGATGGAAGATGGAAAATAGAAAATAGAAGATAGATATAGAAGATAGAATATAGAATATAGAATATCGAATATAGAAGATAGAATATAGAATATAGAATATAGAATATAGAATATAGAATATAGAATATAGAATATAGAATATAGAATATAGAATATAGAATATAGAATATAGAATATAGAAGATAGAAGATAGAAGATAGATGTGTAGATAAAGGATACAGAGCCCCAACTTGAAACGACTCTAACTTGACCCTAACTATCAATTATAATATATTTTTAATTTAACATATAATACCATTTCAACTGAAATATTGCCCTAGAACTTCCACAAGCTATCAATTAAATGCTAGGAAGAATTTGATTAAGAAAACATGTCGTTTGTTTATCAAGCACAAAAAAAGAGTGCGTTATCATGAAATGATTATTTCCTTTGGAAATCAAGAACTATATATATGCATACACATTTCGAGGAAGTTATAAAATATAACAGCTTTATGATGACAAAAATAACGGTTAATCATGTTGAGCAGTGACTAATGCGAGGCTTTTATGAAATTCAAAACAGTTGCAAGACAAGTCTAAATATAGAACTCATGCTATATGGATCTATATGGGTGTTTGGTTGGGTCTGCTCAGGTGGTGTAACTTACCAGTATGACAACGGCCATGAATAGCATAAAACACTTGGCAAATCCCACGCTGACGCCCGCCATGATTCCGTCTCTTCGGCTAGTTGCTGGTTAAGTTAGTTCAAATGCCAATTGGCTGGGCAGCTAAACACCACGATAAGACCGCGCGGCTATAAATTCAATTAGAAATTTGAAAAAGCTTGGCACACACAGAGACACTTGTATATCTTATCAGTCTAATGAGTTCTTGGGTAATTTGGCATTTCTGCTAACTCTATTCAAATTCCAATTTAAATTCCAATTTAAATTCCAATTCGAATGCTCAGTCCAATTGGAACTTCAATTACTTAATATCTGTTATTTGCTTTATATATATGGTTATCACTGCAGTGAGTCACAGGCAATTGAATGAAATTACACTGTCGTACATGTTTGTACTTCTCTTTATATATATATTTATATATATATCTGAACATATTAAGAAATCAGCTACGCGTGGCGGAGCCACAAAAACAGTTGTCAGAGTTTTTTTTTATACAATATTGTTATTGTTGTTGCTGTTGTTGATGTTGTTGTTGTTGTTGTTGTTATCTCGCTCACCGTTTGATACTCTAGTTGTATTGCTATTTGCACCTGGCTCAGTTGCGTACAATTGGAAAAGCGTAGCGCGTGCACCGGCTGCTTTTCTTGGACTGAGCGCCGGGCAGCCGCAGCAGCAGCAGCAACAGCAACTCATCCGCCCATTGAATAGCCATCGACAATTGCCTTGGCTCGAGTGTAATTTGGGCCCGGCGATAAGATAAGCCTTATGAAATTTTAAGGGTAGAACTGCGCGCTATCAAAACCATTTGCTGGGCAGCCCAAAGACCGGGCCAAGATGCGCCCGCCGCCCCCGCCTCGCCAATTGTACTCCAATTACTTATCAAATACACCTTATCTAGCACCTCATATATATATTTACTATTTACTTTAGCCTAATACATTGGTATTATGTATTATTGGCATATTTATAACAATTCGTGCTAATTTTAAAAAATGTTTGTTTGGCCCTAACTGTGAATAGCCACAAGTTGCCTTGTCTTAATTTGGCAACACGCCGCGTATACTTAATATCCGCTATTCTGGTCATGTGGGGACTGGTTGGCCGGCCCGGCAACCCTCTCTCCCCGCCACATTTGGTACTCGTGCTCGTCCGTTTATCAATCGATCGCGATCGTGTTTTGATTGATGTGCGTGGTGCGCAGGGGGAGCAGCGGAGCCCATCCACATACACACACATGGATGAGTCAGTCCGCAGTGGGTGAGTGAATCCCGGTGCAATGTGCGCAGATAGGAAAGAGTATCAAGTGCGTGATGACAACACGAAAATGCCGAGCGAGGTGAGCAAATATTTGCGGAGCTGTAATAAAATGCGACAAATGCAAAGTTGAATAAACATCGAAATACAAGCTGAACTCAATAGATACTTGAATGGAACTTATGTGGGAATAGGCAAGGAGATGGAGGGGGAGAGGAGATGGTGATAGTGTTAGAGATAGAGCGAGACAGACAGATATATGGATAGAATGAAACAGAGAGGGATTGTAAGAGACAGATTATAAGATAGGGAAGAGGGAGAGAGAGAGGGAGAATGAGAGTGTGAGAGAGATGGGGACAGAGACAGAAGGTACAGGGAGCTGGAGATATTGAGAGAGATAGACGAAGAGATAGAGATGATGAGAGAAATTTTATAAAAAGAGAGAGAGAGAGAGAGAACAATAGATTAATGATATGAACAATGAGAGAGAGATTAAGGTAAGGAGAGCGAGAAGGAGAAGTGTAGACAGAGAAATAGATATCTTAAGAGAGAGAGAGAGAGAGAGGGGGGTAAACTGAGATTGATAGTCAAACATAAAAAGAGAATAAGGAGAATCATAGGAGAAATAAAGAGAATTACATAAGTAAGAGAAAGCAAAAAACATATGTATGGCAGGAGAAGAGAAGGCAGAGCTATCCAGAAAGAGAGAGAGAAAGAGAGAGAGAGAGAATTAGAATAACAAAGTGTCAGAGAGATAAACAGAAGGATAGATACAGAACGTGTGATATGATTATATATACTATATATATATATATATATAATAATAATATATAGAAACAATGAGAGAAGTGGTAACAGAGACAGAGAGAGAAAGGATAGGGCATGATGAATACAAAATGTCCCCCATTTATTTGTTTATTATATTGGAATTTCCCATTCCATTTCACCACTTTCCCCCTCAGCCCCTTCGCGATGGACGCATTACTCACTTCTTGATTGATTGCGTCTGTCGAAAATTACTATTCAATTGCGAAGTCTTAACTGATTAGCACTTCGTTAAGCATAAATAATAATAAAATTGCACTCGAGTTGCGATTCGCCGTGCTACACACCCCAACAAAGTTGGGCAATGTTTGGTTAACCCAGTTGAATGCGCTGGGAATTATATGTGCAAAGCTTTCTCGATCGAGAGCTGCACACAATGGCAAACGCTGGAAAATTGAAAACTCATTTCCTTTCGCTCGCCACGTAGCTGGGAAAAACTTTGGCCATGCTCGACTGAGTCGAGCTCGAGTGGGATGCTAATCCAAAAGGCAGTTTCGCTGTATGCATTAGCAATTAGAGCCTCAAATTTGGCGGAGATGAGAGCTCCCCTCTCAGCTCTCCTCTCTTCTCCCTTAATTTGTTGTGTGAATTTCAAATTTAAATAAAAAAGGCGCCGCCAGTTCGCTGCTTGGGCTTCAGATCAAATCACATGACTTTAATTCAACTTAGCGTGATATAAATATGTATATATGTGTATATATGTGTGTGTGAGTGTGTGTGTGTGTGTGTGAGTGAGAGTCGAGTTGGCTAAGACTAGAGTGGCTAGACGCGTGCGGTCAGTATGACAGGCTCAGCCTCCACCTCGGCCACCTTAGCCTTGAGCTTCTCCTCCACCTGCTTCAGCTTGACAATGGGCTGATCAGCGGCGGTGGTGCTGCTGCTGGTAATGGTGGTTGTGGTGCTGGTAGTGGTGCTGTCGCTGCTGCTGCTGCTGCTGCTGCTCGCCTCGCTGGTGGTGGCCTTCTCTGTGGTGCTGGCCAGCTCGGGCTTGGCGCTGGTGCTCTGCGCCTCGACACTCTCGACGGGCGCCGTGGAGGTGATGGAGGTCTTTGTGATGCTGATCTTGGTCTGCTTCCCATCGCTGCTGTCTTTGTTCGCGTCCTCGGTGATGGTGGCCGACGTGATCTTGGTGTGGTGCACCTGGAAGGTGGGTATCAGCGGCACGGAGACGCCGTTCTGTGGCAGCACCGAGACACGATCGATGATCAGGTGGGCGGGTCCGCTCTCATCGCTCTGGGGCACCTTCTTGGTGGTCTGCAGCAGAATCTTGCGCTCCTGCGCGTCGTCTGAAGCCACAACGACTGGCGTGGCAATCACAGCCTCATCGGAGCGTTTCACAATGCTGTGATCATTGCTCTCCAGCTGCTCGACGGGCTTCACCTCGGTGACCTCAGAGCCCGCTGCGCCGGCGGCATTCAGGCTGAGCGCCGACTGGAACAGACTGTTCTCCAGGTCGCCAATGAGCGCTTGGAACGAGACCTGCTTCAGCTGGCCATCAGCATTGGGCAGCACCTGGCGCTTGACCACGTCCTGCTCCGCCTCGCTGTTCACGGGCGCCTGCCTGCCCAGCCCCAAGAACAGATCGTTCAGATCGAAGGGTGCGGCGCAGCTGCAGCTGAAAGCAGCTGCCAGCAACTGGAGGGAGGGAGGAAGAGAGTCAGCTGGAGATTAGTTGGAAACGGCAGCTGCTACTCACAGTGAAAATCAACGCGCACTTCATGGCTCAGTTGCTGCTGTTGACTTGAATTTCCGAGTTGTTTTCACCACAAAGTCCAGATTGATAATAAGTTCGCTGACGGGAAGTGTGCGCGTTTTTAAGCGCAACGCCGGACGGCCTAAAAAAGTTTCAGCTAAGCTTTCAGTTAGCACTCTTCAAACGTGGCTCAAAGCAAGCGAGATACACTTTTTGTTTTTTTCATACATTTCTGTTGAACTGGTTTCTAGAAGAAAAACCTGCGAATTCTCCTTTAATTGCGGTTTTTGTTTTTGTTTCATTTTTTTCTAGAATTTCTATGGAATATACATATATAAATATAGATATAGATATATATTATATATGCATTGTGAAGGCAGCTCCATCAAATTAATGGTAATAGATACAGCCTTCGGCTGGGCAAGAGAATCGCCTCGAGGATTGATCTAAATGTCAGGAAAGACCAGGCCCAGCCGCAGCTTTAGACTGTTTACTATTTTTTGTCTCAAAATTGAAACTGTCGCAAATTAATTTAATTAGCATTAGTTTGCTATATTATTTTAATGGATTTTGATTCAATTCCAAGAAATTCGACTCAAAAATATATTTTTTATTTACGAGCAATTTAATTTGCTGCAAGTGAAATTTCTGGCTGACTAAGTTGAGCGCAGCTTAAACAGCCTCTAATCTGTTAATCACAATTGTTTACCTAACAGAACGTCTGTTACTTTTTAGGGGGTTTTTGGAGAATTGATAAGGCTGTTAACTGGATCAAAGAGCAATGAAACAATTAGGATCGAGTTGGACAGCAGAAGCAGCTCGAAAGTTGGAGAAACTGAAGTCAGACTCAAGCTTAGTCTTCCTAAGTCTCCCTTCTCTCATGCCTTGCCTCAAGCCTTACCTCATACCTTGTCTCATACCTTCTTCTATGCCTCCTCTCATGCTTATCTCATGTCTTCTCTCATGGCTGCTCTCATGCCTTGCCTCAAGTCTCATACCTTGTTTAGCCTCATGCCTTGTGTCCTGCCTTACTTCAAGCCTTCTCTCACGCCTTGTCTCATGCCTCCTCTCATGCCTCCTTTCATGCCTTGTCTCATGCCTTGCCTCATGCTTACTCTCCTGCCTTACGCCATGATTGTTTCATACCTTATCTCAAGCCTTGCCCCATGCCATCTCTCACGCCTTGTCATCTCAACTATTTTTGCATATTTTCACAATTTTACTGCTTTATTTTCAGCTCGAACGCTAATTAATATTGAAAGCCAAAACTGAAGCTATTAAGTTCCCAAAGTGCAAATTGATCTATAAAACTTTCCATAGATCTTTCAATTGCTACCCGAAATAAAACTCAGAATCGCTTGATGTGATAGCTCCAGCGGCAGACGAATGGCAGAACCAAAAGCTGGGATTCGTCTGGTTCTGTTTGGTTCTGTAAAGCAGCTCAAAGCAGTTGTTGCCTGCTCACACAGCAGCTGAGAAAAAGAGGCGTTGCCGAACGCCGTCGCAATCGCTGAGAATTTTAATTAAAATTGAAAATTGTCAAAAAAAGGCCGACAAAATTATTAAAAATATTTAACACAACCAAAATGACTTTTAAAAATTTCTTTTAATTTAAAAGTTGTTAAACAATTAGCTAAAAATAATTATAAAAACTAGAAATGTTGTAGAAATATTTTAAAAATTTTCTAATGTCTTCAAACTGTTTAAGTTAATTTTAAAAATGTCTAAAAAAAACTCTAAAATAATTTTAGATATAAAAAATAGTTAAGACTTGGGTAGCAGCAGCTGCTAAAGAGTTTACCTAAGAGTAGAAGAATTTAGAAAAATAAATGAAGATCTTTTGCCTGCTCACACGCTGCGTATGAGTGATTTTTGCAATGCATTTCAGGCACACGCTGCGTATGCTTAATTCTTGAGCTCCCACATGTTGCGTATGAGTTATTTTCGACTCGAATCTAGCAGAATTTCACAAATTTGCTTTATTTACCTCACCGAGTACACACTGTAAACGCTTGTAAGGCAAATACGCGTCACACGCGGCGAATGCGTAATTTCGTTCTCAGCTCAGCCAGACAGCGGCGCGTGCAGCGGCGAGTGCGTCAGCGTCAGCTCGCTCGGCAATGTTTATGAACCTATTTCTGGGGCTTAGCCAGCGGGTAAACAACCATTTGACATCAACATAAGCGCTGGAGTAACGCGCGCTTTACACCAACCTGAGATTTGCGTAGACGGCCTCCGCTCGCCGAGATTCAATATTGAAACGAGCACAATTAATTAGAGCCTGTCGCCGACGCTGAAGCCTCGGGCAGAAGCAGACAAAAACAATAGCCGGACTACCTAGAAACAGCGAGCAGAGACTGGCGAAAAGGAAAACCTGTCGGCCAATTAACAGGTGGCAATAATTACGCGGAATCGCATCTCGCAATTCGCACCTGAACGACCACTATATAAGCCGATGATCCGCACTAATTAGGCTCAAACTTGCGAAGAACAGGCTAGGGAACAGAGCAACAGCAGCAGCAGCAGCAGCAGTAGAGCCTATTTCGTGTAAAGGCAAACATTTGAGGAGGCGTTCGAGAGATGAACTCACAACATGCGATTCTGGGAGCCGCCGTGCTCGGCATGCTGCTCGCCTTTGGCTGCACGCTGCCAGTGCTGGATGTCAGCTCCGCGCTGGACAACGCCACCCTCGAGCAGTTGCACGGGAGCGGCAATGATACGCCCAAGAATCTGTAAGTATGCAAAAGATGTGAATACACTGAGAGAAAAGAAGACAGAGATACGGTTGAAAAGCAATTCAGGTTTTGTCTGTCACTGACTTGTTGAGAGCGAAGTACACAAAATCTTGACGGCAGCTACTTTTCTCCCAGTGTATGTCAGCTTCTCTCTACTCAAACTGCATTAACATCTATCTCACATCCTTTAGCTACGTGGTCAAGGCCGTAGTCTACGAGATTGGCATCCTCACCGAGGTGGGCGACAATGAGACCGACTTTGAGAGCCAGGAGCGCGTGGATCTGACCTTCTACGATGCGCACACGAATCAGAGTCACATCGATCTGGGCAACATACCGCTGCCCATTCAGACCAATGTCTCCGGCCAGGTGCTCACGGGCATTGCGCCCATCAACATTGGCGCCTTCAGCAGTCCGCAAGAGCTGCTCCAGACGCTGCCATTGACGGGGAGCATCGTCAACATAACGCACAGTGACACGGCCTTCTATCAGCTGACCAAGTCGAATACGAGCGCCTTCGAGAAGCCTCAGCTGCTCAGCGAGGATGCGTTGGCCAAGCTGACGCACGCCTCCGAGCTGTTCCCGCCCAACAGTTCGCTCAGTGGCCTGGGCGTGGCAGCCGCCTCCAATGATTTGGACGAGAAGGAGGAGGAGGAGGAGCTATAAATCGAAGCTAGGCTCAAAATTGGAATTCTGATAACGAAATAATGCAGTGCGTTGTGCTCCACATCATAATACCCAAACAGATATCACATAAGAGTATTGTTAAACGTAGTGAATAAGTGTTATTAGCGACAGTGTTAGAAAAGACTGCAAGAGATGGAGTCCGTTAGGTAACATACATATATCTAGAACAAGTAGAAAGTACCGCCCCAAAACCTTGACTTTGCCATAGTCAAATCACTTTTTGTATGCGAAAACCCAAAAATAAAAGAAAAGAAACAAAAAGTAACAAACCTTTAAAAGTGTTAGATCAAATGGGTTTTTGCTGGGGGGACCCCATGTGACTGGGTGAGCTGCTAAAAGCTTTCCATCCATTCACACTTCTCACCTGAACTTGAATGATTAATACAAAATTTACTGTTTATATATATAGAAAGGCAATCACGCCTGTCTATGATCTTGGCTTCTTAACTTTCTTTCCGGTCTAGCACTTCATTCATACATATATCATATACATATCTATATCATTATTTTGACTTCAGTTTGAGGTCGATTCAATTTATCGCATTCTTATGAAATAAATGCTCAAATGAAAATTAAATTAAAACAAACAGCCAACAAATTCTTGGGAATGTGCCTTGATGCACAATGAGCTCAGCTAAGCAAAATCTTTGCTATTTCTGAATAACATGATATCTATATATATTATATATAGAAAAAATGTGAAAAAATATAAATATATATTATATACAAAATATATTTAAAATATAAAAAAATTATATATACTTTAATAAAATTTAAAAAAGATAATTTAAATATAAATATTTTATTAAATTGATTTTTAGCATTTTTACAAATTTTAATTCAAACTAAATTCAAAAACTTCGGAGCTCCAAGAGTCTGGTGCTCTACAGTCAGAATCTGCAGAAGCATGTATACCATATCTCATATATTTACCATATCATATGCATCAGTACATCATCCGTAAACGAAACAAACGATATTGTCAATTTTATATTAACTAGTTTTTAATTTTTCTCATTTTCATTTGTTGGTTTTGTTGTTTGTTTGTTGTTGTTGTTGTGTTTTAGTTTGTTTAACTGTAGTACATGATTTCTTACGCACTAGTAGATGATATATTTTATATTAATAGATATTATGTTATATATATAAATATAAGTTTAAACTTTTACACGCAAAATTAAAATTGTTGAACGTCTCAGATCAGATAAGAGAACCACCCCGAATCGCTTAATTACGTTTCGATTTCTATTAAACCCCCCTACCGCGCCCGCTAACCCCCTTTTAGGAGGCCTTTACAGCCCCCCCATCGTACTTGCCTAGCTCATGCTCTTTTTACGTAACTTTCACACGACTTATCGATAACACTAGACGTGGCCATTGTTATCGATTTGCCATTGGCGTGTTGTTGTTGAGTGTGTGTGGGTATGTGCTTGTGTGTGTGTGTGTGTGTGTGGGTATGTACATACTGCAACGCACATTTAGATACTTGTATTCGTATATAGTATAAATAATATTTAGTTTTTAACTAATTTACATAGTCATGTAGACGATGCGCTCTAGCGGCTTCTTTTCAAATATATATATATAAATATATATATGTAAATGTGTGTGCTTAAAATGTATGTGTGTGTGTGTGTGTAAATTATGCATGGTATGGTAATTGTGTTTATTAGTAGTAGAAGCTACAATTTCAACGTATGTGCACATGCCAACGTACATATCTCAACTAAATCGTATCTATAATATGAAATCTGAATCCGTATCTATAACTGCATCTGTATCTGCATCTGCTGTGTGTGTGTATGTATGTGTGTATCTGAATAATCATAGTCGTGTGTATATGTGGTACTTTTCTCTTAATGATCGACGTATATTTAGGTTTAGGTTTAGGTTGCTTTGTGGTTTTTACTAAAAATTTCTTTTCCGCTCGCTTTATACAGTTCTGGCTTACTATCAAATCATAGATATACTATATTATATATATATATAGACGTTCGCGTCGGCGCAGCCTTAAAATCAAATAGAAACTAATCTTAACGCGGCCAAAATGCTGCAGCAAAAACTATGCGAGATTAGGTTTGTTTTTTTTTTTTTTACTTTCTTTTTGGTTGATCCAATACGCCGTTTAATCTGCAAGCCAGATATACATATATATATATATGTTAGCTGATAGTTGAGAAATATTTTCTTGTTCTACTTGCCTATGACATGACTCTCCATATTTGTGATCCGTGGCTTCGACGCAGGCTGTGGTATGATGGTGATCTCATCGTTGATCTTCAGCGGCTTTAGCAATGATTCATTGGCAGCTCCGAATGCATTGCGCGCCATGGCGCCTGCAGCACCACCACCACCACTGCTACCACTACTGGACTGTGCACTGTTCTTCTTGCTGTCCATTGCCTTTCGGGCCACCGTACTATGCGCCGTATACACATGCGTCTCGAACTGTTTGTACATGCCAAAGGTCGCCGTGCAGACGGTGCACTTGTACGATAAATGTGCAGGTTTCAGGGTCATATGATGATCGCGCGATACGTGATTCAGTAGCTTCCATTGGTACATCTATGTAAGGAATTACAATTAGAGCAGTCCATAGATTAGAAATTTGCTTAGACTTACCCTGCCGCAGACAGGACAACGGCCGGCATCTTTGCCCTTGTTAGCCGCCTCCTGCATAGAGCTTGTTACTAAGCCATGTGAGCCTAGCAAATGCCTCTCCAGGCCCTGATCCGTAAAGAAACGGAACTGACACTTCTGACAGTTCAAAGGTGGACGATTGTAGATCATCTTGGGATGTATCTAGGAATGAAAATAGAAAACCATTAACAACTGCTACAAGTAGTTCATTGAGATTCATTTCTTACCTTCACTTTATGCATCCACTGCATGTGATTGCGCAGCTGTTCCAGATCCTTGATATAGCCATCGCATATCTCGCAGATGACAAACTGAGCCTTGTTGTTGCCGCTGCTGGGACTCTGGCCGGGCTTCATGCCAGCCGCCGCCGCTGTCGCTGGCGCCTTGCTGGACGAAGCAGCGGCCGCATTACTGCCAGCTGCAGTTTGTCGAGGTAGTGGCGTTATTGAGATGCTCGGCTGACCCGCTATGGGCTTCTTCGACGCTTGCTGTAATTTTATAAACATCCGTTAGATATTGTTGTAACTGTAAACAGTGTAACTCTAGCTAACCTGCACAAGCTGTCCGGCAGCCAGTTGATAGCTGTTGGGCAGCGATAGAGCCGCATTGCCAGCGCCAATGGCACCGCGTACGGGCGCAGGATTTCTGACCATGTTGTTGGCATTGGGCATAACCTTGGGCAGCTGTGGTGCACGCTGTCGCATCTTGGCCGCATTTTGTGCTGCCAACGCCGCGGCCTGCAAATTTCGTGCTTGTGCGGCTGCCTGTTGCTGTTGTATGGTTGCCAGCGCTGCCTTCTGCGCCGCTGCCTGAGCAGCCATGGCCTGAAAAGGGAAAGAATAGTTAGCTGACGATCTCGTTGAGTCCCTCTATAGCTTACCTGATAAGCAGTGGCTGTGCCCACCAGTCCATGTCGCGGCTTAATGCGCGGTATCTTGGCAGGCGCTTCCCAGTCGTTGGGCGGCGCTAGATTCAATTCCGGCCGGAACTTCTTGGCGCAAACCGGCTGATGGCGTGCCAGCTTCGCCTTGCCATTGTCCTCGAACCCGCAGTTGGGACACGTATGGTACGGTAGCGGCTTAATCAGACGCGCCTTGATATTGTGCACGGCCTCCATGTGGTAGACGATCTCAGTGGCATTCCGAATCTCAAACGTACAGAAGTTGCACTTATATAGGACGCCATTCATATGCGGCGTTTCGTAGTGATTCGCCATGGACAGCGCAGATTCGGATTTGAAATTACAGAATTCACAGCGTTTCATTGTGAACTTGAAGGGGGCATTTTTCGTCTTGGACGCTTGCAGATTACCGCTCAACGCATTGATGGCCATCTCAAAGTCCTTGGGATCTCGGGTCAGAGATTTACGCATCTTACGCTTTTGTAATCGCAACAGATCCGACTGCACATACTCCTGCACGAGGCCAACGCCAATGTCCATAAAGAATTTGCCCAACGGACTCTCAAAGTAGTTCTCCTGGCCAGGTTTGACGGGTACATTGGAGGTGACGCCGCCAGAAGCGGCGACTGCAGCGGCGGGTTTGATGGCGCTCTTCAGGGCGGAGAGGTCATCGTTGGCCTCCTTGATTAACACCTTAGTGCGTACCCCGGACTCGGAGTCATCATCGTCGTCGTCATCATCATCCTCATCTGATTGCTCCGACCACGATTCATCGTCGCCGTTCTTCCGCTTCTTTTTACCCGCCGGAGCATTCGTTGTCGTCGTTCCATCCGCATTCGATTTGTCCTCTTTGTTCTGCTCGGTCATCATGTCAAACTCATCCACCTTGTCCGCCACGGCGAGATCTTCAGCAGAGAGCGCATACTTTGTCTCAATGGCCTTGACGACCTCTCGAATATTATCGTTCGGGGGCTTCTCATAGATATAGGGCACAATAAACGATGGCGCCTCGAGCACAAACATATCGTCCGTCAAGCCTGGCAACAGATTGGCATTGTTCGTCATGCTGGGTAATCCGGCAGCGGCCAGCGATAGTGTGGCCGGCGACAGCTGCACTGTGTTGCCCACTCCAACTCCCACTCCAGCCATGCCCGCCATGGGCACCAGCTTCGGGGGCGTATTGCCCAGATTTGTGGCTACTCCAGTTACAGCATTCGTTATGGTCACCGGGTAGACAGCACCGCCAACGCCCGTAATTGTTGGCCCCGCCTCGTGTGGCATTAGAGTTCGTGCATCCTTGATGGTCAACTGTCCCAGGCCTATGCCCATACCTGCACCCATGCCGGATGGAGTTGAACTGCGCTGTCGCTTGCTATTCGGATGCAGGTCGTCCATGTCGCTCTTACGCTTGTTTAGCGCTTGGTCGCTGGGCGAAATACTTGGCGGCGTATCATCCTCAATGACCACACAGTCATCGTCATCATCGTCGTCCTGATCGACTGGCGTTGGTGGTGGTGCTGCCTGCGGTGGCGGCGGCGTTGCCTTCATTACAGTTGGCGGCTTTTTGCTTTGCGAAGTCAGCGCTATTGCTGCCGTCTGCCCCGTTTCCGACTCCGAATCGGAGGGAATGAGCACTGCATCATCCGAAGAGTCAGCACCGCTTGATGCAACCGCTGCAGGCATGGCCTTGGCTTTGTTAGGACTTGCCTTTGGCTTGGCAGCAGCAGCCGCAGCAACGGTGGTTGGCTTCTCCTTCTGCTCCGTCAAATCCGACATTTCCTCGTCGCTGTCCTCGTCCAGATTAACCACGGCTCCTGCATCATCATCCGCATTGGTGTTATTGCTTTTCGTTGTCTCTGCTTCTGTTGCCTGTCCGTTGGGCTTGACAGCGGGCGCAGCAGCAGCAGATTCTTTAGCCTTTGGGCTTTGTGTGAAGCCATTCACTGGCGTCTCCTTCTTCTCGTCCTCCTTCTCTTCCACTTCGTCCTCCTCGGTGTGCATTGCCTCTGCATCGGCTTCCGAGTCGGTCACCGTTTTAGCTGTGCCACTTTGTTGACTGCCCTCCTCCTCCTCCTCTTCGTCAACTTCATCCAGCTCATCTGCTGTCTCCGCACTCTTCTTCTTCTCCGTTAGTTCATTCTCCTCTTGATCTGCTGGCCGATGGACAGCTGCGCCCAGAGGATCTTCGGCATCACAACTGTTTTCAGCAGTGCTGCCTATTTTCTCACCCTCGCCATCTTCATGATCACCATTGGTGGTCACTTCCTCCTCCTCCTCCTCCTCCTCGTCTTCTTCTTCGTCCTCCTCATCATCCTTTGACTCCTTGGCATTGCCATTACCATTCTCTGTGGAACTGGAGCTGGTTATCTGTGAGTCACCCTCCTCAGTGTCATCCACATCCATGGCCTCGGCCGACGGATTTGGATTCGACTTGCTATCATCATTGCTATTGCAATTGCTGTTGCTGTTGCTATTGCTATTGCTATCCAGAGGCAGCTTTGTAACTTCAACTGAATCTTCTGCCTGCTCCTTGACGGGCTTTATCTGCTCATCCTGCTCCAGATCTGCATTGGAGTTTGTCTTCTGTTCAGCAGCCGGGGTGCTGCTGCTGCTGCTTCTGCTGTTGTTTTCGTCGTCGTCGCCGTCGTTGATGGCTGCCCCCTTGGCAAGTATGTTGGTTGTGGGCTCGGCAACGCCCTCCGGCAAAGCGACGTCGACTTCAGTCATTTGTTATTTTGTTCTATGGTTTTTGGAATGTGCCTCTTGGTCGATAGATGTCGCTTCTGTTGTCGAGGATGCGCCTGTTCAATTAGATCGATAAATGAATTTTGATTAATTTCCTCATTCTTGCCATTTTGTTTTGTTGTAAATCGATAGCTCATAAATTAACTGGAAAATATTTGGCACATAGAAACTGAAAACCAAAGCGTAAACAACGAAAGACCAGACCAAAGAAGAAGAGAGAAGAAAAAAAACGCAAAACTTGCAGAAAACTAATCAAAAAGAGCACAATTGCCAAAAAAATAAAAAAAATTATAAAGCAAAGAAAATTGAAATCTAGGTGAATTAAGCCCGCCCGCCCTCATTACACCACCTCCCCCAAAGAGGAGGGGGCAGCAAAACCAAAAAGAGTTAATTGAGACAAAATGGCTGCCATATTGGATTAAAACTAAAATACAATTTAATACGTATGTATATATATATATATATATATACAGTTATGTATATCAACTATGTACATATATATATGAAATACCATAAAAAATGTAATTTTGCGAGGCATATTAAAATGTTTTTATATAAAAATATATATATAAAATGTATACATATATATATATAAGTACATAGCTATGTAAAAACTTGTATGTATGTACTCTGTTGCATAAACAATTTTATATATATATACATATATATTTATATATTTTTTATGAATATATATTTATATACATACATATACATATATATATATATACTCATTACACACATACAAACAGCAGTTACCGAGCACACAGCAACTGCACGATTGACATATATACAGACAACACACACACACCTACATATATACAAAGCGCACCGCACAAAACGAGCACACACACACATGCACATAAATATATAAATATATATGTACAATCTATATATATACAAACACACACATTTATATAATTATATGTATGTATGTTGATACAAACGGACACGCAGACGCTGGGACGGCCAAACAGACAAACGAACGGACAGACGGCCGGTGAGACGACGATGACGACGACGGCGACGACGTTGGCTTTGGCTCTGCGGTGTTGGTTGTTGGTTGGCTGTGGCTCGCTGCTGCTGCTGCTGTAGCTAGCGGCGGCGGCGTGTAGTGGAGTACGGGTGGGTACAGGAGCGTGTTTTGCGCTTGTGTATATATGCATGTGTGTGTGTCTCGCTGTTTTGATGTGTGCGTGCGTATTAGTTTGCATATATATGTGTGTGTGTGTTTCATTATGGCTGTTTGTATGTAAGCGAATGCTATTTTTTTAAGGCAAGTTGCAAATAATTAAATCCAAATTCTATCAATTTCTGCACAATAACAAACTCTGATCTAAACATATACAAAGCAGAAAACACACACAAACTTACAATTTACATTTTACGTCACACACTTTAAATGATATTGGCAGGTTGTTGTTATTGTTATTATTGTGGCAATTAACAAAACGATAACACGCATAAACACAACACAATAAAAATAAAAGGATCGTTTTTGCCGAACGCACAACAAAAATTTTCTTGATTGTGGAGCACACACAACACATACACGCGAAGAGAATAAAAAAGAACGCTATGCCAAAGCGCGACAAACAGACAATAGACGGGGGCAACAACAAGGCAAACTGGAAATGGAAGCGGAAAAAAGCGAAAAACGTCGCTACAAACACAGAGTTGCATGGGCGGCAGCCCGGTAAGCAGGGTTGCATGTTCTTCCAAGAGCGGTGCGCGCCAATGTTATCGAACAATCGATAGAAGTGCAATAAGCGGTCTTTGCATGTTGCAACTGGTGCAGCTGCAAACAACTAAAATTACTAAACTGCAATTAAATCACATGACTTCGACGACAACTTGCAACATACATAAAGATCAGCAAGGAAAAATTGTCGGCAGAGCGCCAACTTTGGCATCGTGGCGCACAAAGAGAGCGGACCAGAGAGAAAACACACATCTGGTCGGAGGTGTTACGCTCAAAAATAGCGAATGGCAATGTGAAGCGCAAACGAACCGTTGTCAATGTGGGTGAGTGTATGGGTGCGTGCGTGTTCGTCGGTGAATTCGCTGCTGTTGTGGTATTGGAGTGCGCCCATGTGAATGGATGGATGGGAGGGAAAAACAAATTTGACAATTGTACCGCGCGTACGAACGAAATGAACAAAACAAAACTGAAACGGCATTGCTGCTGTGGCTGTGTTGTCGTTTAACGTATATGTCGACGCAGTTGCCGGCGTGTTTGATGGATTTTTCTTTCTTTTTTTTTTTGTATCAGACATGTGTCTGCGACGCGCAAAAATTTGAAAATTTCCCGCGCAAACGACTAACAGTATATGTTGAATATTATTGCAGCTTATTAGTGGTAATGAATAGTTACAGATAAACCAGGCCAATATTCAATGCGCCCTCACACTGACACACACTCTCACACAAATACATTTATGTATACATATGTATCAAGTGTAGTAAGCATAGGCAAAGCGGCGATTGCCCCGTCTGTAAGTTTTAAAACTGTATACTCATCACGATACTTCTGCTGGCGCTGCTGATGCTTCTTCTTCTTTCCCAACTTATTTCAGATTACGCTTCTGCTCTCTCTCGCTCGCGCTCACTCTCTCTGTCGCTCTCGCATGCCATGGGCCAATATAATACAATACACATACAAACATACAAAAATATATATGTATATGCACACACACACACATACATATATATGTATGTATACTTATATAAGTATGTCTATTCATATGTATGTATGTAAGCTGAATGCCATGTTTGCATGCATGTGTGCGTGTAAATATATTTATATGTACATATATATCAACGTGTGAGTGTGTGTGTGATTTGGTCTATATGCAAGTACAAATTTGAAAGTAACCCGCTTCTCACCCCCGTTGATCGGCAACTGGTAGAAGTTTGGCATTCGCCTAGCTCCGCAACCGCTGCCACGGGATTCATTAAGAGCCACCAACTATCGGTAAAATAGTATATATAGGTATATATATATCGTATATATGTATTTATAATAAAACGATAACACAACTTTTCTGTTATACATACACGTGACCTTTTCTCTGGTTTGTGTCGTCGTCGCCCTCGCCGTCGGTTGTCATCCGAATTTTAGATACAATATCTAAGAAAGTTAACCTTTCAGATATTTAATTTTAGTTTTTCTATCGATGAAAATTAAAGGTTTTTGAGAGGATATTTGAAAACTGCGAAATTTTCGTTTTTGCGTAGATAAAGTATCTAAGGATTTAATATTATTCTGAAGCATACAGGGTGAGATGAGTCATTTCAGAACCTTTTCGTTGGGATTAATTTGAAGGT
The DNA here is from genome assembly GCA_035047485.1 of Drosophila peninsularis. Taxonomy (NCBI): domain Eukaryota; kingdom Metazoa; phylum Arthropoda; class Insecta; order Diptera; family Drosophilidae; genus Drosophila; species Drosophila peninsularis. The sequence continues at coordinate 2,732,947 of JAWNPN010000090.1, forward strand.
CATATGCAAAAAAATTAGTTTGATAACTCTTGAACTAAGCTTAATGCTCAAATAGTTAATAATTCTTATTCCTAGTTAACTATTCATATTGAAATATATTGTGTATTAATATATATTTATGTACATACATACATATATAACATATGTACATCTAAATATGTGTATAAGTATGTATATAATCAAATTTGATAATACAAATATATTAATAAATAAAAAATGATTCATTCCGACATACTTCATATTCTCAAAGTATCTACAATTTAATTGATTTAAATTCTATAAAAATATGTCAATTTGCAGTTTCAAATGACACATATCTAATTTCAGAGCGTAAATCGTATATCACATATTACATAATATACGATTAACACAGAAATAATCTTTAACATTTAGGCCAATTTCAATATTTAATATTTATATAATTTTAATAATATACAATCCACTGTTAGGTACTTGTTGAGTATTTACCTAATTAGTCAAACAAAGCTATTCGTACACCTATCTTAATATTCTTTCTTTAACAAAATCCATAAATTGTATTGTTCCCTTCTTCCCTTCTTTGGTCTTTACTGTATCTGTTACAACTTCTTTGCAATCCCTATGCAATCAGTGCAGATGTTTAATCTATGTATACAACATGCTACATTTCATAATATTTGATATATGTATGCATATAAAATCATAGTAATAATCCATATATTCTAGAAAAACGTATATAAATATGTGTGCATACAATATATACATATATATATTAGGAAAATATATATAAATTTGCTCTATACGTTGGCTAACCATACATATATCATATACCATAGAAAGAGTAGACTAATATCTCTTTACCATTTGATGACGAATCAAAACATGCAACGATATCTAAGTTACAATTATAATAATGTACTAATTTGAAGTAAATTGAAAACTAAATATGGGTTTAAGATACAAGATTATATATGAAAATTTTAAGTTTGGCATGAGTATGACTCGAAACTTTAGATATTTTGGCAACCATTTGACTCTTGAGTTGAGTTCGAGTTTCTACTTCCACTGGATAGTTAAGATCTGGTACCTTTAATAACCAAGCTAAGATCATATATCTTTAACAACCAGGTGAAGATCACGTATCTTTAAATTACAATTTCACAATATAATAATATTTGAAATTAAAACTTAAGGAGAAAGTCAAGAAACTTGCCACAGATATCTGAAGCTTCAATTAAGATTCAAAAGAAATTTTAAGTTTTAACGTAAAGATTTCTGATCTCCATAATTATGAACTACTGAAAACTTTTCTTCCGCCAACAAACATATAATGATTTAAGACCAGTTCAAACACTCAGCTTAAAATCAAATCCAATTTTATAATAAATAATAAAAATTTCTATAAATTCCATTTGCTAAAAAAAACAAACAAATGCTACAAATATTTTTATATTGCCATGAAGAACTTGGCTTATAGCACAAACACTTAGCCATTTATAATCAATATATTACATATGTACACACAGATACACACATACAAACAGACAGTCATACATATATACATAGACATAGATAGAGATATATGTATGTTTGTAACTTATTTTATACGCAAATTTTAAGTGCGCAGTTTACGTTTAGACAAATGTACATATATATGTTTGTATGTAAGTGTGAGTGTGTGTGTGTGTGTGTGTGTGTGCTTGTATAAGATTTAAGCGCTCACCTAACCATTCACTGCGGCCAACCATACAAAGAGGCTGCTGCTGCTGCTGCTGCTTAGTAGATACAGCGAATACAATATATATATTGACAGCTAGCTGGATTGACAGATTGCTGAATTGGTTTATATATGTCTCAATCCTCGCCTGCCTCGGCGTCCTCCTCGTCCTCGTTGAATGACAATTTACTGCTCGACTTGGACTTTTTGCTTTTCTTATCCTTGGATTTCTGCGGTTTCTCCGATTTCTCAGCTTGGACTTTGGGCTGCTTAACGCGTTGCTTAAACACAATGGGCTGGCTCAAGTCCGCTGGCCTCTCAGCTTCTTCTGCAATGCAAGAGTTTGGTCATTAGTGAAATAATAATTAAAAAACCTAAATAAAATCAAAGAGATTCTATAAAAATTGTTTTATGGTCCGTATGGGCAGCTGCAATGGCTAAGAGTTGTTGCAGCGCCCGCCCACGCTTGCAACACGCCCCCATTCCAAGCGCTTCCGCCCACAAATGAGATAGAAACTGATTTTAACTCATTTCTTGGTTTTCCCAGTTTCCTCCCGACGAACGCCCACAAATCCCACTCAACCCCATCAGAGTAAGCGTCTTGCAGTGCTCCTGCTGTTCCTCCTCCTCCATCTCTTTCTCGGACAGACAGAAGACAGTGGCTACCGCTGCTGCTACCGCCGCCGCCGTCGCTGCCCCCTTTAGACCATACACATACATCCACACACACACACGCATACATATGTCGTCGTCAAGCCACTTGCCGTGCTCTCTTTGTTCGCCTGTTTCGTTCATCATTGTCTCTCCCGTTTTGCTGCTTCGTTCATTCTTTCACACGTTTTCACCCGATTTTCTGCGCGGGCCTTCTGACAGCAGCAGCAGCAACAGCAGCGGTGGCGGTGGCGGCGGCGGCAGCGGGTTGATGACGACGATGGCTACGACGGCGACGGCGGCAGCAGCAGCAGCAACAGAGCGGCAGCTGTTGTTGGTTTTGCGATGGCAGCGACGGCGACGGCGGCTGTGGGTCGCCGTTATTTGTTAACTTCTCTTGGCTGGCTGCTTTAGCGTGCGCTCCGCTTTGGCTATGATTTTCATCACATGCTCCGCTTTAGCGGAGCCCCCAATGAAAATGTCAGTGTGTATGCTTTGTGCCAGCTGTCCATGTGTGTGTGTGTGTGTGTCTGAGACTACAGCTGTGTGTGTGAGTGCTCCGATGAGGGTGCTCCGCTGGCAGTGCCACACTAATTGCAATAATCGAAAGCCAGTAAAGGGCATGCAGAACGGTACTTGGATCTGCTGCCATAGTGACGCCAGTGGGCGATGCGTTGCGGGCGTGGCACATAGAACTTACAACTCCCCCGCCCCCTATACCCAAACACAGAAACACACACACACACACTCTGCCCTCCGCCATTCTATTTTCGAGGTTAGAATTGAAGTTGAGCATGAAAATTAATTTTCCCATTGAGCGAAAACAAAACTTGGAAAATGCAACAAATTTCGTATTTTTGCAGACAGAGAACGCAAGCACAGAAGGAATGGAAAACCAAACACTTTTTCGAATTCGCCCGCAAAAATCTAAAATGTAGAACGCGGCGTTTTTTTTTTGCTGCACTTTTACGTATTTCAATTGCATTTTGTTTATGTTTCATACACATATAAATTTGCAAGATTTCAATTGCAAAAACACACAAAACACACGCGCGAAAAGAAACAAATACAGACAGATGCAAACACACGTACAGCCATACATATATATGCATACATATATATAAATATATATATATTGACATACATACATACATTCGTACATACATACGTACAGAGTGTGTAGGGCAGAAAGTGGCAGCGTGAAAGAAGCGTGGAAGCGACCGACGCTCGATTCTGACTCAACTGAACTGAAAGCCAAACTGCCACAGACGATAACTACATCCTACCTACGCACACACCGACACGCATTCACATGCACACATACATACGCAAGTGCACACTCACAGCATACATATAGACTAATACACAACACGTGTGTGCGTGTGTGTGTGTGCATACCTTTCGCTATGCGCTGCTGCTCGAGGGCCACCTCGTCTGCCGTGAGATCCCCACGCGCTAGGACCACTATCTGAGGCTTTTCGTCTGCACGCTCCGGTCGCTCCTCACTGGAATCGTAGTCCTCCTGATCGAGATCCTCTAGTTTCTGGCGCTGTTTTTATTGTTGTTTCATTTGCAACAAAGCTGAGCATGAGCGGGGGCAACTTTGTTTAGACTCAGCGACTGCGGCAATAGCTTACCTTTGTGTCGACGGTGGGCCCTTCCTTGTAGCCGATTTCCGCCTTGAGTTTGGCCAAAAAACTGGGTTCCTGTGGCTTCACGTAGGTTATATTGTTGCGCTTGGACATAGCAATAAACACATACGTATAGAAAACTTAATTTCTTTCAATGCCTTCCAGTTGGGTTTTCTTTCTATTTTGGTTGCCGCCGTTTGTCTCTCGTTGTGCACGGCTGTTCGCTGCAGTGTTGTAAAACGCACTCCGATTACCACAAAAATGCACTGTAAATGAGCAAGAATTTTATTTTCTGTGCATTTTATTTCAATTTAAGAATGCTTGCATTTATTTTTGTTACATTTTTCAACATATTTGTTTTAAAACTTTCTTATTTTAATGCTTCAATATTTTGATATATTTTGTTATCGTTTTCAATTTATATCGATAGCAGCGTTAACAGCTGTTTATTTTAACGATGGTTATTGTGCTGCGCATGAGCGCCATATATGAATTGAAAATCGCAAAGTCAACCATTGTGAATGGCGGTTCATTTGAATTTGACTTGCATTTGGAATTTGGTTTGAATATAAATATAATTATAAATTGTTTAATGAAATGTGTTGAGTTGATTGTATTATCTTTTAAGTGTAATTGGCTATCAATATAATAAATTAATTTAATCAATTGGCATTTGCATAGAGCATTTCAGTAAAAAATAAAATCCTCTTATTCCCAACTGCCGCTGCGCTTCGCTGTCACTCAGCTGCAGCAATTCCCATAACAACTTCCTCTTCCGTTATACGGTCAATTTGCTGAATTCTGCTGCCAAATCACCGCCGCTATTTATGGCCTAAAAAAACGGCACGAGCTGTCGCATAACTTGCAAATTTTCCACTTCACCTGCAATTCGATGCCGTCTAAAATCGAATTTTGATCAAAACTGACAGCCAAACAATACACAGCGGCATTCATCAACGTTCGCCGCTGTCCCATGCAGCAGCAGCCGCGGCAGCTATCAATCCAGGCCCCACGCCCCCACGCCTGCTCCCCCTACATAATAAATCATCTGTAAATTGATTTCAAAAACTTGCTGCAAAAAACGAACATTCGAGCAGCCATCGGGGTTCACATGTTGCCCCAACTGCAGCGAATTTATGCATAAAACAACAACAACAACAGCAACTATGGCAACTAGAGAAGAGTTTGAACTGCATCCTGGCACGCGCTTAAAATCTCACAAGCGTTCCCTCAACTAATATCAAATTGATAGCTTTTAAATTTGATTCCGCGTCTTATCACCAAAAGCGACAAGTTCGACAGGCCCAAATGGAGTGTGCAAGCATACACACAGTATCTACCTCTCTCTCTCTCTCTCTCTCTCTGTGGCTGTCTCTCTTTCGTTATCTGTCTCTCTATCTCCCTTTCGCTGGGAAAGTTTCTTTTACTTTCTGCGCTGCATTAAAAATGAGCAGCGCAAAACATTTTATGTGTTGCAATGGCAGCTGAACGGGGCGTATGCTTGCTATGAAATACCCTCTAAAGCAGTGCTGGCAGGGTATGTAGAAACTGAGTGTCTTTATGTTGTCTTGAATATGACCAAAGTAAGCAATGCGAAAAATATCACAACTTATACAAATACCCTAGCATATTAGCTTACTGATTACAGGGTATTTTAGCTTAACTCAGTTTAACTAAGAGAATCACGAAGAATTAATAGAATTAAGCATTATGCAAATGATTTGATCTTGTTATTATTTGCTGACAAATTACAGAGTATCATGTAGTCCACCTTTGTTTGTCTTATGTAGTAAATGCAGCAGAATAGTAGAATTATGCAAATGGATTGCTTTACGTTACAGTTATCTAACTAAAGAGGCAACTGTTGAGTGTGTTGATATTGTTTATGCCAACAAATTACAGGGTATTATATGGTAAACAATTGTTTATTGCCTTAACTTGTGTTTGACTTGAGTAAGGATTATCTTTAAAGTATGCAAATTTGTGGTTTTATGGGCAATGTTTACAGAGCAACTGGGCGTGCTGCAGTTGTAGAGATTACAGGGTATATATATATAAATTATATAACTACTTACATAATTTGCCTTTTAACAATTACTTATGTAAGCAGTCGGTAAAGTGCGCTGTGTGTAGCAGCGTGTATTGCCTATGCCAACATATTACAGGGTATTACAGGTATAATTAACATAGTTTATAATAGCTAAGCTGAGTCTAATAATGTTGTTGTTGAGTAATGCAAATAGCTTAGCTTTGCTGTCTACACTACCAAGTTACAGGGTATTAGGCTAGCCGTGCATGCCCCTTACAGGGTATATAGCACTGTCTTACTAGCTTACACTTGGCTATGCTTTTCACTTGAACAGCTGGCAGCTACGCCCAGTTAGCTTTGCTTCTCCGGACTTTCACCTTACAGGGTAACTGCTAGCACAGCAGCTACTCTCCCTGGCTGTTGTGCTTGTTGTGTGGTTTGGTATTTCGTGTGCTGTGCAGATTGATAGCAATTCGAGTGGCTTCCCTTCCTCTTGTTCTTCTCCGTTCTTTTAGCTAATCGCTCTGCAGCACTTGTTGGCGAGCTGGCGTCTCGGCTTGGCCTTGACTACGCTCTAAGTTTTAGTTAAACATCTTTAGTTACATATTAGCTGCAAATACAAATAAACAAACACACACAGCGCAAGTAGTCACATGAGTGCTTGAGGAAAAATGTTATCACACGCTGCATCCGGCCGTGCAATCGGGCAGCTGCTGTCGTCGGCCGTAGTCGTCGTCGTCGGCGTCGTCGGCGCTTCGGCTTTACGGTTTCGGTTTACGGCCGAATCGTGCACGCTTTTTTGCCAATATTCAGATGCTCGTCGGAGTTTGGCGCGTGCAGTTGCAGAAGGCGCGTTGCAAGTGGCAAACCGAGAAAAAAGTATTCAAAAATTTTCAAGTTTGACTCGAAAACGACAAAAAATTGAAGTAGATAAACGAACGGAGCTAGCGGCAGCTGGCATGAAACTAAGAGTGCGCCGATAAGCATTGAGCTGAAAGTGTTTTTGGAGGCGCGTTTGACTATCTTGCAACTAGTGCCACATCCGCTTGGCCACTTAATCGTCGCTCAGCTTGATTCAGTTCGCCGCACAGTTTCGATTGCGGCGCCGAGGAGCGCGGTTCGTTCTACGCGTGTTTGAAGATGAGGATGCACCCCGGACTCTGGCCAGTGGTCCTGCTCGGCCTGTGCCTGGCCAGCTTTGTCAATCTGAGCAGCGGCCAGTGGGTGCACTGCCCCGCTGGCTGCACTTGCCTCGCGCGCACCGTGCGCTGCATTCGCGCCCGACTCAAAGCGCTGCCCCAACTGCCGCTGGATACCCAAGTGCTGTAAGTAGCGGGCCAAAGGGGGGCTGTCAGAAGAGTTCTAGCTGCGGCCATGCTTGGTTTGGTTTACATGCATAAATCATCGTCAAGTTTTTGGCTTCTCGCAAATCCATAAATTAGTTTTTAATGTGCCAGAAGCTGCGGCTGAAGTCGGCAGTGGATGCTGCGTGCCCCCCACTCGCCTCGCCTGTTGACTCAATTAAACGCTGTCTAACTAACGTCGCGACTTGTTTTCCTTTTTCGTACATTTATGCATGCACAAGTCCCTATATATATATATATATATCTATCTGAGCTGACGCTGCGTTTATACATTTCCAAATGTCAGCACTTTTCCCCATGAATTTCCACTCAAGTTTCAGCTGCGGGTCGTGGCATGCAACTTGGCAAATGTTTGTGAAACATATGCATATTTATGCGATAGGCTGACTGCACCACCCAACCGCTCAGCCAGCCAGCCAGCCAGCCAGCCAGCCAGCCACCCAGCCACTCACTCCCTACTGGGAGCCAACATCAAAAAACAGTTCAAAGTAGGATTTCTGTATTCCAAAGAGAATTCAATGAGTGCACGATTTTTTGGGGCAAAATGGCAGTGGGGAGGCAGAGGGGGCGTGGCATGCAAATGTATACTATAGATCTATATTTAAATATCTTTATATATATATTTAAGTACTTTCAACCACAGATCTGCAGAACTCTAGGATAGTCTGAAGAAGTGTTCTGAAATTGAGAGAATTGAGGAAACTCTTTATACAACCCTCTGTCATATATAAGAAAATGTTGAGAAGTGCTTAAAAATATCGCCTTTTGCTGAGTTATAATAAAGATGCTATATATCATATTATTTATACTACTATAGATACTATACAGATTTAATATAGTTATAATATATATTCTATATACTACATATATACCCGAGACTATACCATATGGTTAAAATACATCTAAATATATATTGAATTATGCTATAGACTCTGGCCATCCATAAAGTATATATTGATAGTATAAATCATGATATAGTTGAGATATAATATGGTAAATGAATACCTACTATATCATGAATTTTACTATCAATCTATACTTAAGGTTGGGCTCCCTATAGAAGTGCTATATAACTCTACTCTCTGTAGGCTTTTGACGAAGATCTAGGCCAGATGAACTTTGGTATACTATATAGAAATATTCCAATTGATTGTAAATTTTTCGATATTTATTTATTTTTTCGATATTTCATTTATTATTTCAAACAAACTTTGCTAATTTTGCAATTCCTTGTTAAAAATTGATCAGGCAGTGGGCCTAGCCCAAAATGCGGCATACTTCACGAGCAAAGGTGAAACAGGTGTAAATACATATGTTAGACTAGCAAATATCAAGTTGTCTTCAGAGAGAGATTGATGGACAGAAGGCGAGATGGCTGATAGTGAGACAGAGAGTGAGACAAGGACAGAGACAGCGACAGAGATAGAGACAGATAGTTAAATAAGCTCATTTTAAGCTCATGAAACAAGTATTAAATAAGAAATAAAATAACTAACCTGAACTAACAAATCAATCTTAATTTTCGATAAGTTGCAACATGAATAATGCAACATCTACAACTGCAACTGCAACTGCAACTGCAACAATTTTCTATTTTCTATTCTTAGGCCATTTGAAAAATCATTTTGTGGCAGTTTTAATTAATTTGTTTCATTTGTATTAGAGTTGATTTTGTGTTTGTTTGGTTTTTAGCTAAATGTGCCACATGAACACAATTTGCGAACGCCTCCGCCCACGCAATTTGTTGCTGTCGTGTTTGACTCTCACTGTCTCTCTCCCTGCCTCTCCCTCGCTCAGTCTGCCCCTCTCTGTCTGTCTCGCTTAACACATGTTTTGACAAAGCTCTGCTAGCAGCATGAAATAAAATAATATTTAACTAAAATGCAACTCTCGCTGCCCGCCAGGCCGGACACATGCTGCGATCTGGCATTGTGTGAGTGCGTGGCAGTGTGCGGCAGTGCGAAGCGGGTATATGCGGCCGTAGCAGTTGAGAGAATGCAAATTATGTTTGAGATTTGTAAGTGGGATCTGGCTATCTCTAGTAGGGCAGTAGTTTTGATATGCAAAAGCTGCTCTGAACGCACAAGCGAGCAGAGCTTTTAAGCTTAGTAAAGCTTACTTCGTATTGAAGTTATATACCCTGTAAAAGCAAGGTTGCTAAAATTAAATGTTGAACTGGGTTTAGTTCGCATAAGTGGAAGCAGCTCATACATATAGAATATATATACTGTGATTATATATCTATATAGCATCAGTCGATCTAGTTTCTCTATATTTACCAGTATTTTGAGAGATTTTATTGCCATAAATTAGTTAAAAAGGCCAAACTAAAGAGTCAACTGAGTTGTTTACCAATAATCGATAATAATCGATAAAAACATAGAGAAAACACCATTTGTACTTCTCTTAGTTCTCCTACAATTTACCAAAATCAATCGAAAGTCTACAAAAAGTTGATCAAAATTAATAAAAATCGATAAAAATATATATGAATCGATTAAAAATATATATGAATCGATAACAAATATATATGAATCGATAACAAATATATATGAATCGATAACAAATATATATGAATCGATAACAAATATATATGAATCGATAGAAACTTATGCATTTGGAATAGTAAGACAAAGATTTAAAGATTCAGAGATACAGCTAAACTGTGATCATAGTTTTAAAGTATCTTCATTATGAATCCTTAAGTTATGATCTCCCAGGCAGCAACTCTCTATCTAAAACGAGCCTAGAGCTTAGTCAAAGTCTAGTTAGTTAACATTTACTGGAATAAGCAAGCGCAGTAAACAAGATTTGCTACCCTTTCACCACTTACGCGGTATATCGCAGTCGAGCATTGGTGCAGCTTCACTTTGCAGCGCTCGCATGTGTTTGCCTTAATTTAGTTAATGGCATCAAATTGTTTACATTTTTTGTAAATCTTCAGCTGTGATGAAAAGATGAATAAACATGAGCGCGAGCGCAAAAAAGTGAGCAGAGAACATGCGAGAGCAGGAGAGATGAGGAGAGAGAGAGAGAGGGAGGGGGCGGAGGTAGCATGGGATGCCATGCAGTTGTCAAATCAGATGTAAATGGAAGTGAAACAAGCTAAGATTGAGTAGTCAAAGGAAAAGCTTTTCCTAAAGAAAATGCTACAAGTTTTTCAGCTGCGCAATTGTTCGAGTGAAAATTGCAATTTTAGAGAATTGAGATTTTTGGCGTGGGCTTGAGGCCTACGTAGGGTATTTCTTTGCGAGCTGAGTGTGCATTCATCAATGTTGCCTAGCCACAACACACACACACGCACACACACACACACAGGCATACATACAGTTGCAGTTCAAAAGCGCAAACATTTTGACTTTTTTTGTAGCTAAACTTGCAACTAAATGGAGGCATGTGTGTGTGTGTGTGTGTCTATGCCACATACGCCGCCTCAGCAGCATCATTCATCTTCCACGCCCACACAGGGCTGCTGCGCCCAGGCATTTTCAGTTATTTCTTTTTGTGGAATTTCTCTAGTTAAATAAATGCACTTGATTTCATTTCGTGCTGATGCATTTAACTCGATATATATAATACAAATATATATATATCTATATACGGCCAGTTTAAGTGCCTAGGCTGAGCTGGCGAGCAGCTGCTCCATCATTACGCTGAGAGGTCCTGCTGGGCCTTTGCATAGCTGCCGCACATAAAACGCAGATGATGCACACACATGATATCTGTGCTCGAATAATATGTGCGCACATATATAGTAAAAAGAGATGGAGCGCGAGTGTGCGAGCGAGAGCGGGCGAGCCACTCAGTGCTTGCCCCAACTCATGCTGTTTCTATCATAACAAAAGTCGCCACACGTTGCATGCTCGGCATATTAAAAAGTTTGATTAGTGCTTGGACAATGCAGTCACATGCCACGCCCACAGACCTCCCGCACCCCCTCCTTGTGATGCTCGAAAACTATTTTGCTGTGCAGCTTCTGCTCATTTCCTTCATACTTCGTGCTGCATATTATGAAGCATATATGCGTGAGAAATGCCTTGTTCATCCTTGTTGGCTGCCAGCTCCTGCTCCTCCACACACATCCTGCCCGGCTGGCTGGCTGTCTGGCTGGCTGTCTGTCTGTCCAGCTGGCTGGCTACACAAAATATTGTATGTTATTATTAAATATGCATAAATTTCCTTTTTGCCTGCCACAGTTCACAGTTATTTTTTGTTGCCGCTGCTGTTCCTGTTGCAGTTTTCCCATTTACATTTGCTGTTTATTTGCCCGTGCAAATATTGCTGCCAAAAAAAAAAAAAAAAGGGAATGAAGCGAGTTCTCTATGCGCACTGCTCGCCGTCAGGTGTTGACAACAAATGCGGCATAAAGGCTTACAGTGAATGCTGCACAAATGCCTTTTGGCCATGGCCAGAACGAGGTTAGGCTGGCAGCTGAGATCTGTTGACAACGTGTAAGCTCTCAGGGGGCGGGATCAGTTGGGTTATGCAGCGCTGTTTGTATGGAGACTGATAAAATTGTATTGCATATGGATTTACTAGCTCTTGTAGCTTAACGAGCATATTAGGCAGGCAGAGAGGGCCAGACAGGGCCAGACATATGGAAGGAGCAACTTCTGCTATATAGACAGATAGCTGATCCTTGCTTAAGCATAAACTAAACAAAAATCCTTGAAATTTCACAGAGCGCATTCGTGCTGTGACTCCACATGCTTCACTTCATATATCATATATCATATATATGATATATGATATGTCATATGTTGTGCCATAGCAGATCTCACTCCCAATCTCCCACACTCCCGCTCTCCTCCTCTACCTCTCTCATCCACTCACTTGCACTTTGCTCCTGGTTTGACTTTTCAATTGTTCAACCTTTTTGGGATTTGCATAAAAATGAAATAAAATATGTGTATGTATGTGTGTGTGTGTGTATCCATGTGTGTGTGTGCGTGTGAGTGTCGCGGTTGACCACTTCGAAGTTCGAACAATGCGCACGCCGCCAGACAATTTGTAATATGATTTGTAATTATGCAAATGAATCGTCAGATCGATCTGAAATGTATTAAAGTGTGGCATAAAGCATGCCACATGCGTGTGTGGAGCGAAGTGGCTCGAGAGCAGGCTGCCAGCCGCATGCAGCTTATTGCCAATCACTTCGCATGCATGTTTAATACACGCCCCAAAAAGTAGCTGATGGGTGGGAGAGGGAGCCGGAGTGGGTGGCCTGCACCCGCCTGTCACTTTGACATAGAAAAATCTGCTATTGATTTCGCCTAGGGCAAAGGGAGGGCACTGACAGAGGGAGAGAGAGAGAGAGAGAGAGAGGGTAGGCTTCTTGCCTTTGTCTTTATCTTAGCTCCGTGTTTTTCGCCTTGCAATTTACTTTGAAAATTTCTCTCTGTTTTTTTGCGATTGCTGCAACGCTTTAATGCTGCAACAAAGTGGCATTTGCATCAGTTGAGCAGGCACAGCCCGCACCCAGCAGCCCACCAGGCACGCCACGCCCTCAAGCTTTGTCATTTCGCATGCTCGTTAGTGCGCTGAGGAGCGCAGCATGCAAAGTAGTCGCTGCGATAGCAAAGGGGCAACAACAACAACTCACAAACACATGCCACAATTTATAAGCAAAGTTATTTTTGTAGCAGTCCGTGGCTGAGTGGGGACTGGGCTGGGCTGGGCTGGGGCGGTGGTGCAGTCTGATAGCAGCAGCCCGAACATGTCAAAGTGGAGCAATCGGCATGTGACGCAGCCACTGCAAGCGGGCGACCTGCAGCGGCAACTGGTCAAGCATAGAGAACAAGCAGCCCATAAGTATGCTATGGCAAACAAGCTAAAGGGAGAGGGAGAGGGGGAGATAGAGAGAGAGAGAGAGAGGGAAAAGCGTTTGTAGCCAAAGCAAATGTGCGACAATTGTAGTTGGCGCATTGCTGGGGATGCCTTCACGGGCGCAGGTAACGTCAACAGAAGCTGGAAAGCAAAGCCTGTGAAGAGCTCAGCATAGCGAATGAGTGGGGTATGCACGACTGGGCCATGGGCTGTAAATAGTGTAAAAGTAATTGAAGAGGCAGAAAAGTCGAATCTGATCTGCTTTGGTTAGAGAAGTTCTGAAACAGAACTGAACTGAGCTGTCAGATAACAATTACAGAAGGGCATAAGCGACTGCAGCATACCCTATTCAAATTAAAAGAAACGTTGTAAGTGGAAGAAATAGAAGCAGGCGAGTAGCAACGACTGCGTGATACTCCATTCTCCATACTCTCTGCTCAGTAGACATGATAAATATAATTTAATAGCTCCATACCCTGTAATCATCTCTCTCAGCTAATCCACCCGATTAAACACTCATCAAACAGGGTATAAACGGGAAAAAAATATATAACTGGTCTGCTCGGCCAGGCGGCAAACTAAGTAACTAAGCCAAAGTGGTGCGCCACGTAGTCGACTTGCATTCCATTTCGAAATGTGATAGACAGACGCATAATAATGTTAATGTAGAGCGCTCTGGCAGCTGACAGGGGGCGTGGCCAGCGAGGCGGTGTAGGGCAGGGGCGGGGCGGGGATGGCGATGGGACAGCGTCTAGTAGAAGTCACAGTTCGAGTGGACAGCTGCTTGGTATGGCAATTGGCAGCGGGCAGCTGCTTCAATAGATTTTTGCTTGAGCTGCACAGTCGAGCACATGGCGTATACGTCATATTATTAATGAGAATTTTATTTTGATGCAACTAAGCGAGAGAGAGAGATGGGGGAGAGAGGGAGGTAGTTGGATGATAATGCGGTTAGCAATGTGACTAAGATTAAGTATAGCTGGCTGAAGTTTACGGAGCGGAAGGGGAATGAAAAATTGAGGAAGATATTGATTTTAGAGAAAAATGGATTGAAGTGGTTTACTTAGTCTGACTAACAATATTTTATATTTTATATTAATTATATATTATACTTTATATTTTATATTTTATATTTTATATTTTATATTTTATATTTTATATTTTATATTTTATATTTTATATTTTATATTTTATATTTTATATTTTATATTTTATATTTTATATTTTATATTTTATATTTTATATTTTATATTTTATATTTTATATTTTATATTTTATATTTTATATTTTATATTTTATATTTTATATTTTATATTTTATATTTTATATTTTATATTTTATATTTTATATTTTATATTTTATATTTTATATTTTATATTTTATATTTTATATTTTATATTTTATATTTTATATTTTATATTTTATATTTTATATTTTATATTTTATATTTTATATTTTATATTTTATATTTTATATTTTATATTTTATATTTTATATTTTATATTTTATATTTTATATTTTATATTTTATATTTTATATTTTATATTTTATATTTTATATTTTATATTTTATATTTTATATTTTATATTTTATATTTTATATTTTATATTTTATATTTTATATTTTATATATTATATATTATATTTTATATTTTATATTTTATATTTTATATTTTATATTTTATATTTTATATTTTATATTTTATATTTTATATTTTATATTTTATATTTTATATTTTATATTTTATATTTTATATTTTATATTTTATATTTTATATTTTATATTTTATATTTTATATTTTATATTTTATATTTTATATTTTATATTTTATATTTTATATTTTATATATTATACTTTATACTTTATACTTTATATTTTATATATAAAATCGATGCCATTAGAGTTCGCTCTTGCTGTTGGCAGTTGCATTAAAACGAAACGCTTGTTAGATGAATTTAAGAGCTTTAACTAACAATATGAAACAATGGACACATAAGTTCACACACACACACACAGGCAACAGCTTGAAGTGTTCACACACACACACACTTGCAAACGCTGTTGCCGTTAGAATATGCCCAACAGCTTCGTCGAAGTGTAAACGATAAACGAGGCGCCTTTCCCACTGACCATGACCAGCGCAACAACAGCAGCAACAACAGCAGCAACTTCATCAACAACAACAACAACTACAATCCAACATCAACAAGAAATTCCTGTTCGCTCACACGGAATTGATATGTCGTCCTGGCTGGCTTCCACATCGTCCTCGTGGCGGGACGCTGTTGCACTGTTGCACTTATCTGTGTGTTGTCGCTGCGGCTACGCACAAGTGGTCACTGCTGCAGCATGCGCCCCCCACCCCCACGCCCGCTTAACCAGCGTAAATTGTTATTTTCTGTAATTATGTCCAATAAGCGGCGAAGCGTGAAGTAGGCAGAGCCCTCGCCTCGGCCCCTCCCCAGTCTATTGGCCGCCAGGCGGAAGGAAAGCGCTGTCGTTAATGTTCCCATTATACATAAGCTAACCCAGTTTTAGCGGCGACATGGCATTTCCTTCCTCTGCCGCCAGCCTGTGCGTTAAATGCACCGCAGCAGAAATTATAGAGGAAATTTTGTGCAAACCACACAAAAAGAAGAACAGCGAAATGCCTTCAATTCTGAGATTAGGGTTGAGGTTTAGCGGGTTCCGGCCTGGGGTCCACAGTCTTGAGTCCTGGGCCTGACACGCAACAGTAGCAGCAGCAGAGGTGGGGGCTGGGGCTGGGGCTGGGCGGGCATTGCAAAGTTCCGCCACGTGCTTTGCCAGCCAAAAATTCACTTGGAAGCATCGAAACTTGCGTTGCATAGTTCTAGTTCTAGTTTCTTCTTCTTCTTCTCCTTCTTGTTCTTTATTTTTTGCCTTTTGTGGAAGCTTCAGTTTGGCAGCTGGAAACCTGACAGCATACTTAATAAGCAGCTGAGAAACTCAAGCTAAATTGAGGCCTGGCGAACATGGAATGCCCTAGCAGATAGAGAGAAGTGAGAGAGAGAGAGAGAGAGAGATACAAAGAAAGGAATAGAGAGATATAGACAGAGAGACAAAGAGAGAGAGAGAGAGAAGCAGAGAGAGAGAGCGACAGCCAGACAGAGACAGAGAAAGGGAGAGAAAGACAGAGAGATAAAGAGGGAAAGAAACACAGAGAGAGACAGCCAGACAGAGAGAAAGAGACAGAGAGAGAGAAAGAGGCAGAGAGTGACAGCCAGACAGAGAGAGAGCGAGAGATAGACAGAGAGCAACAGAGATACATAGACAAAGAAAGAGATAGATAGCGATAGAGACAGAGACAGAGAGAGAGAGAGAGACAGAGACAGAGAAAGGGAGAGAAAGACAGAGAGATAGAGAGGGAAAGAAACACAGAGAGAGACAGCCAGACAGAGAGAAAGAGACAGAGAGAGAGAAAGAAACAGAGAGAGACAGCCAGACAGAGAGAGAGAAAGAGGCAGAGACTGACAACCAGACAGAGAGAGCGAGAGATAGACAGAGAATGTAAAGAATGGAAATAAGGGTAGTATACAGAGAAACCCAGCTGGAAAGAGAGGGACAAAGGGAGGTAGGACGAGAAGGATTGATTGACAGACAGCCCAACAGACGAATAACATGACAGGCAAGCCAGCCAGTATCTGTTTATACAGACAGACAGACAGATAGACATCGAGACAGATATGCAGACAGATAGACCAACAGGGATATAGATAAGCTAACAGACAGACATGCCACTGATAGGTGGATAGACAGAGACAGCTATAGACAGATTGACATGCAGAAATTCAGATTAACACTAACATGCCTAACTTACAATATTGTTTAAGCATACATATATATTATATGCGCTTCGTGCGTGCCATATATATATGACTGTGTCGGACTTCCTTTTGTTAGAGTATCAAAACCAGCCGCTGTCCCACAAATATTCAAGCACTGCAGCAGCTTCTTGGTCTACCTCTACGCCTGCCCCCTCTCTTGGTCATCCTCCCCCTGTCGTTCAGTTTATTTCTCTATATAGAATAACTGTACATTGCATTGCTCTTATCGCCGGCGGCTCAGCGGCACTTTTCTGTATTCTTAGCTGCTAATGTTTTGCGCCTCGTCCTCGTCCTCGTCCTCGTCGGCATTGCTACAGGTGTAAAACTCTCCCAGCTGAGCACACACACCTCACACTCACACTTACGTGTGCCCTCCCCTGTGCACCTGTGCGCGTCTCTGTGGACACTAAGCTGCTTTCGCCAGGGCCAACTGTTTGGCAACTCCTCCACAGTTTAAGCGATGCTCCGGCAACGGGCATCCAGGCTATATTTTCAGTTATAATTTTTACGTTTGCAAACGGCAGGTGTGTGAGGGTGTGTGTGGGTGTGCGGTTGTATTTTTGTTGAAATAAATTTTATTTAAACTTTCGTCCCCCATTTTTGGCTATTTTCATTGCATTTTTTTATCCCCCTTTGCCATGTAGCGCAGTGTAATGTGTGAAATTCAATTATATGGCAGGATTTATATGTCGAACATGGCGCCGCTTGCCGTTCGAGTTTCGAGTTGCAGCCGGTTGCAATTTTATTTGAAGAGGCGAAAGCACACACACATGCACACACCATTACACACACACACACACACAGAGAGAGAGACATGTATATATAAAAATAATATGAAATCAGGCGCTCCATTCAATTGGAAACTGTTTAATATGCGTATAAAAGGCGAATATTATGCCAAGCTCTCATTGTGGGAAAAACGTTTTTATTGCAATTCTTTTACTTATTTCTCTTATTCACATATATATGTTATTTTTGTAAAAAGAAAAGCTCGCGTGGAAATGCAAGTTGAAAGCGCTGAGCGCGTGCATTCAATTTTTAGTTAAGATTAGGCAAACAGGGGGAAGCTTTTGATTTTTCATTGTGAATGTGAATATTTAATTTTATATATATTTAATTTATTTCAAATTAATAAATAAAGAGTAGCGCAGTGCCTGCTGCTGGGCAATTGATTGCTTAAATATTACCCTTTATAAACCAGGTTTTTGTTGTGAGCTCGAGAAGGTATAAGAGTCGGAGGTCAAGCAGTTAGTGTGTGTTGAGGCTGGGCATGCAAAGTGGGGTGGTTCCTGATTCTATAGAAGTGTAGACAGAAGTTAGGCTACAGGCAAATCTTGCTGCCATGCAGCAGAGCAAGTTGAGCTTAGTGAAAGCTTGTGCGTGCTCTGTATGAAGGACCGATAGGAATCATAGTTTCGCTAGCTAATATATATGAATGTATATATAGATTATAGAATGAGATATAATCACTAATGGTTTATATACAAAACTAATTTCAACAGAATTCATCATTTCCACGAAAATAAATAATAGTTCTCAAATCTGTCCATTTTTATAGAGATTTTTAGCTGGGAACCAATGAAAGCTTTAATCCCTGAATTTTCCGAGAAAGATAAATAAGCATTTCTTCTAATAATATTATATAATATATACATCTTATTATATATATTATAAAGAAATTTATTTTATTAAAGAATATCAATTTTGTGACCTATACTTAAAATTTGGTAACTATCGTTCCTCAAGTCAGCGAGATATTCACAATTAAATTTTTGGGTTAGCTACCAAGATAAACAATTTTTTTTTTTTAATTTTTCGTAAATGCTTTTTGGCATAAAAGAAAAATAATATGAAATAATATATAAATATTCTATATATTTCTTTTATGAAGCATAAATAAGAATTTAATGGAACAAAATATAGCAAACAACAAAGTATAGCTTCAAGGACCTCATCTAAAAATTCTCCAATCTCTAATCTCTTTGTGGATTATTCACTCCAATCAGAATTTCTTTTTAACCCATTTCTTATTCAAAATTCATCTAACAAACTCCAACTAGAATTATTTCTAGATGCATTTCTCTCCTCCCAACTGGCTCTGTCTCACTCTCCTCTCCCTCTTCCTCTCTTTCACTCCCCCTAAGCTCAACAGCCTTTTAGGCGCGCCCAGTTCGACTTATCTAACTCCGCATGACAGACCGAAAGCCAGCATTAACAGACAAAGCGGACTCAAGCTGGTTATGCTTTGTGCATTTGGAAAAATTGATGATGAAATTGTTTTGGTCAAGCTGGCCCAAATACATTTATTTGGCTTTGACCTGCTTTTGGGCTAAATACTCTGTTCTGTTGTCTTCTTTTTATTTTCTGGCATTCACCAGCGCGGTAAACCCAGTTGTGGTCCACAGAGCCTTTCAGAAACAAATAGATTTTGGGAGCTGTACAAATCAAGCTAAGCAAAACGAGTGCAATTCCAAATAGTTGGGAACAAAGAATTTTATGCATGCAGCAACTCGAAAGGCAATTACGCAAAGTGCTCTAAGTACCCAGGAAATAGGAAAACGGACACAATTACATTAACACAGGTGTGCGAGTGTGCGAGTGTGTGTGTGTGTGTGTGTGAGTACGAGTTTGTTTGCGTGAGTTAAGTAAGCAAATCAAATTGAATACAAGCAGCAGCTCAAAACTAAGCCCAGAGACTGCGGACTAGTTCGGAATTCGAGCAGCTGCACACTGAGAGAAATTGTGTCTAAGTTGTGTCAGGCGGGCTGCGAACTAACCGAGTGACAAAGTGACTGTCTGACTGACAGCCTGAACATTTGCACAGGCAAACAATGTCAAGCAGCGTCAAGAGGTGGGCGCTGGGCGGGGCAGGTCGCTGCAGCAGTTGCTTTTGTTTAATAATAATAAAACCGTTGGCTTACAAAAATAAAATACATTGTGGGCAGATAAGAGCTGAGCTCATGGGTGAGGTATGGGAATTACATTACCAAGTGTCTTGCAACTTGCAACTGCACACACACACACATACGACACATACGACACCTGTCGTAGTATGCAACATGAGCTGCAGCTGCAGCTGCAGTTGGCAATTGTCATGAGTCTTCGTTTGACTATCGCCTGTCGGCCAGCAATCACCCGGGCAACCACCAACAGGGCTCAGGTTGTGTTGGCATAATGCAAAATGCCTTTGCTGTTGGGTTATTATTGTTATGGCTATCATTGTTTGTACACAAATGTAAACGGGGTATGCTAGACTTTGGTTTTAAACTCAATTTCAGTTAATAATTCAAATTTGGCTTTCCAGTGTGGCTGCATGTGGTTAAAATATTTAAAGCTTAAATTAGGGTAGCCATATTGCTTTAGGTCTTATTTAGTCACACAGTTGCAATTGTGCTCCTAAGCAAGCGCAGCCAACTTAGCGCAGTTTGAATTTATTTATTTATAATTATTTGATAAGCATACAGCATATCTTCTAGTCTTGCACACACAATTACTCAGCTTGTTATATTTGCCTTTATTGCTGTTGTTGTTGCTGCAGCTTGTTATTTGAGTGTTTGTAAGCCATGTTATGACAATAATGTGCGATGTCTGCGCGCGTGTGTGTGTGTGTGTGTGTGTGTGTGTGGAGGTCGTTCGGGCTGTTTGTCGTGTGCCAAGCCAAAGTTAAATCTTGTTTTTATTGTCACATTTGCCATAAAGGCAGCCTGGGGAAAAGTAACACAGAGAAGGCGCGTCATAAGAGGCTGCCTAAGCCAATGAGTCTGTGTGTGTGCGTGTGTGTGTGCGTGTGCGTGTGCGTGTGTCTGTCTGCCTGTGGGTGAGCTGTGTGTAAGCCAGACAAATCATAATCAGAGACAACAGCACTGGCGGCTGCAACGTAGCCAGCGACAACAGCAGCAGCAACAACAAGGGCAAACTCACCTTAACAACAGAAACATGTGCCCTGGCTTAGATGGGTGGCTGGGGGCGACGTGCCACGCCCAGCTAACGATCGTACAGATAAGAGCCTGCCAGTGGGAGAGAGGGGAGGGGCGGGGCATGTGGAGGCTGCGTGCTGCAGCCTGGGTAAATAAAAAGCGCATATTTATCAGTTTTTATGTTGCATACTTCGCGGCACAGCAAAGCGAAAGATAAATGCATGCAGCACACAGACGCACACACACCCAAGTATAAGTGTGTGTGTGTGTGTGATTGCTAGCAATATGCAAGCGCATAAAGAAAATAATGAAAGCCGTTGCACATACAGCTTTAATGATAAAACTAACTGCAGCTGTTCGTAAGCCAAAGCGTTGGATTTCCAAGCTAACTGAGTTTTATATCTAAATAGTCTTGGCGAACGGGCTGTGCTTAAGGATTAAGGCTGTCAAAGCTTTAGCTTAGTTGGCACTTGGCAGTTGGCATGTTCTCTGTATGTATTTCTAATGCTATTAACTAAATTCTAGAGCGTAGCTGCGTGAAGCTTCAGCTGGCGTTTGATGTGTGAGTGTTGGTAAACGGCTGAATAAATAAATATTATATTCAGTAGCTAGACTTTGGAGGGAAGTTTCTAGTTTTAATTTTTTTTGATTATTTCGTAATTAATCTCTCTCTCTATCTGTCACTCTGTTTTTCTGTTACTTTTGAAACGTACTGCTGGATAACAGTGTTGGTAAATGGTTAAATAAAGAATTGCATATCTATTAGCCAACTTATCATCAGATATGTCACTCCCTAGCTATCAGTCTTTCCCTTGTGTATCTTTCTATCTCTGTCTCTCTGTTCGTCCTCTAACTCCTTCTTCCTCTCCATGCTTGATCGCTGTCTCTGTCTGTCTGTCTCTCTCTCTCTCTCTCTCTCTCTCCTTCTCTCTCATTCTCTCTATCGTTCTCTGTCTCTCTTCCTCTCTCTTTCTCTATCTCTATCTCCTCCTCCCTCTAGCTCTATCTCTATCCCGCTTTCCATCTCTCTCTCCTGCTCTCTCAAATTCTACAGCTCTCATCATACTCCATCCGATGATTAATTAAATCTCACCAATCTTGCTCAAAAACCCCTTGTTAATTGTATCCTAATTGTATTTCAGCCTCTCATCCCCTCTGATTATCTACCCCCACTCACCCCCCTCTGCCATAATTCACTAATTTAGTTGCTGTGGTTTTGTCTCTCACTTATTTTGACAACTAATTGATATCAAATTGGTGAGGCCACCTCAATAGTTTAACGCCCGCCGCACACACGCGACACGTGGCAGCTATCTGCAACATGCCTAGGCCACGCCCACAGCTGTGCAATAGGGGCGTGGCAGTGCTCGAACTGTAGCTCAAACAATTGCTGTTGGCTCGGCTTACCGTTAGCTGCACACTGATAATTGTTTTCCATAGAATTTACTGTCTGGCTGTGGTTCGGAACATGACGCTTGGCTTTAGTTCTCGGGGTGAACCATAAATTCTCTGCATGGACATCAAAGCGTATACGTAACAATTGCAGCTATGCATGCGAGTGAGTGTGTGAGTGTGTGTGTGCTGTGTGTGTGTGCTGTGTGTGCATGCATGCGTGAATAGACAAACATATTCGAACAAGCTATGCTTTTGTCAATAATATGCATTAATTAAGTGCAGACACAGATGCCTGATAGACAGCCAGGATGGGACTGGGACTGGGGCTGGGGCTGGGGCTGGCCAGGGAAACGGATATGCTATCCAACATGGCGTGTGCGTGTTTTGTGTGTACGCACGCATAAATTTAATTAGAATTTTGAACGGCAAGCGGCCAACAAAAAACAAACATGTTATTATCAAAGTCACTTTGAAGAGCAGTCGGCGAAAAAAAAATGTAATTTCCTTGCACAGGATCTGCTGTTGCATGTCCTGCCTGGGCACTCGATGGACTTAAGTGCGACAGCCTGCTGATTGAAATGATGCTGCGCTGCGGAAGCAGGAGGCAGCCCCGCTGCCTGCCGTGCCACAGCTATTTGTGCACCCTTTGAGTAGTCCTTTGAAGCTGTCCTTTTTTTAGCTGCTGCTGCTGCTGCTGCTGCTGCAGCTCGACAAATAGTTGCGCAACTGACACGCAACTATGCCGCCTGCAACTGGCACAGACGCACACAAAGTTTGCTCTGTGAAGAGCCAGCTGCTGACTAGGCTCAGGAACAGGACTCACGCTCCTTTGTGTGCGCATCGAGTGGACCATCGTTTGTCACACGTCCAAAAGAGCGTTGCAAGCAGCTTCAAGTTAGTGGACATTGAGAGGGCCCAAAGCGTAGTAGGCCAACTGAGGCCGAGTGGGGAACAGCCAAAAGAAATCTGTCTACAGTGGGCTTAAAACTTAAGCCTCAGACAAAAGTAAATAGAGCAAGTGGAAGGACAAACAGAAGGACATGTAAAATAGTTGAATGGGTAGAGAGTGCTTGGATATATCTATGTATATATTATTAATAAATAAATTCAAGTTAAAGCTGTGATAGAGGAAAATCAAGAAATATTATTCGTCTTCCATATATCTAACTCTATAACAATATATCTTATCTGTCCATTACTTTATTAGCCCTTATTCTCCCGCTGCCTCTCTCGCTCTCCATTAACCCAACTTCCGCAGGAGTCAGTGAATCTGTTCCGATTCGATCTACTGTCTCTCCTACATTCTATTTACTCGGCTTATCCATTCGTATGGCCTACTTCTATCTGGCACTATATCACTCAGGCGGCTGTCACTTGCGGAGTTGCCATTCGGTGCACCACTGGAGCGAGGGCTGTTGACTGTCGCCGGGGTGGCTAATGGAGTTGCAAAGCGCAGAGTTGGGTCAAAAGTGGATCAAGCTGCCGGCTGCCGGCTGCCGACTGCCTGCAGCACTCACATGCACGCGCGGCACAAAGGCTGCTATTGCCAGCATGCAGGATATGCAGAGCCCAACTTACAAATCGTTGTCCTTGTTGCAATGCAAACTGCCTTCCAGCTTGCTCACCCGCCCAGCCGGTAGGGCAATGTGGTTGCCAAAGTGGAGCCACACAGAGGCAGAAGCCCGAGGGCTTGCTTCTTTTCACAGGAATCGACCTGGCCGCGTCCGGGCTGGGTCCGGGTTCGGGTCCGGGTCTCGTGGCCAAGCAGCGAAGTTGGCGTCGACGTCAGCGTTGACAGTGCCAGCGGCAGCAGCAGCGCTGCCAGCGCCTTTGTTTATGTGCCAACATTTGGGCGCTGCATGTATGTATGAGTGTGTTGTTGTTGTTGTTGTTGTTGATGCCCTCAAGCTGTACGTGTGAGTGGTTTTAGTGTTGTTCTGGATTTTTAAGTTGTTTTCGTTGTCGTGCGTTGTTTGTGCTGCCTCTTTTGTTGTTGTTGTTGTTGGCTCGTCTTTAGTTGCAATTTACACACACACACACACACATGAAGCATATGCACTTAAGCAGCAACAACACACACACACACAGACACACGCACTGAACGCTGACACCAATTAGGGCTAGCTGCTCCTACTAGTTGTTGCTGTTGTTGCTCCACTTCGTGTGTTGCATGTTTACAGTTGCCACAAAACATAATTTTTGTTTAGACAACTCCGCCGAAACGAGGACTAAACTGTGGCTTCGCCTCCAGTTACAGTTCCTGCAGCTCCTGTGCCATAATTATCGCTGCCAACCCAACCACAACAACAGCAACAACAATCAAAGCAATGGGTGCAGCCATAGCTAACGGTAACTGAAGCTGGCCAAAGCTCGCAGCATACACCACAGCTCAGCGCAGCGTTGCCAGATGGCCATAATTTGTATTGTGTATATTTATGGGAGATGCAGCACGCTGTAGATACCCTGTAATAAATGTAATTGTAGCTCAAATTAGTTATGACAATGACATTTGTAAATCAAATTAATGAATGATGAAATATAGTAAAAATTTGAGATCAAATGAAATATTTTCAGATAGATGAATTTAAAAAAAAATACAGATAATATATGTGGAACATATTTAAGATATATAAATATGTGGAATATATAGTTAGATAAAAAGACTGATTAGTCATAATGCGATGATCTTCATATATAGAGTTTTGATAGGAAGATGTATACGATATATATGCTTGATAGATAAATGGAATAAGAGTAAATAGATAAGAAGATAGATTGATCGGTAGATAGACAGAAAGGTAGAAAGATTTATAGCAATGACTATAGATGGATAGGTAGATATATAGATACATAGGTAGATGTATGATATATGATATATGATATATGATATATGATATATGATATATGATATATGATGTGTGATAGATAGGTTTATTGACAGATAGGTATATAGAGGATATGTAGCTTTATAGATGGATAGATATATATATAGATATATAGATAGGTAGGTAAATAGATAGATGGGCTCACAGACAGATACGTAGTTAGATAGATATTGATATATATACATATATAGAGTGATAAATACTATATCAATAGGTATAGGTCCGTTGTTCACTTCAATTTCAAGTAGTTCACAACATTTTCAACTATGCTTTGCATTAAGATACTATTCAAGAGTAAAGTGAATTATAGCGTATGCTATGTCACATATGCCTCAAAGCTTCCGCGTTTGCAATTGCCTTTTTTGCTACCGGCTCGGCTGTCGTCGTTGCTGCTGCTGCTGAGGTTGTTGCTGCTGCTGCTGTTGTTGCAGTTGCCGCATTGAATTTGCACCCTAACGAGTTGTTGCTGCTGCTCAACTTACAGCGCTTGTTGTTATTGTTGTTTGCAGCGCAAACTCCAAGAGTTGATTAGAAAGTTTTTTCAGCTGCTGCTGCTGTTGCTGCCGTTGCTGCTGCTGCTGCTGCTGTTGTTGTTGTCGTTAGCTTTGCCGCGCGGCTCACTTGTTTCCATTAGGCGGGAAGTTTTAGAAGAGTTCGCGAAACGCGAACATATGTGGGAGATCCGTTTCTGTGTTGGTTCACATCTCTCAGTCCCCCTGTGTGTGTGTGTGTGTTTGTGTAATTGTTGTTATGCATCTGTGTCTGTGCGTGTGAGTGTGGCTTATCGCTTGGCTGCGCTGTCGCTAAGCATAAAAACTACGGCGCATACAACTTTTCCTAATTAATTTTTAATGTGTGTAAAATGTTCTCTAAATGAGTATTTACTTCTGCCTTTGATAAAAACAGGGGAAGCCACAAAACTGATTATAAAGCCAACCTCCAGAGGCTGCCAGATTGCTGTGTTATGTAAACTCGCATGCGTATATAACAACTTTATACATCTCATTTAATATGCTCAAAATGTTATTATTATGGGCAGATGATTACAAAGTGCTAAGCTTATTTATTATTGAGTGGCGTGGATGGCAAGGGGCAGAGGCAGAGGGAGAGGGAGCAGGTCTTTGGGTAAGACAAAGTTGAGTTCATGGAGTGTGCTAGAGTTAGTAGATAGAGAGAGAGAGATATGGTAGATATGGATATGGATATGGATATAAATAGTGTGATAAGGGCGTTATCCCACGCTCACCTTCAAGAAGAACCCCTTCTAGGTGCTCTAGCTGAGCACTGTCAACAGTATTATATATATATATAATACATATATATATGTATTCTTCAAAATCGAGTTTGAGCTTTCAACTATTAGCCCATAAATACTAGCCGCCCTCAGTCAAAGTTGCCTCCCTCCTTCACTCTCCCGAGAACTTCACTCATCTTCCTGCTCCGCATGCCCCTCCTCAACTCTGCGCTCCAGTGTCCCTCAGTGCTTTGCATTAATGCATTCCACTTAACATAAGTATGACCTAATATCCCAGACCCTCGATGCCCGCTGCTCACCCGTCATATTGATTTTTGCATGAGCTGGAGCAGGCTTACGCCTAATAAATGCATTGAGGGGCGCAGCCTAACCAGGCTTTGTTAGAGGCTGGTTTAGCTGCTCAGACTAGGCAAAGGTTAGTCTCTGGCATATCAGTCACTTAGTTAGCTAAGCAAACACTAGAACACGTGCGAAGGTAAACGCATAACTTTTAACTGAATTTATTAAGCTTTTGCCTTTCTCTCTCAGCCCATATTTATTGTTGAGTTTTCAGGATTTGTGCCACGCCCTTAACTGTTGATTGTGTGCTCAAGTAACGCACTAATTGCATATGGCAATTGTTGGGGGCCCAGTTACACAGATTCTCACCCACAGACACATGCTGGCCCTGACACATGTCCGAGCAGGGAACGACTTGCCGCAAATTGCGGCAAGCAAAATGGAATTTGCAAAATGTGGAACGAGCAGATCCATAGCAAATTCCCATTCAGTTCCATTGTCGAAGCAGCTCCCGCGACCCACCTCATGCCTCACCTTCCCTGCGTCCGTCGCTTTTTTGCCTCTGTCTCATTGCTGTCATTTTGCAGAGATTTGCGCTTCAATCAGTTTGAGGAGCTGCCGAGCAATGCATTCAATGGACTTGGCCAGCTGACGACGCTCTTCCTCAATGACAACCAGCTGGCTGCAGTGGCGGAGGATGCCTTCAAGGGTTTGACAGCGTTGCGGTTTCTCTATTTGAACAAGAATGCTTTAAGCCGCCTGCCCGCCGGCATCTTTCAGCAATTGCCAAGATTGGAGGCACTGTAAGTACAAATACATGTATTCACACACACACACACACACACACACACACACACACACACACACACACACACACACACACATACACTCACACACACACTCACACACTATTTATACACTTTACGATTTCCATTTCACATTGAGTGCAAGTTTAATTAAAAGAAACGCGCATACGCCACGTTGACTGCATGCCATACTCCCTCTCCCTCTCCCTCTCTCTCTCTCTCCCTCTGCTTATCTCAATATTTAGGTATCTGGAAGACAATAACATTTGGCAACTGCCCGCTGGCCTCTTTGACAATCTGCCCCATTTGAATCGACTGTGAGTTTTCTTTTTGCCCGCTTCCCCGAGTCTCGGTCCGCAACTATTTGCCCTCTTGCGCTTGCAGCTTCCTGCACAACAACAAGCTGGTGACTCTACCTTTGGATGTGTTCAGCAAATTGCACAGCCTGAAGCGTTTGCGTTTGGATGCCAACCCGATTGATTGCAATTGCGGTGTCTATGCGCTCTGGCGTCGCTGGCACCGGGATGCACAGCGTCAGCTGGTGAGCATCACGCTGACCTGCGCCCAGCCCGCAGCGCTGCAGCGACTGAGCTTCGCCGGCCTCACCGAGTTGCACTTCAAGTGTGGTAAGTGACAGCAGCACCAGCTGCAACTGCTGCAAGTGTCAGCAAGATAGAGATGCCAACTGCAAATATTAAGTTAATACAAACAGTTGCTGCACTGAGCATATTAATCAACTTTCGGCTGACGGCTCAACAGCTTCATGGGAATAGTAAACAATAATGAATTAAAAGCTCTCAATAGACTTAAGCTGTTATAGAGAGCTTTAAAGCTCACTGCTGTTGCCTAACAATCAGCAAAGGAACTTTCTAATTTTCTTAAATAAATTCAATTTAAAAGCTTTAAAGCTCAGTTAACATTTAAAGCTCATACAAAGCAAAACAAATACCTCAAAATGCTCAATAAAATATATAAGCTTCGAAAGCACATGGTTTAGTGGAGCTAATATTCACAGTTTCTTTGAAGTAATAAATAGAAAAAAGCGTAGTTATTAAAATAAAGCTCTGAAAAGAGTGTAAAAGACTGAGGTGTCCAAATTATACTTATTAACATACTTAAGGAAGCTTCAAGCTTTAAAGCTGCTAATTGATGATATTTTAAATATATAAGGAGCTTTACTAAGCTTTAATGCATTTAAGTTTGTAAGTTCTGATGTGAAACATCATTAAATATTTATAAACATATCCAAAGCTAAGAGAACACACAATATAAAGGCTAAGTAAAGCTTTAAGCTCATTGTGCAGTCCCAAAAATTAACTCAAAGCTAAGTTCATAACAACTTTAGTCCATTGAGAACCCAAACGCAATTTGACTACCATAAATATGCCATTTTTATTGAGCTCTTATCCGAAAACACATTAGCCAAGCCGCAATTGATGTCTGGGCCGGAGGATATGCGCGTTTACCAAGGCGACACTGTGAACATGCCGTGCGAGGTGGTTGGCGAGCCCAAGCCGGAGCTCATCTGGATGCACGGCACTAACGAGATCGGTGTGGAGCAGGCGCCACGCATGCAGGTGCTGGCGAGCGGCTCGCTGCGCATCAATTTCGTTGAACCCAATGACATTGGCATCTACGAGTGCATTGCGCGCAATGAGATGGGCGAGATCAAATCGCAGCCGGTGCGAATGCTGGTTAGCCAGCCCGACAACAGTTTGGACAGTCACGTGGAGCAGCAGTGGGATGGTGTCGATGCGACGCCCACGACACCAGCCGCACCCACATTCGTCCACAGGCCAGTGGACCAAATTGTAGCACTGCATGGGTCCGGGCACGTGCTGCTCGACTGTGTGGCCCGCGGCTGGCCACAGCCAGACATACAATGGTTCGTCAATGGCCGCCAGCTGGCCCAGTCCACGTCGGCTCTCCAGTTGCAGGCGAATGGCAGCCTCATCCTGCTCGAGCCCAGCCAGCTGACAGCGGGCACGTATCGTTGCGAGGCCCACAATCGGCTGGGCAGTGTCCAAGCAACCGCCCACATCGAAGTCAAGGGTGAGTAGCAGCCGACCCACCCACTCTGCCCCCCGCCCGCCACTCGCTTGGGGTCTCACATTTACTCCGAACTGTCGCGTTTAACACAATTTGCAGTCGATTTAATTTGTATCGCGTTGCCAGTTTTATAAATCCGCAACGGTCCGTCTGTAACTTTGTTATGGAGTTCCGCTTGCCCATTCGATCAGCGGCTTGATTTAAGTCAGCTTCCATTTATACACACTGCGAGTGCTTTTATTGCAATCCAAATGGCCAAAGCTTAAGATTAATTGGTTGGAAAAAACGCGCGATTTTTTCGCCTGGGTATTCCCTATTTTGCAATGAATTTTATGGCTTTTGCTCTAGTTTCTATTTTAGTTCTCTTTTTGTGTCAATTTCTATGTTATTTATGCGTATTTGCTGTTGATTGCAGTTAGGCTTAATAGAAATTCAGATGAGTTTAACAGGCGAGCAGATATACAAAGTGTATAAGGCTGTATATACTATATGATAGATAGAAAGCTAGAAAAATGTTGATAAATATAGAAAAGATTTCAACTCAGGCTAAATTATTAATGTGATTAGGGTAACTACCAGTAGGATACGCCCAACGCCAATTTTAACTAAGTTAGTGATTTGGTTAGGGTAACTGAAAGTAGGATACTCCCCACGCCAATTCAGATTAAATTAGTTACTTGTTTAGGGTAACTGCCAGCAGGATATTCCCAACACCAATTCAGTCTAAATTAGTTATTTGATTAGGGTAACTGCCAGCAGGATACGCCCAATGACATTTCAGACTAAGTTAGTGATTTGGTTAGGGTAACTGCCAGCAGGATACTCCCATTGATTTAATCAGGGTAACTGCCAGCAGGATACCCCCAACACCAATACAGTCAAAAGTTATTTTTCCAGGGCAACTTTCAGCAGGATACGCCCAACGCCTAACTCCCTTTATCAATGCATTTTTTTACACAAATTTCCATTCATAATCCTTGTTATATTACAAATCTCCGTTATAAATTCCACAAATCTAACAAAAAACTATCGCAATGCGATTAATAAACAATATACACACATAGCTCGCTCGTCTATAGAATCCGTCTATGAGCTATGCCAGCCACAAGCCAAAAACTTTAGCCAAATGAAACGGGCAAAAATGTGGATCACGTAATGCCCATTGCCATAAATAGCTGAGCTGAGCTGAGCTGAGCGAGCGTATTTAAACTTTGGCTTTAATATCTTTAATTTCTTAGCCAAGCGCTGCGACGTGACTGTACTTGTTATGGCAGCAGTGCGGTGAGGCGTGGCCTGGCCTGGGCTGTGCAGTCAACGCCTTAATCACAATGGCTCATTATAATTTGTGGTCAGAGCACAAAATGAAGTGCAAAATGCGCGCTTTATTTTGCAAATTAAGTGCAAAAATTATAAACTATTGTGCATAAATATATATATGTGTGTGTATGTGTGTGTGTGTGTGTGTGTGTATGAGGCGAATGCACTTCAAAAAACTGGGCGTTGCAGTGCTGGGCGGGGCTGTGGCGCAGGCTGTTCAAGCATTGAGCCGTTGCGTTGCGTTTGGTCAGCATAATTAACCCAGCACACACACACACACACACACATGCATACAGTATACAAGCAAATACAAAATGGCGACCCGCAGCGCCAAAAAGTATGCAATGAAAAATATGTTTATGCTCAATATGCAGAGCGGGGGCGGCAGGGGAAAGCTGTTTGATGGTACGCATAGAAATCGGAGCTGACGCTTTTTCCCATTTTCCCCATTTTCCTTTTTTGTGTGCATGTCCACACCGAGCGGCAGCGCTGCCATTTGGAGCGGTAGAAATTGCTTAAATCACTCAATACGGGTCGTTGCATCTGGTTTGCAGATTTACCCGAAATTTTAATGGCACCACAAAACCAAACAATCAAACTGGGCAAAGCCTTTGTGCTGGAATGCGATGCCGATGGCAATCCACTGCCAAGCATAACCTGGCAATTCAATGGCAAGCCACTGACGTCCTCCGCCGCCGGCGATGCGGACCTGCTGCTGGAGAACGAGAACACGGAGCTGGTGGTTAGCGTTGCCAAACAGCAGCATGCAGGTAAGCAGTAACCAACCGCCCAGCCGCCCAACCACCCAACCACCCAACGCCCCACGCCTTTTGTGTTTACACAATTCAAGTTGCTTTCTCTGGCGTTCAGGTGTCTACCGCTGCACGGCCAGCAATGAGAACGGCGAGGTGAGCGCGGAGGCAACGATTAAAGTGGAGCACTCACAATTGCCGCCACGGCTGGCCATCGAGCCCAGCAATTTGGTCGCCATTACCGGCACCACCATCGAGCTGCCCTGCCAGGCCGAACAGCCCGAAGACGGGCTCCAGGTAAGTTGAGCGGACCGCCACTTTGGCAACTTCATCTTTCAACTTTATTGCCAGATTGTATGGCGTCGCGATGGACGCCTCATCGATCCCAACGTCCAATTGACTGAGAAATATCAAATAAGTGGCACCGGCAGTTTGTTTGTCAAGAATGTGACCATCCTCGACGGCGGCCGCTACGAGTGCCAGCTGAAGAACAGATTCGGTCGGGCCACCGCTTCCGCTCTGATAACCATCAGGTGAGTAGTGGTGGGGCAGAGCAGACTCTAAGGCAGAAAACAAAAAGAAAATGAAATCAAAGCAGCCAAGTTTCGCTCAAAGCAAACTACTTTTTGGCAGCACTCAAAGGCGGCACTTAAAATGCATTTAAGAGCGGAGCCCAAAAAACTTTGCTTAATTAATTGAAAATTTTTTGGGGCTTTTTTTGGGAGGCGCGAGAGGGGCACCGCCAAAGCGATGAGCAGTTGTAGTGCAACACGGTGGTGCAAGCGCAGCTAAACTTTTGCGAAAACTAATTAAGTAGCAGAAAAAATATACTTAAGCGGCTTAGTGCGAGAAGTCATTTTATTGCATTAGCTTCAGCACCACTGTGCAGTGCAGTTAGATATCAATTTATGATAAAGTCAGTTGAATATGCACATAAAACAAAATGTAGATGACTTAGATAGTTGCCAAGGCACACGAACTTAAAAATTTTATTTATCTATAAATATATTAAGAGTGCAAAATTAATTGCAGCATCGGCTTGCTATGTGCACCAACTCCAGCTCAACCTCCTCCTGATTGGCTGCCTCTATTGCATTAGTATTAGTGCCAGTCTGAGAGCTTGTATTGAGTTGCCGAAATATTAGCTGAGCGAGTTTGCGTTTCAGTTGCACTCTCCTCATCTCTAGCTAGCCAACGCTAATTATCACTCCGAAAGAGCGAGCGAGACAAATATAGTTGTGGCTCAGCTTGTCGAGTGAGAGCGAGCTGTCTAGCTGGAGAGTGCGAATTGTGAAATAAAAATGGTGGACAGCTCAAGGCAGCAGATCGGTAATTTCTTATTGGACAGTGCACTTAGTACTCAGCCTCATCGCCCGATGGCGCCACTACTGCTAAAGCAATTTATATGCTCACAGACAGCGACTGTCGCTTGCTTCTCAGTTTTGGTCCCTTCAGCGACTTCTTTTATATATTACATAAAATCTTGCTTGTGTCTGTGGTTGGCTTTATGCCTTGAGCGGCTTGGCATATTTAAGAGCTAAAACTGAAATTGGCAGAGATTAGGGCTTGCGCTGGGGGGGATCTTACAGTAATCAGAAAGTAAATCAACTATTGATGAAGTTTCTTTGAGTTGCGGCCCACTGTGCTGCTGGCTAAACTGCATATAAAATATGCACTAAAAGACATCAAAAGGCGCCGACAACGAGAGCACAAAAAACTTGCCTGTGCCAGTTGGCAGCCAAGCCAAACGTGCCAACACACAGTACAAGAAAACGTGACAAACGGACAGGAGGACACACATACATGAGAGGGGGAAAGAGATAGGGAGAGGCAGAGCTGGAGTTTAGTTCTTATAGAGGCTGAGACAGCCGCACAAGTTGTCCAAATTGCCCAAATTGAAATTGAGTTGACAAGTTGTTCATGGGACAACTCTCTCACTCTGTAACCCCCTCTCCCTCTCTCCTCCCTCTCTCTTACTCCTGTCACTTGCAATTTGCTTCATTTTGTGGGCTCCGCTTTTTTGAGGGATTTAAGGTGGAATAGTTTCGAGTCTTTGGTGCAGCGTAAATCAATTTGTGCGCTGGCAATGATAAAGCAAAAGCCGCACAAGCCATAGGTAAACCAAAAGCCAAGGCCACAAATCTTACGGCCGCATCGAGTGAACCAGCTAACCGAAAGGCGTTTTGCTTACGCAGCACAAAATTTTTAAATGCATAATGCAAAAAGCAAAGGCAGCAGCCAAAGGCAGCCAAAGGAGCAATCTTTTGGCTCTTCCATATGACCTGCTTCCGCCTGTGAGTCACAGCCCAGGCAGGCTCTGTGTACGCATCATTTAGTGCGCTGTGCCAGCTGTGTGTGCGTGTGGCAGCCGCTTACGTTGTTGCGCCAGCAGCATTAGAAACTTTACTCATTACGCTGGGGCAAACCTCAGTCGCTAGACCGCAGCAAAGGAGGCTGCAAAATTGAAAACAACAAAAAGAAGGGAGAGAGAAAAGAAAACGCAAAACGTTAAAAGTGAAAAACTATGCTGAGTCACAGACCCAGAATGGCTAACGGAACGTCGCCGAAGCCAACAACAAAAAGTGAGCAAAAACCGCTGAATGCCTGCAGCAGCAGCAACAACAATGGCAAAAGGCAGCTGCAGCAGCAGCAGCAGAAGCAGCCGAAGGAGCAGCTACTGAAATCCGCCCAAGTTGTGGGTAATGCTGGCGTAAAACAAAAGCTTATCCTGTTACTGCCTGCCGGTCTGCTGGAGACGTAGGTGTTGGCGGGAATGCTGGCCACGGAAATACGTTGCCATTGCCACAGCATGTGGCACACACACACACACACACATATACAGCGGGCGCAAATCCAAGAAAAGACACACGAATGTCAGCCAGACAGACGACTCGTCATATGCTCTATAATGCATTGGCACAGTTTGACGGCGGCTGCAGCTCTTCTTTATTTATTTGACTTAAATAAATGATTTAAATAATTTCTTTTCCATTTTGTACATTGTTAAGTCAAATAAATAAATAATATTTGGCATGCATTCCACTTATTTTTGCCAGCACTGTAATTCCTCAGGCAGCAGCCATTTTGCTCTGCTGTGTATTTAAATTTAAATTTAAAAGAACTGAGCAGCACTTATTCTTTATGGGCAACACCAACTCTGTTGTATACATAACAGAATGGCAATGCTATGATCAGCTAGGCAGAGCAGCAACATGCATGTGATGGGCAACACTGATTGCTGCGTGTCAAAAGCTAATTTGAATGAGATGGCTAACTTAACTGCTTAGCAAAACATTTATTAAATTAGCATATTTTATTATTTTATAATTACTAAATAAACATGTGCTAAACTGCATGCGGAATTGATTGTGTAGTTTGACTAGTTAGAGTATTACAAAAGCGCCGGCATGCCAGAAAAAGCGCAGCCACAAAAATGGCTGGGGCACTACCAGTAGGGCAGGGCACACAGAGTGTGTGTGAGTGGGAGGGAGAGAGACAAAGAGAGGGCAAATATGTGCGAGTAACTGTAGTTGGTGTTGCAGTTGGCTGGCTGGCTGGCTGGCAGTGGTTGCCATTTAGTCGCTGTAGTGCGATAGTTGATAGTGGTAAGCACTGAGCAGTGGCTGTGGTGCAACAGGGTGTATTATGGTCGTTAAGTTATTACCTACCACGCCGACAATGGCAAAGTTTACACAGCGAAACTTTCCAAAAGGGAAATTCCTTTAACGGCGGCGCCGAGAATGCTGTGGAATGAATTGTTGTTAATGCCACCCGCGCAGAGCTTGGCGCGGATTTTCCTGGCAGCACTAAAAAAAAAATAAAATAACGGACTGAGTGTGGCATAATTTCGCTCGTTGCCAAGTCAGCGGCTGCCGCTGGCCGAAGAGCAGCTCAGCATAAAAAAGAAATAGAAATGAAAATGAAAATAAAAATAAAAATTAAAAATAAGTAAAGTTTACTTCTGGCTTTTTATTAGACAACGACGTTTTAAGCCACCTCTGATGCTTGGCGAAATTAATTGCAATTAAGGCACTGAGCGAGGAGTAAACTGGCAGAAGTCGAGCTATTTTTTAATATTAATTATGGAATTCGGTGGCAACTTTCCAAGCGACTAAAACTTTTGCATATTATCATCAGTCTCGATTAAGTCCTTGCCGAGATAACAAGCTAATTCGTATTTATCTCTTTACTCCCTGTTGCTTCTGTCCTTTTTTGTGCTCTTCTATATACATCGCATCTCTTATCTTTTCTTATCTTATATCTTATCTGCTCATCTCTTCTTATTTCTCTTTTCTCATATTCTTCTTCCTCTTTTCCTAACTCTGTCGTTCCTTCTGTATGGCCTTTCTCTCCTCTGTTATCTTCCATCATCTTCTCTCGATTTCTCGTCTCCTCTTTCATCTCCCTCTTCTCTCTTATCTTCCCTCTCCCTAGAAACAATGTGGATCTGGCACCTGGAGATCGCTACGTGCGCATCGCCTTCGCCGAGGCAGCCAAGGAGATCGACATGGCCATCAACAACACCCTGGACATGCTCTTCTCCAATCGCTCCACGCGCGGACCTCCCAACTACGGCGAGCTGTTGCGCGTCTTCCGCTTCCCCACCGGCCAGGCCAGGCAGCTGGCCCGCGCCGCAGAGATCTACGAGCGCACGCTGGTCAACATCAGGAAGCATGTGCAGCAGGGCGACAATCTGACCATGGAGAGCGAGCAGTACGAGTTCAGGGATCTGCTGTCGCGGGAGCACTTGCACTTGGTGGCTGAGCTGTCCGGCTGCATGGAGCATCGCGAGATGCCCAACTGCACGGACATGTGCTTCCACTCGAAGTATCGCAGCATTGAGGGCACCTGCAACAATCTGATGCATCCCACGTGGGGCGCTTCGCTGACCGCCTTCAGACGCCTCGCTCCGCCCATCTACGAGAACGGCTTCAGCATGCCCGTGGGCTGGACCAAGGGCCTCAAGTATGCCGGGCATCCCAAGCCAAGTGCCCGATTGGTATCCACCTCGCTGGTGGCCACAAAGGAAATCACGCCCGATGCCCGCATCACTCACATGGTTATGCAGTGGGGTCAGTTCCTGGACCACGACCTGGATCACGCCATACCATCGGTTAGCTCGGAGAGCTGGGACGGCATCGACTGCAAGAAGACCTGTGAGCAGGCACCGCCTTGCTATCCGATTGAGGTGCCCCCGAACGATCCGCGCGTCAAGAATCGTCGCTGCATCGACGTGGTGCGCTCCAGCGCCATCTGCGGCTCCGGCATGACCTCCCTCTTCTTCGACAGCGTGCAGCATCGCGAGCAGATCAACCAGCTGACGGCCTACATAGATGCCTCCCAGATGTACGGCTACAACACGCCCTTCGCCCAGGAGCTGCGCAACCTCAGCTCCGACGAGGGTCTCCTCCGTGTCGGCGTGCACTTCCCCAACCAGAAGGACATGCTGCCCTTCGCTGCGCCCCAGGACGGCATGGACTGTCGCCGCAACCTGGACGAGAATCAGATGAACTGCTTTGTGTCCGGAGACATCCGAGTCAACGAGCAGGTGGGTCTGCTGGCCATGCACACCGTTTGGATGCGCGAGCACAATCGCATTGCCCGCAAGCTGGGCGATATCAATCCTCACTGGGATGGCGACACCTTGTATCAGGAGTCACGCAAGATTGTGGGCGCCCAGATGCAGCACATCACCTTCAAGCAGTGGCTGCCGCTGATCATTGGCGAGAGTGGAATGTCCATGTTGGGTGAATACCGTGGCTACAATCCGCAGCTGAACCCGAGCATTGCCAACGAGTTCGCAACGGCTGCTCTGCGCTTTGGCCACACCATCATCAATCCCATACTGCATCGCCTGAACTCCAGCTTCCAGCCCATACCGCAGGGACATCTGCAGCTCCACAAGGCCTTCTTTGCTCCTTGGCGTCTGGCCTATGAGGGCGGAGTTGATCCTTTGATGCGCGGCATGCTCGCTGTGCCCGCCAAGCTGAAGCTGCCCGATCAGAACCTGAACACGGAGCTCACAGAGAAACTCTTCCAGACGGCACACGCTGTGGCCCTGGATTTGGCTGCCATCAACATACAACGTGGAAGGGATCATGGCATTCCCGGCTACAATGTCTACAGGAAGTTCTGCAATCTGACCGTGGCCGAGGACTTCGAGGATCTGGCTGGAGAGATCACCAATGCGGATATACGAAAGAAACTGGGCGAACTCTATGGACATCCGGACAACATCGATGTCTGGCTGGGTGGCATACTCGAGGATCAAGTGGAGGACGGCAAGGTGGGTCCACTCTTCCAATGCCTGCTCGTGGAGCAGTTCCGACGCCTACGCGATGGAGATCGCTTCTACTACGAGAATCCGAGTGTCTTCCAGCCCGACCAGCTGGTGCAGATCAAGCAGGCCAACCTGGGACGTGTGCTCTGCGATGTGGGCGACAACTTCGACCAGGTTACGGAAAATGTGTTCATTCTTGCCAAGCATCAAGGCGGCTACAAGCCCTGCGAGGACATTCCCGGCATCAATCTGTATCTGTGGCAGGAGTGCGGCACTTGCAACAGCCAGCCAGCGCTCTTCGACTCGTTTGTGCCACAGACCTACACCAAGCGTAGCCAGCGCAAGAAGCGAGATGTATCCGACGACCACGAGGTGCCGACTGCGGAGAGCTACGACAGTCCCTTGGAGGCGCTCTATGAAGTGAACGAGGAGCGTGTGAGCGGCTTGGAGGATCTGATTGGCAACTTCCAGAAGGAGCTGAAGAAACTGCACAAGAAACTGCGCAAGCTGGAGGACTCCTGTAACGCAGTCGAGGCTGAACCAGTAGTGGCAGCTCCGCCCCAGCCGGCGGTTGGGAAGCCCAAGCGGAGCCACTGCGTCGATGACAAGGGCACCACGCGATTGAACAACGAGGTCTGGTCGCCGGATGTGTGCACCAAGTGCAACTGTTTCCATGGACAGGTGAACTGCCTGCGCCAGCAGTGCGGCGAGATCAGCTGCCCGCCGGGCGTCGAACCGCTGACACCGCCCGAGGCCTGCTGCCCGCACTGCCCCACAATGCCAACCAAAAAGAAGCTGGACAACTGAGCCAGCCATTTGCATATCGACTCAACAATTAATCAACGCCCCTCTTAAACTTAGTAGCCACATTAACACTAAAAGACGGTTTCCAGCTGAGATTAAATACAAGAAACTTAACTTTAGCTTAGACATTGATCAAACTAATATAGAGATTATCAAAGATTTGGGGAGTTCATCTATGGAAGCCGTCTTTCACTCTTAACCACAACGCACACAGAGAGCAACAAGCAATTAATTAACAAATTAACTAAATATTTACTGCTACACGTGTAAACAATAAAGCACAATATCAAAACTTAGCACACACTATCCTACTGAAAGTTCACGTATTTGGTGTGTGTTCCCTTGGCTATCACTGAGTTATCCTTTTTGTGCCGCAGCTGGCAGTCGATGAAGGCGAGCGTTTTTCCCGCTCGAACTAAATTCGCCTCGATGAGCACCTGATCGCCCACTCGAGCTGTTTTCAGGTAGCTAACATTGATGTCCACCGAGACACCGGGATGGCAGGGCTTCGACATCAGCGCATAGGTCGTTATCATATCCACTAACGTGGCCGTATAGCCGCCATGCAATCCACCGGCTTTATTGATGTGCTCGGGTGCAACGGTAAATTCTGCTGTGCAAATGCCGTCGCCGCCGCCCAAGATTTTGACCTACAAAGCAGTTTGAATCTGTTAAAGTCTAAAGTCCAACCGCTTAAGCAATCAAACCTTCTCCAAGTGCCGCTCAAAGCCCGTGGCCTTGGCTATAATCTCTGATATGTGCTTGGCGAATTCCAAGCCCTTTTTAGTTGTGCCCATTTTGTGTTGTTACGAAACGAGTGGATAGCAAATAAAAACAATCACAAGAAGCTATAGACTAGAGATGAGCGCATATTCGCAACAGACTATCGATAGTTCATGGATGTTCACATTCGCCAGATACCGCAGCTCATCTCATTTGCATGATATGACGTCAATAGAGCGAGCAGAACTAATTGGGTTATCTCTTATTTATTTAGCTTTATAAGCGATTACATTTATTAGCTTCACTTTGTATTTAAGTCCACGTATTTGGTTTGCCCGCCTTTGGCAATGATTTTGCCATCCGCTTTGTTTCGCAGAACACACTCAATGTATGCCATTTTGCGTCCAGCATGCAGCGTGCTGGCATCCACCTCTATTACATCTCCAGGTCTGGCTGCAGATACATAGCTCACACTTAGACTAGAGGTAACGCCCGGATGTGATCCCTTGGACATGAGTGCATAAGTAGTTACATTATCTAATATGGTGGCCGTTAAGCCGCCATGTAGCGAGCCTAAGCGATTCAAATGCTCAGCCGTCACTGTAAATTCGCCCACGCAGCGCCCTTCGCCACCACTCGTTATTTTAACCTGCAACATTCAAATGCACCGCGTTATCGATAGTTCTGCTTACATAATTTATCGAAACAAAGTTTCAGCTGATTAGCGCGTCGTTTTTACGCCTTTTCTTTGCACAATTATTTCAGGTGCACTTACCATTTGTGTGACGCGATCGAAACTCTTGCCTTTGGATATAAATTCGGCAACTTTTTTAACCATTTCAACGCCATTCTTAGCAGACATTGCGTTAAGCTATTTCTAGCCGTCCTATTCGCTTTGCAATGAAGAAAGCTACTGAAGCAAACGATAGCGATGGCAAAGGTGAATAAATCATGAGCAAAAAGTTTACAAAGTGTGACTGTGTGTGTGTGTGTGTGTGAGCATATGTGTGTGTGTGTATGTTACAAAATGTCTAGACAAGCGACATGTGAAATTCACGCATTTTTGTTTTGCTCGCGTTGTACGCGCCTGCGTTAGCGTCTACCGGAAAAAAACGTGATAATAAAAGCGAATGACAGATCAAAAAGAGTAGTAAATTAATTCAATTAATGAAGTATTAAACGCAATATTTACAGTTTGTTTAGATTGTATATACTTAACTTCTTATTTACCTTGCAGTCATGCACTTTCAAGTGCTGTGCAAACACGAATTCCGACAGGACACAGTCCATGACTTTGTTTCCTCTACAAGCGATGGCAATTATATTTCGCTGATGGGCTCCAAGAAGGACTTATTTACTCTTGAGTTGCACTGCAAGTTGAGCCGTCAGGTGTCCTTTCCGTATGTCTTGGCCAGCTGGAAGTGTGTCAACAAAACACGACCATTGGACGTGCTGGCGGAACAGGTAAATCTCCGGCATATCTATGAAAACGGCAATGTGTTGGAGCAGCAACACCTCAACCTGGATTCCGCGTACACAGCCATCTGCTCACAGTATGTGCCCATGACCAATCGCATAGCTACTAAATTTGCCGACCATCTGCTGCCCGATGGCAAATTGCTGCTGGCCACCTTGAACAGCTACGGCGCACTGCACTTGCTGTCCAAGCTGCCGAAGCAGCCTCTTTGGGAGCACTACAAGCTTGGTCTCGACGTAGCCGCCACGCTGCGGGATGAACTGCAACCAGCGTATGAAATGAAAGCTTCCAAGATCAAAACGTTCCCACACTATCAGGCCTATATAGATCGCAGCTGGATAACCATGCTCGCCTGGCGTTCAGTTGGCACCAAGAACTATGGGCTTGTCCTGGGCACAGCTGCCGGCAGCATATGGACGCTGACTTTATGCAGCAATGCAGCCACGGTTGTGGCCCACTGCGAGCTGCAAACGCTTCTCGGACGCATTTGTTTCATGTACATCTACGAGGATCTTTTGCTTGTCAGTGACAACACTGGTCTGGTGCATCTTTATAGGTTCACCTCTGCAGAGTCTGAGGGTCTCTGTCTGGTTAAGACTCTTTGGTTGCGCCCTGATCACATGGGCCTGCAAGAGGCTGTGATTACACGTTGTCCGGAACGGAATTGTTATTACATAGCCTGTTGCAAGGCGGCGCATTTGCTCGTCTGGTGTATGCCGGCACAGGCGAATGGCAACTGGCTAGAGACCCGACTGCATGCAGGTGGCATGAAGATAACAGGTGATCTATGAAGACGATCTGTGCATACTTGCAATACTTATTCTCCTTACAATCAACAGGTCTCTGCGCTGTGGCCAACAACAATTACGCCTTGATCACCGTACGTGGGCAGATTTGCCTGGTCGAGCTTAGCCACAAGTCCGGCCAGCTGAGCGCCAGCATGCAATCGGTGAACGTTGATGAGTCGGAAAACGAGCAGCCAATCGCCTTGTGGTGCAGTCCCAACAAAAATCTCTTTACCATTCTCTCCACGCGCAACAAGGAGTATCTGTTCAACAAGACAGTACGGCGTAATCTCGTCCACGTGCGTGTGTGCAAACTACAAGCAAGCGACCCAATACCTCAGCTTGCTCTTCGCCTCTCGCCCAGCGTGCCTATGAGCGACTGCAAAGATCTCTTGGCAGAAATATGTTTGAATATCTTTCAAAGCCCCAAGCTGGATGAGTATCTGAAATATTCGCCCATCGAAACGTTCCCAATTGAAAAACTGGCCACAGACGCACAGCTTCAGCAGCTGCAGCTCAAGTACCACGTCTTGCATAACGTAATCCTATCACAGCGTGCTCAACGCAATCAAAGCCTGCTTGAGCAGAGCGAGCAGGAATTCCAACTGCTGTTGAGCCTGATTGAGCTGACGCATATGCGCCTGCGGCTGCAGTACCTGAGCGAGCTGCAGGAGCTGACAACATTTCAGCGGCAGTCGGCGCAATGTCAGCTGGCAGCCAGTGAGCGCATAAGACAGCAGCTGAAGGAGCAGCCGCTGGGCGAGAACGCAGCTAGGATTCATGCTGAAATGGAGACACACTTTGAGCTGCTGCAGGCGAAGCTGAATGTGCCAAAGTTAGAGATGCCTCCTGAGGATGTGAACCATCTGTGCGCCATCTCCTATATGCAGGTAAATATCTGCTTAAACTGCCTACAACAATCCTTAACTGATCCATTTCATCTATCCCCAGCTAACGCCCACGCTGGAGCGCCACTACTGCACGCTGTGTGGCCGTCAGGTTTTGCTGGAAAGGCAGCTGCTCCTGGAGCTCTACGCACCCGGCAGCACGTTGCTATGTCCCTACTGTCATGATAGCTACGCCTTGGAGCTGTTGGATGCATAAACTTGAACAGTGCCTTTCTAAATTCCAACACCAAATCAATACCGCAAAAGCTCTTGTTTGTCTAATTCATAGTTGAAACTTTGCGGTTATGATTTAGGCTTTGAAATTTAAAATAAGCCTGTTTGAATTTTATTCGAACGTAGATTGTAAGAGGATGTTTGTGTAGTTAAGCAACATAACTTAATACAGTGAAACATAGATAATAGGACTGGTTTCCAGCAAGTGCATATCCTGCTCGAGCTGGCGCAAGTCACTCTCCAGCTTGCCCTTGCGCTGACGCTTGTTCTCGCTGTCGATCAACAGGGGCATCGATTGATAAGTCTTGGTCATCTCATTCAGATGGGCGCGCAGACCCACAAGTATTTCATTGCGCTCCTCCTGATCCATGATGCGCATGCCGGGCATCTCAGGTGGTTGGCCATCGGTACGTTGTGGCTGAGTCACGGCAGCTAATGATTCCGAAGGCTTAATGCCGCCGCAAAGCTCCATGAGACGTGCACGCTCCTTGCAGCAGACGAGATGTGCCTCCTTCAGCATCTCCTTGGTCTTCTGCAAGTAAATGGGCACCTTGCCAAAGTCCTTGCGGCACACATACTGCGGCACCATGCCCGAGTTCAACAGATTCTGGCGTGTGCCGATGGGCGTGTCCACATAGCGTGGCGGTGGCGGACAGCGCACGGTGTTGGCGGCACAAACCATATTACGCTTCACGAAGTTGGGCACCATGTCCGGTTTCTTGATCTTCTTGCCCATGGGCGGCAGGGGTGGCATGTTGCCACCCTTGGGGCACACGTGCAGATTCTCGCGACGCCACTTGATGCCCTGATTCTTGCGCAAGAAGGCGCACGGCGGATCGAGCGGCACATTGGCACAGCCCATGGTGCGATGATGCGACTTCTTGGCATCGGTCAGCAAGCGGACGCCTCCTTTGAGCATCACGGTAGCATGCTTCTTGTGCTCCATGGAGAGACGATCACGCCGCAGCTTAGCAGAAACAGCTGCCTTCACGGACGTAGCTGCCGACGGGGGGAGGAGAGTCTTCCATTACATATCCTATTAGAGCTGTATTTTCACTCTACTTACGATGCTCGACCGGGCGCGTATCCGGCGGCTTCTCTGGAGCGCGCTCCAAATCAAAAACAGTCTCATTGTGATGTGTTATATAGACTAGCGACATGACTGTAGTCCTTAAGAAATAGCTGCCTTTTTACGCTTAAATATATATATAAGATATCTGTCGAAATCTGTACTGTACTGAAAATATTTTTGTAATGCTAGCTCGTAATTAAAAAAGTTGTATATGTAACTAAATCCAGCGTTGCCTAGTTTCAAATCACTTCGGTTGCTACACAAGTTTGGAGGTTGCTCTAGCAACATTTCAAATAAAACTTGCAAAGTTTTTGAGTTAGTTTTGGGGGTGGGGTGTATTATAGCCCTAAGAAGGGGTGAGTCACATTTTAATATAATAATATTCTATAAATGTTGTTTTTATTAAAGCACAATATCAAGCAACAGCTTGTGTCGCACACGAGTTACACTTACACTTACTATAAATTGTATGTAAATTGTTACCATAAAAAATTCGTGGTGTGTATAAATATTTGATG
The DNA here is from genome assembly GCA_035047485.1 of Drosophila peninsularis. Classification (NCBI taxonomy): domain Eukaryota; kingdom Metazoa; phylum Arthropoda; class Insecta; order Diptera; family Drosophilidae; genus Drosophila; species Drosophila peninsularis. The sequence goes on from JAWNPN010000090.1 coordinate 2,777,424, forward strand.
TGTGTGTAAGTCTGTGTGTGTGTACATACATTTATATAAAATAGCACTTAAAAGGGTTTAGAACATGCATTGATTTGGAAATTGGAAGCACATTGAAATGACAGAAAACCACCTCGAGCAGCATTTGCTGAGGGCACAATACAACTTAGAATAACTAACTTATTTGGCTATATATAATCAGTATGTATATGTCTATGGATATGGATGTCTGTATATGAATATGAAAGCCACTTAAAATTTGCACTGTTTAGACAGCTTTTGCAGGCACTACTACAACAGCCGCATGACGCCATTGCACATTATACAAAATGTGAGTCATGCCCGCAGCTCATTTGTTATTGTTGTCACTGCTCTCCTTGTTGCGCTCCTCACGTATGCGCTTGAACGCCTCCGTCTTGACAAAGTCCACAAAGTTGTAGACAACGCCGCTCTGCATCGGCGCCCGCACCGCAGCCGCATCAGAGGCACCGAGACGCGCCGGTTGACTCACTGATCCACCTTGGGTATATATATTGCCTACGCTCATGATCTGGCGGTTGAGCAAGAGCGGCTTGTTGGTAACATCCAGATCAAAGTACTGTAGCTTGTGCTCCGGATGCTGCTGCTGTTGCTGCTGTTGGCTTTGCTTGAACGCCGATGCTGCCACTGCGGCTGATGTGGAGGTCATCGCTGCTGCTGCAGAGGCTGTGCGTTGATGCTGCACCGACTGACTGCCAGGGCTGTTGGGATGCTGGCGATGCTGCTGACGTGGCAGGGTACGCGTCTCATGGAAGTAGGCAATGGCTGCCGGTGAGTGAATATCCGTTTCATGTGGCAGCACCATCGAGAGCGGAGCGCCCGACGAGCGACGCGTTGACGGCGACATTGTAGCCGAAGAGCCCAACTGCAAGAGATAACAAAATAAAATTAACAACTTATCATAAATTAGTTAGAGTAGCTGCTCATACCTTAAAAACATTTGGTTTGCACTTGCGATCCACACTGGGCGGTGCGCTGGACTGCAGCTTGGTGGCGCCCAGTTTGCTGCTCAGCTGCTCCATGGCGCCCACTGGCGGCTTGGCTGGGAATTCCTCGGGGGGTTTGTCCTCCACGCTACTCTTATGCGTTGCCTCCAGCGGCGTGTTGGATGCCTTAGGCTTTAGCTTGCGATTAACAGGCGGGCAATCGGCTTGTTCAATGAAATCATAGCGAAACACGTTGCCCTCCATGCGAGTGGGCGCGGCATTCGTATAGCAATGCTGGCGCGGCAGCGTGCGTGCACTGGTTGGCGAATTGACCGCCGTTGTTGTTGCCGTTGACGTTGCCGAAGGCATCAGCTGGTTAGCCAGAGCAGTCATGCAGGCATCGGCCATCAAATTGGGCGTAGAAGCAGCTATGGGATTGCTATTGTGCGGACTGGTGACCGGTCGTTCGCCCAACAATTGACCCACATTGCAATAGGGTAACTGATGGGAGCGTGGAATGTCATAGCTCTCTTCGATCAACGAGGAATTGGCATGTCTGGCATGTGCGGCCACAATCGCGGGCGATGTGTTCTCTGTGTCCGACAGCTGCGGCAAATCGCGTTGTAATCTGTGAAAAGTGAAGATTTAAAACTGATCGAATTTGAGGGAGTGCAGAGAGAGCTACTTTTCGTTATCCTTAAAGTCCAGTATAAGATTATTTTTGTTCTTCAGCACCTTGGCTAGCCGCTCCAGCGTATGATGCTCACCAGCGCCATCAGCTGCTGTGGCTGGTATTGCAGCCAGCTGCTTGGCATGCCTGGGTAAGGCTGTCGGCGCCGAGGCAGCGCCATCTTCCGGCATCTTGGAGAAGCGCTGCGAATAGGTTAGCACAAAGGATTCGTTCTCAATGGAGCTATCAGAAGGGCGTGTGCTGCGATCTGCAAGAGGACAGAGGAGAGAATTTAAAATCGAACTATACAATATATATTGGTATATATCTTTTGTAGCTTACCAACATTCTCACGTAGAGGCAACGGATGCGCCCATTCATCGTCGTCTGTAAAAACGCTCTCGGAGTCCGAGTCAGAGCGTTGACTGCGCTGCTTCCCACTTGCGTTCGCCAGTTGTTGCTGCAATAGTAAATTAGAAGCAATTAGCAGATATTCAAATATTTTAAGATATATTTTAGAGCTCACCAAACTGCAGTTGGTTATCTTGGGTGAATAGGATTGATCGTTGGTTAAGTTGAGGCCAATGTTGTTGTGACTGCGCGGCGTATCATAGAATTTGGGATCCAAATTGTTGAGTGCTGCCGCCGCATTCGCATGGCTATCCAATAGAAATTTCGGGCTGCCCGTAAAGCATTCACTAATGGGTATATACGGCCCCGAGGCGGTGCTCAGCGCTGGCGATGCCTGCACGCTGCTGCCATGCTGCTGGGCTATGGCCTCGGCCAATGTTTGTTGATTCAACACCAGATGCTCGGGCAGCTTACGCACCACGCCATTCGAGTTGATGGCGAGACGTGCCGCAGCCTGTGCCTGCGCCTGTTGTTGCTCCGTGGTTGCAGCCTGCGCCTGGATCAGCGCGCTCTGGTTCAAATAGAGCGCCGTTGCAGGCGACGGCGGCGGCTGCTGCTGTGCAGCCGAGAGCAACTGTTGCTGATCGAAGTGCGCGTCGCAGAGCAACGTTTCGCGATTGTTGTAGTCCGTATTCACATAGACCGAGTCTGAGTTGTTGTTCGAGCTCTGCGGCTGCTGATCAATGACCGCTGGCCGGCGCAGCAGCGAGTTGGCCGTGGTTCCAGCCGACGAGTGCAACGAAGTGGTTGTCGTGTTTTGTGTGGAGTTGCTCAAGGCGCCGCTCGAACTGGTATGCTGTGCGCTGCGATTCTCGTCTGCAGTGAAAGGAAACGATGAGGCCTGGTGAAAGTTGACAGTGGACCAGTTACTTACCAGCTGCTGCAGCGGCGGCGGCCGCCGTCGATATTGCTGTGGCGCCCAAAGGCAAATCATTGGATTGCTTCGTGTCATGCAGATGGCACACCTGACAGATGCAGTTCACCCAGTCGCGCATGCTCGCTTCGGTCTCGGCAGCCAAGTAATATGTGCGCTTCGGCGTCTTGATGTCGAACATATACTGAAACTTTTGCTTACGATTCTCCAAGCGCAGCCCGCAGTCGACTTGCTCGCATTGATCCAAATCGATAACACCCTTCAGCTTGCGGCACTGCTGATCCGTATAGTATTCGAGGCAAAACTGCTCCGGTATCTCGCCCTGTTTCAGCGTGAACCAGCGACGACGCCAACGCTGCAAAAAAAATAAACAAAAGTTTTAACTAACGCACGATAAGCGAGCAGCAGGGGTGCAGCCAGTGGGCAGTGGGCAGTCGGACAGCTGACCAGCCAGGCAGACAGTCAGACAGTTACTCAGACAGACAGTTAACATATGTTATGTTGTATATGACAAAGATAAGCTTGCAGCAACTGCAACTACAACTGCAGCAGCAGCGACAGCTCAGCTATCAGCATTGATGAGTAAGCACCGCAGCTGCTGCGCTGCTTGCGTCGCAGCTGACGTCGCTGTTCATTTTCCGCGAATCTCATTTACATTGACATTTTCTTGAGTAATCAGCGGCTCACACCCACAAGCATTGCCAAACAGCTGAAAAGCGTATATTGACACCGCGGTGGTTAAGCGACCTGCTCCCTTTTAAACAGAGCTTAAACTAAGAGGTGTGTACGAACACTTTTCCCTCCACAAAAAAAGGTAAATAATTGTGTAATAAAAACAGCTCATTCAATAGTCGGAAGTCCGATCCGTCACGCGCTTTGCATCTGCTTAGAACGTGCCAAGTTTTCTTATAGAAAAAGCTTAGCTTTCATTGAGAAGGTTACACAAAAAATACCCGGTAAACTAAAATAATAAAGCATTCATGCTTTATTAAAAACTTGTTCAAATTAAATGTTTTTCGTGCTCAATTCTGCTATAATTTTGCCTATGAATTAAATTTTCCATTGCTTGCTAATAGTTTCATCTACACAGATATAAACCTGATACATATTCTACGGGTCTATATACAAATATATATGCTAAAAATCAAATTATTTGGAATTAAGTTAAAATTTTTGGAATTGCCTTGATCGACAAAACTGGACCAATGCCAATTAATGGCAAAAAGAACAAGATCAAGGCACGTAAATGCGTATACCCTATATATATGCACACAATCAGTCGGCATGCTCGCACTTCAATATGAGTCAAGAACTACTACGTATGAGAATATATTATGCTTGACGGAGGAATTATGGGAAAAAAATATGAATCATGAGTTGATAATAAAGAATAGAAGCGAATGGTTCTAAATTATAGTATAATGGCATTGAGTATGTATAATATCTTTTATATATGTACATATGTATGTCGAACAAAGAGTATTCGCACTTTAGCAAACTCCTTTTATATTAATGATTTGTGCCAGACAAATTTGCATTGTTGTCTGCACAGTTTCACGCTTAATTCAATTATAAACAATAAACATAATGCCACACACACACTCACTCACTCACACACATATAGGGTATGGAGAAATTGGTACCCCGGGGCGCAACTAAAGAAGAAAATAGCAATAACAATGATAATAGGCAGCTAATTTTCTTGGCATACAAATTGGCATAGCGCTGGGCTTGAACAGAACGTTTGTCCATCTATATAAGGTTTTCCTTTATAATAATGCAACCCAAAACAAAAACAAAAGCAACAACAAGTGCGTCATTGTTTTTGTGCGTGCTGTGTGGCTTATCGTTTACACACACACACATGTATTTATTTACATACATACTGATATACATACATAATAAGCGTGCGTTAGTCAAAAGTGATTGGCTTTGAGTTACCCTGTCGTTTCATTTACCATATGCACATATTGAATAACTATTCTCAGCTACAAAAACTGTGTTTAACAGGTCCCACCCCAACTTTATATTTGCACTCTCGTTCTCTCGCTTAAATCTGACCTGCGAGCCTTAAGCCTGCGATGATCGACAGCCGCTCTCTCTCTATCTTCCACTTCATAACTGTTTTTTTTTTTTTTGCTTACTCTGAACAGCTCACTCTCTCGCTCTCTCTATGTATACATATGTACATATGTGTATTTATGCAGACAAGGTTAAGCAACAATGCATTCAAATTCCCCTGACGCGTGGGAAATATTTACAAACTCATTTAAAATGTCCCTTTTTGCATATTATCATTATTGTATCGTTTAGTTATTTGATTAAATTAATAGTTCCACATAAACGAATATAGCTACGGCATAATTAACATATTGTTGCTCATATTCTATATAACCCCATTCGAATTGAAATGTAGAGTATTCAAAGATACACACATATGTATGTATTGGTACATGCTTCGTTAATCGTTTTGTATTTTTCATTTTTTTCTTGTGCTTGGGGCTACACTTTCTACTTGGGAGTAAAATGTTGATCAAACGTGCAACAGTTGCTCAACAGTAACTTGTAACGCGAGCGGCGCTTAACGGTTAGCGCAGGGTAAACATTTAATTAACCGTAAACTTTGAGGGCGGCCGCACAAAATGTTCCCACGCCTAGAAAGCGCAAACATAAATATACACACATATACATATGCACACACACACACATAGGCGCAGCTATTGAAAATAGCTCATTCATAGTTTACAAATTCGCAGCTACAACAACAAAACAATTTGCTTGCGGTTGTGTGTTTTTTTATTATTATTATTTTTGCTTGTTTTGCTTTGCAATCACTTCCAAGCGGCAGGAGCAACAACAACAACGACAACTCGATATCATCAGCCATGCAGCGCAGGCCCAGCCCGTCAGCCGCTTATTAATGAATTAAAAATGATTATCGGACACACAACAACGACAACAACAACACAGCAAACAAATGATCACAAACACACTCTCACGCAAACTCACACACAGTCACACTGATACACGCACAAACACTGAAAATGTATACAGAGCGTAATTGTACAAAAAAATGCCACTGGTTGGTGCGATTCTTTGCATGACTCAGTGTAGAGCAAGCGGAAAAAACAGTTAAATGCCTTTTCCATGCTGTTTGTTGTTGGGGCTTTTGCATTTTTTTACCGTATGCTTTGCTTGCAGCTTGCAATTTGCACATTTCACTGAACATTTGCTATTTCTATATTGGGGCTACATCAACAGCAACAAAAATGCTTTGTTGCTGCATTTGTGTGGGTCAATAAACTTACAGCACGCCAAATACGCTTGGAGGGCGGCGATTTTATAAGCCATCCTTCATGGAATGTACTATCCATAATTTATTTAGGAGCACGTTTGTTTTAAAACAAAATATATCTATTGCTTGGATTTTTCACTGTCCGCACACAAAACAACGCACCAACACACTCGCGCATTTATTTATTGGCAGCTTAACATCCGAGCTCACTTGGCATCCGCACTGTTACTGTTACTCGACAGATAACAGATACAACAATAATTATTTGGAAAGCAGCATAACAGCGGGACTGGTTTAAAATGTAAACTGTTACTCAACAGTGAGTATAAAAGAACATTTGGAAGGTAACAGAATAATTTAACGGCTGTGACAGAAAACAATTTGTAAGCTGCATAACAGAGTGGTCACTGGAACTTAACAGCCGATGTTTCTACTTTGTATTTATCGAGCCTGTTAAGCCATATCGATAGTCCAATATGCTAAACAGTGGAACCAGACTAAAATGAATATGCACATAACTTCTATCTAACGAACAAATTGTTTTCACTATTAAATTTTATATTTATGTTAGAAAACTACATTTGTTTTTTTTTTTATTTAGAAATAAATTTTATTCCGTCGTGTCAATTGAATGTTAACCACATACAGCTTTCCCATATACATATGCACAATTATACTGAACAGCGCAATACAGTGAAGCATTACGCCGATTTCAGACGGAACATACTCCTCCAGTTCATGTTTATTTGTCCTTGCTGTCGCCCTTGCCACCACGAATCCTACCAGTACGACGGGCAGCGATGAGACCGACCTTGCGACCAGCGGAGGTGCCACGCTTGACTGTGGACGCCTTACCAATATGTTGATGGTTACCACCACCGTGGGGATGCTCCACAGGGTTCATGGCAACACCACGCACCTTAGGCCAGCTGTTACGCTTCACCTTGTACTTGTGGTAGGCACGACCGGCCTTCAGGATGGGCTTGTCAATACGACCGCCTCCGGCAACGATGCCGACCATGGCGCGGTTCGCCGATGGGACGACCTTCTTAGCACCCGATGGGAGCTTGACACGGGTCTTCTTGGTATCGGGATTGTGGGCAATGACGGTGGCATAGTTGCCAGACGTGCGAGCCAAACGGCCACGATCACCGGTCTTCTCCTCCAGATTGCAGATGATGGTACCTTCAGGCATCTGGCTCAGGGGCATAACATTGCCAATCTGCAGAGTAGCCTTACGGCCGCAGTAGACGAACTGGCCAGTGTGCATGCCCTCGGGGGCGATGAACATCTCCTTGCGGATCTTGTAGCGATAGGGATCACGGAAGTGAACGACGGCCAAGGGTGCGCCACGACCGGGATCGTGAACGATGTCCTAAAAAACAACAATCAAATAAATAAACAGTTAATGAATGTTTGGTTATTCATGTGCTGCAGTTGCCTTCTGACAACAAAAACTTACCTTGACGACGCCGCGAATGTAGCCAGAGCGCTCGGCAAAGTCCAGAGAACGCAGTTTGGCGGCTCCCTTGCGCTTCTTGACGTGCGCCTTGAAGACGGAACCGGCGCCTTTACGCTGTGCACGAATTACACGACCCATTTCTACAAAATGTCAAGAGAATCCAATTAATATTTTGCACCGTCCAATATGATTAATTTTCCATTTAACAAAACTGCAATATTTCACAAATATCGTATGCATATGCAAGTTTATGACACATTTCAAATATTTTGGTTATTATTTATTTTCGATGTTGCAGTTTGGTTTAATAAATTTACGATTATCTTTTCAGCAGTCGACACCTACCGATGCTCGGGTAAAAAAGAAAAGAGAGAAGAGGAAGACATAAGCATATTGTCAAAGTTTGACACTAAGCGCTGCCAACTTCACGCTGTTTTCCGTCAGCTGTTCAGTGTTGCTAAATCTGACGCAGCTATCGTTTATCGATTGTAGTTGGGCCCCAACGTGAAATCGAAAATACTCAATTTGAATTGCAGTTGATTTTTATTTCCTTTTTTGTTTTTAATTTTCAGATTATATATATAATAATTTTGTTTTGTTTTTTTTTTTATGATTTAGATTTACATTCATTTCTTCATCATCAATTTACTTGTTTTATTTTAGAAATAAAGTAAGCATTTTATTACTAATTCGGTTTTTGTTTTTTAATTGCATTTTAGTGCATTTTGTTTAAAGAACATTATTAAATATATGTGGGGGACATGGGGTATACATTTATTTACTTTATTTTATTTTATTCTTCTTCATTTCTTTTATAACACAAAAACAAACAAATTTTAAAATATTTTCTTTCGATTTCATACTCAACGTAAAACAAAAAAGAAAAATTCAGAAATCTTTTTTTTATTATTATTTTTAGCAATAATCGCCAGCTTAATTTGACATATGTATGTGAGTGTGTGTGGGTGTGTGGGGATTGCAGCTGACATTTTATAGTGTGCCGATTTGCTAGAGAATGTGAATGTATATATTGCAACGTAGCCATATTTAATAATTAAACTTTAAAACTGTCACAAAACAAATGGAAATCTAAAGAAAACAATACAAAGGAAATGCACAGCACACATAAGCCGAGTTCATCAATCAATCAATCAATTCGTTATTTTTCCAATTTTTAGCTTTTTTTATATAGAATTTCGTATTTTCTTTTAAGTTGTCTTCGTTTTTTTGTAAGTTCTGTATAAAAGTTCGGTAAAAAATGCAGCTTAACTAGTTTCAACGTCGAATTGCGCTTCCTCAAATGTGACATGGATTTCTGACTTATCAATCGATCAATCAATTAATCAATTGTCCAAAATGTACGTTAAGCATATATATATATATATATGTTCTTGCTTTTGTTGCTTGCGGTTTTTAGTATAATTTTTATTTAATATTTTACACATTTACTCATCAATCATAATTTTTGTTTTTGTTTTTGTAATTTTTTGCTTTCCTTCAGCTTGCTCTATAATATTATTATTTACTTGCTTTTGTTTATCACTTAGTTTTTACAATGGCGCTTTTTTGTTTTTGTTTTGCTTTTGTTTATATTTTTATTTTCATAAAAAATGAGCAGAGACACATTAAATTTATAATTTGATATAAATGTAAATGTTTTGTTTTTTTATTTTTATTTTTTGTTTTTGTTGTTTTAATTTTTTGCACGCACATTAAAAAATAAATTCAAATATGCAGTTCGTAAAATTTTCCCTTCGCTTGAACTTAAGTTTCACTTGCGGGCGCAAAAAATATATAATATAATATAATAATAATAATATAAGTAGAAAAAACAATATATATATATAGATATATATCTATATATGCACACAAATTTAAAATGACATTTGAAATGAAATTGTTTTTTTTTTGTATGTGCATAAAATTACTTGGGGGCATTTTCCTTACCTCTCCCTTTTCCATTCTCTTTTGTTTTACTTTTCTTTGCTTTACTTATTTTCTGCTTTAGTTATGTAAAATACATATGCATATGTATGTGTGTGTGTGTGTGTTGCTAATCAAACGTGTGTGTTGAAAATGAAAAAACCTCGACGAGTGAGCTTGGGCTAAATATTGTTGTCTGTCTGCGCCGTCGCCTTTTACAATGTTTGCTTACACTTTCTTCTCTCTGCTTATTTTTCTTTATAATTATTATTACATTATTTAACGCTCGCTTAAAATTGTGCACTCCCAATTTACAAAGAGTTACATTTCTCAATTTTTATAGCACATTTACTAATTGAAACGTTTTTTCCCTTCTTGCTGAACTTTGATTCATAAGCACATTTTGATGTGTGTGTGTGTATATGGTGTATCTGTGTGTGTGTATATATGTATAGGATGTTTGTTTCTCTCTTAAAAATTATGCACTTTTTACTTAAACGAGCTAAATGTGTGTGTGTGTAGATCTGTGTTTAGATATTTTGTTTTCATTGTTGTAAAATAAGTAGAAAATGTTGTTGTTGTTGTTGTTGTTCAGTTGCCAAAAAATAAAAAACAAAGAAGTGGGGTTTTCGGGGTCTGCCCGACGATGGCCCGTTTACCAGTTGGCCATGCCCGGCTTGTTGAGCGTCATGAAATAGATTTGACACGATGAAGCACCTTTGGCACTGCTGAAGAATACTTTGTCATTGCGCTCGCAAAGGAATTTCAAGCGTTGCGCCTTCTTGTGCATAAACACACCATCCAAATGGCCGCTCTCAACGGAACGTATCTGTAAGTGGAGTGTATGAGTATCTTGTATCGTGTATTCACTGTAGTTAGCTTATGTGAGACGCACCTCTATTGCTTTATTGCCCCAGCCCATAATTTGTCCAGTGCCAATGTAGGCCACCGAGGTAGGCATTTCACCCCACTGCAAAGGGAAGAGGGAGACGATTAATATGGATGTAGATTGGATTTACCATATACATGTAAGTACAGTGAAGACTCTGTGCAGGAACAGGGCTTTGTGGTAAACTACTTATGCAGCACAGAGCAAGGTAAGCTGAGCTCTACAGAGTAGGAAAGATTTCCCTTCCAACATGTCTCCACTGTACACATCATCCATTATTCTCTCAAATACTTGCCTGCAGCACAATATTCTTGGATACACGACCGGCAGTATTCACATAGACGCCTTCATTGTCATAGCACAAAAGGAGTTGCATGCCATTTGAATTTGGAAGCGCCACGATACAATGGGGAATGATTGCACCCTGAGTCTGTAAATTCCAAATATATATAATACAGTATATAGACAATCGATATATGCCATGCTACTTACATGCTTAGGAAGATATATATCGTATACTTCAGCTGAATCTAAATCAACCGCATGGAAACCTTCAGCAGAACCATAAATTACTTTCAGTCTCGACTGATCCTCAATTGTGAGATCGACCAAAAGGGGGCGATGTTCCAGTTCACCAAAATTCTATTAAATACATAATATGATAATGATATATATATATTGTACATATATTGTGGAACTCACCTTAAATGCCATAAATTTGTGATATGGTTTGGGCGCCCATGCATAAATTTCAATTGAGTCTTTTAATGCAATCACTAGGAACTTAATCCTCTCGTATTTGACAATCTTAAAATGTACAGCACCTTGTAGATCACCCACATTAATCCAGCCATTGCGACGCTCCACTTGCTGTGGGTGTGAAGAAGGAGATGACATGAATGAGATGTGGACATTATGACATTATATAAAGTCTACAATAGAATCTAGTATGACTACAACCAGTTAAAGCTATTGATACATATTAAGTATATATATGTATATACTCTATAAACTATATACTATATATTCTACATATATCAAACATCTTTAAACTATGTACTCCAAGCTACGCCCAACTCACATCGGAGAGTCCATCGGTGCGCAAGATCTTCGACTTGAGCCAGGATAAGTAATAGACGCGCACGCGATTCTTCTTGCCCGATATGGTGACCAATATGTTTTGGCCCTCTAGCACCTCCATTTGCTGGAAACGGCGACGCGAGATGAGCTGATATACCTGCACAGATTAAAGACGTGATTAGTTAGTATCTCCATATATATATATATATATATGCCATGCTTAGATTACCTTGCCCTGACCGGAACGATCGAGCAGCATGAGTCCATTCTCCGTGCCAATAAGCAAGTTGACACCCCATAGAGCGGCGCAGAGGATCTCCGAGTTGAAGCGCTTCTTATACTTACGAATTTCGGGCGTATCGTTGGCCGCCTCATGGGATGTGGGCGTGACATTGACATTGACCGTCGACTCGCGACGCGTCGGTCCAGAGCCGCCAGCACCGAAGCCAAAGGTGAGAAAACTGCGTTGTTTCTGTTGCAGGGCGTACGCATGCGGTGGCAAGTGATTGGAGGCATTCGTTGTGGTTGTCGTTGATGTGGACGATGTTAACGTTGAGTTGGGTGTCAGGTGTAGAATGTTCGCAGAGGAGGAAGAAGCAGATTTATGCAATAAATTAGTAATACTGCTGGAAGAACGCGTTTTACTAATCGAATTCTTTGGCGAGTTTTGTCGCGAATTCGACTTAGATGAGGCCAGCGAGATGGTCGATTGTGGTGAGTTATTAGCGCTAATAATTACACCACCGACAACGCTGCCGCCGCCGTGGCCGTGGCCGCCAACGCCGACGTTGACGTTGGCGGCGCTGCTGCTGCTGACGATGCAGCTGCCGGAGCTGCCGACGCCGCTGCCGCTGCTAGCGATAAACGATTTCGATGGCGTGGAATGCACGGATGAGCTAATGGCCGCTTGATACTTTATTGATTGATTGATTGATTGATTTATTCATTTTGTTTTTCGTTTCGTTCGTTCGTTTTTGGTTGTTTTAAAAAAAAAGAAAAGAAAATAGAAAAAGTGCAAGAAAAAAATTTCAATTAGTCTTCGAGTTGTCAACAAATTAAAATTAATTAATTAAACATGCTGAGGGGGTGGGTTTGGGTGGTTTGTGTATGTTTCTGTTTCTGTGTATGTGTGTATGTGTGTGTGTGTGTGTGTGTGTGTGTGTGTGGGATGGTTAAATATTGAGCAAACAATTAAAATTAAGAAAAAATATAAACAATAGCCAAAAATATTTATAAATATTTTCATTAATGTAAACAGAGCTGAGAAAGAAATGTTAACAAAAATAAAATGTGTTTAGTCTTTCCCCAGAGGCCATTCGAAAATAAAAAACTTTATAAACAAAAGTTTATATATTGATTTGTGTGTATGTGTATATATATGTATGTGTAGGTGTGTGTAGAAAAACAATAAGAATGCCGAGGAGCAGCGTCCTCTGTAATGTGTCTGTAGTGTGTACAGAGCGTTAACAGCGTGACGGCAAAACGAAATGTTAGTTACAGTGACAGTGACATGAGGCTGCCTGCTATACAACGCAACGTGAAATGCAGTATGAGAGAGCGAGAGAGTGACAGAGACAGAGACAGACATTGCGATCACAGTGGAGCGCAAATGATAAACACAGTCAGAAACATGTATTTGGATATATACAAAGACAAGAGAACTTATAATAGCATTCGTGGTGCGAAAAATTATATAAATATATAGAAGCCCTGCACATTTAATATATTATGTACAATATCACATGACACATTTGGAAATAATAATAAAAAACTTTACACAAAAGTTTGGTAGTTGGGATTTTTTTTTTTTTTTTTTTTGTGTTTGGTAGATTTTTTAGACAGAGTATTTATTTTGGGTATATTTTGAAAACTATTGCTGTTGTTGTTTGTTTGTTGTTTTTCATACTTACTATTGTAAATTTTTGGTTTGTTTGTAATTGATTTGTATTTTGTAATTTGTTAGAATATATCGTAGTGGCCATCAGCTCAAACGTTGCGGAAAGACAAAGCACAATTAAGAAGAAGAAAGTTTTTGTAACGTTTTTTTTAAATCTGGTTAAAATTTAAATTAATTTTCGTTTTTTTTTTTTTATTGATTTAATAGAAGGACATGCACTTGTAAAAGTTGCGATTCGCATGCACAATTTTTGGATTTTTAAATATTTTGATTATCTTTCGAATTTGATCAAATTGTAAATGAAATTTTTGTTTTTTGGTTTTACGCGCTCTTCATAATGAACTTTGCTCCACGTCAAAGAAACATGTTTATATGCTAAGATATTCTTATTGGATTAGTCACATTGTAAGTGTTAGATCATATTGAAATGGGTCAGTATACTTATTTTGTTTAAAGCACAAAACGAATAGAACATATATGATAAAAAAAAAAAGAAAAAGAATTCATTAAATTCTAATCAATTCTCTTGCATTGAACTCAATTGTAATACAACATAAACATTGACTCACTGTAACAGTGGCTTCGGTTAACAGAATGCTCTGTGCGTTGTCTGCTACGCGTACAGAATGTTAAATGAGTTCTTGAAAGACGATTTCTGTTAAATAACAGCAGGACAAGTGCTTGAGATACGATATCTGTTAGATTAACAGAATGTTAAGTGCTTGATAAGCGAAAATGTAATTGAATTCATGACTTCAATCAAATTGATTGAACTAAAACCAATAAGGAAATTTATGATATAGACGATGCATGACGCGATTTATAGCTGCATTTGATCTTTCGATAATGCACAAAAAAAAAAAAACAGTAACAAAGACACAAATAACAGTAATTAAAAAATTATCAAATAAACTAAAGTTGAACGCACAAAACACACAATGAAAATATCGAATCGCTCGATATATACGCACATATATAAACCATATGCATATATATGGCTGTTAATGGTATTGTATGGGCGCTACTCACCTCCTCACTGGATGATTTATCGTGACGCGGAGGCGTGGCCGGCGACGCCTGGCTAAGCAGATCGGGCAGAACACTGCTGGTGCGTGTGCCGGGGGTGCCAAGGCCGCTGTTATCCCCGCCAGCTCCACTGCCAGCTACTCCACGGTTCTATTCAAGCGAGACAGAGAAAGAGACAAGAGAATGTGTGTGTGAGAGAGAGAGATGGCGCTTAGACATATGAGAAAAGTTTGCAATCAAAAGTTTTCGTTTTTTATTTTTTTAATGGAGCTCATAAATATGTTGAAATCGAAATGAAATAAAAAAAAATAACAAAAAAAAAAAAACGAGTAAATGAATGTTATATAAATGCTTTGAAAAATGGTAACACAAAAAAGGTAAAGGTAAAAGGTAATGAATAACAACAAATTGAAAGAGTCAAAGAGTAAGAGTAAGATAGAGAGAGAGAGAGAGAGTCAGATAGAGAGAGAAAGCTAAATGAATGCCAATGAGATACTTAGGTATACTAAGAGACGCCTACAAAGTCTGCTCATTTAACAACTTTTTCAACACAATTATAGGAAGAGCTTACGAACTAAAACATTTAGTTTCTAGAGCTGGAGCTTGTGTTGCACACATACATATATAAAAGGCACTTATAATTAATTAAGGGAAGTTCCATTTTTTTTTTTTTTTTTGTTTCTTTTTCTTTTGTTCTTTTGCAGCAGGCAAAACGTTGCTCAATATGGCAAAACATCACAGAAAATTTAGCTTTTGCTTTTTATTTTAGGGGCATTTTCTTTTCATCATAAACTTTTCATGGAAGCCTAACCAAACCAAGAAAACTTTTTGCAAAGCAATTTAAAAAGATTTTCTATAAGCTTTAAAAACAATTTTTGTAGGCAAATCAAATGAATGAAAGCAAAAGCTAAAGCAGCAAATAGTAAAACAAAGAGATATGTTAAGACTCTGTTAAGAAAAATCTGATTAAGTCTATATAGTTGCTATCTATATAGTAGATATTATTACAGTTCGCCTAGAATGCCTAATATAATAAGAAATCAATTAATTAATAATATAAGAAATTATTTAAAATAAAATAAAACTTTAATTCAAATCATTTTCAACGTTTTACAGCTCCTTCGTTTTCTTAATTTCAAGCTCATTTCCCAACTGCAAAACTAAGATTGATGATCTGTAACTAAGTTCCTAACTACTTTAACTAGCCTCAAAACGTATGCAGCGCATTACTTTTCATGCTGCTTTCCAAAAAGTGCCAAATCTTCAGATATATATTTATATATATATACTATAAACCATGTGATGAGATTATTTACAAGTTGAGATAGGAAAAGCTTACGACTTAAGCTAGCAGAATATTTGTTGGATTTAGCATCTCATTAGCATTCGATACTTATGATTTTCTAGTTTTGTATGGGTATAGTAAAATTATATACATATACGATAGCTGGTTTACCGTTATTAATACTTAAATTCTGTGTCCCAATTAGAAATAGCAAATTGTTTTTTTTATTATGCATAGTTATCAAGATTAGATACATATTATTCAAGCATTTGAGACTTCTTTTGCCATTTAGCCAAGTTTTATGTTATGTACAAATTGCTGTTAATGTTATGTGTGTGAGCTACCACTTATAATTAGTTGGTATTTCTGTTAAGCAATCAAAACCAAATGCAAATGCAATAAATAAATAATAAAAAACAAACATGCTAGGCAAGGTCAAAAGTATTTAAGAACAGAGATCAGCAAACAGCAAACATAAATTTAGATAAATCAAAACAAATGAATGTTTTATGTTAACACCGTTTCTGCTGTCTGCGAAGGCGTTATTTACGAGCTGTTAGTGCAATGTTATTAACAGGAGCCGCAAAGATAATGCAAATGGCAATGGTAGTTGAGAGAGCGAGCAACAAATAGATGTAGTTGGTGAGACAGAGCGAGATAGAGAGCGAGCGATGCGTATGTATGCGTGTGTGTGGTGTGGTGTGTTTTTCTTGTTGTTGTTGCGGTGAGTATCAATATTCTAGCCAAATGGTCAATTTTTTGCATTACGCTTTGTTTGTTGTTTTGTTTTAAGTAGTTTGGTTTGGTTTACGTTTCTGGCGCCAAGACAAAACACAATAATGAACGATATTTGAATTGTTTTTTTTCTTTTCAGCTGCTGCTTTTGTTCTTTTGATGCGTGCGAACTGAGAACGTTTACCTGCTGCGGCTGCTGCTGCTGCTGTAGCTGAGCTTGTTGCTGTTGAGTTTGTTGTTGCTGCTGACGCTGCTGCGCACGCGCCGCTGCATTCTGCAGCACAATGACAGACTCAGTCTTTTCGCGACGCGGACGCAGAAAATCTAAATTGGCCCAACTGGACTTTGAGGGCGCCGGCGCTGCTGCTGGTGCTGGTGCTGCTTGCTTTGTAGATGTCGCTTTGGTCTTATCCGTTGCAGCGGCAGCGCTGTTTTCCTTGCTGCCGCTGCTGCTGCTGTTGTAAATGCTGTTCCTTTGGTACATGGCACTGGCGCGCGCCGGCTGCGATTGCTGCTGCGCGTTGGTGCCGCTTTTGACGCTAGCAGCGCTGCCGCTGAACACTGCCGAATGTCGCTTGGCTAACGGGAAAAAGTCTGAGTTCTCGCGTCGAAAGCCGCGCACAAAACTCGGCAGCTTCGAATCGGATTCCTGGCGTTTGTGCTGCGACGGCTGCGGCTGCTGGTGCTGCTCTTTGGCAATGTTGACGGCAGCTGAGGAGCTGGCGCCCTTTAACGGTTGATAGCCTTTCGGTACTGGCCTAGCTATGGCCTCGGCGACGCTGACGCGCTGCAGCTTCGCCTCCACCTTAAGCGTGCTCAAATTCGAGCTGCGACTGAGGCTGGCTGTGGTGCTGCTGCTGCCGCTGCTGCTGCTGGCGCCGCCGCTAGCAGTGCTCGTTGCTTTGGAAAAGAATCGATCGAAGTCCCAGTCGCGCAGCAGCTTTACGTCTTCGGCTCGCCTCGGCGCATGCGAGGTGGAAGCGGATTTTTGTAAGCGATTTATGTTTTGTTCTAGTTTCTGTTTACAGTTGTTTTGTTGTTGTTGTTGTGAGTACCAGCGCAAGAGAAGAATTGATGTTAGGTTTTTTGTTTTTGTTTTTTTTTTTCACTTGCATTTTACAGTTCTACAGGCTAAGTTGATATTCTTTTGGCTATCTACACCCAGGTATGAAAAAAACCGCATGGAAAGTTTTT
Organism: Drosophila peninsularis; assembly: GCA_035047485.1. NCBI lineage: Eukaryota > Metazoa > Arthropoda > Insecta > Diptera > Drosophilidae > Drosophila > Drosophila peninsularis. Next base: position 2,795,109 of record JAWNPN010000090.1, read on the forward strand.
CATGAATTCTCTCATTGCATTGCATTCCATAATACATGTATGATATGATTTGGGCTTGCTGTAGGTGCAAAGGTGTGTTTACATACGTTTCATAATAATCATATCAAGTGCCGCTCTTCATGTGAAACCGCTCGGAAATCATTTTTGATCGGTTGCCATTTATATATATTTTTTTATATATACATAGTATATGTATGTATGAGTGAAATATGCTTTAGAGCTGGAAAACTATGTTAGAGGAACTATCAAGCAAATCGATATATCAACGATAAGGCGATAAATTGTCGATTAAGCAGATATATAACAATGTAATATCGAATTATGTTTTATCGATATGGATTATCGATTAACAACAATTCAATGTCCTATCACTGAAATATCAATTCCATATGGTATTATAGCTAAATTCTGGATAAAAACATGCATGTATCGATCATTTATCGATTGTTTTTGTAACTTATTTTGATTATTATATAAATATGACTTATTTCTGATTACTTGGCCCGTTTTTTGTCGTTCTCTTAATGAACAACTTTGGGATGCATTTAGTTTTCCAGCTCTTAAAGTCGTGAATTGTGCCCGCGTAAACATTCTGAGCACCTGTGCGTTTCACTTTATACAAAAATAATACAAAAAAGGTAGAACTCATAAAGAACATTCGAAATTCGTTTGAAATGATGAAAGGCTATTTAAATGATATATAGTTGGTGGAACATAAGAACTTTGTACAAAAGAAATTCACGAAAAAAGTTTCATACCATGTTTTTTTTTTGTGTTTTACGTAATAAACTAATTAAAGTAGGTAAATATGTATTTAGTATTAGAAATAAGTAAATTTTAAAATATAGTTTAAACTAAATCTCAAATAAACTTTTGTTTTTCTTGGTTGGTTAAAAGAGTTAAATAGTAATTGCTGCTAAAAGTTGTCTAAATAGAACCATAACCAGCCAAAACTTTGGACAAATATTAATATAGATATATATTTATATTATTTCTTTTTGTTTGGGTTTGTTTTTTGTCTTTTATAGTTATTCAGACCTTGAACCCTAATTACAGTTTGTACAGCTGCCTGGGCGGAAAAGTATCCTAAATTCTGCGTATCTCTCGATAGAAAATCTCAAGAAAATGAAAATTGTTAACTAAAAACTAAACTAAAAGAAATATATACTAAACAGAAACTAGATACTATATATAGTTTTTAGATTAAAGAGCAGATAATTTGGATTTGGTCTGAGCTTCGGACTTACGCGCTTCATGATCAGCGTCCGATCGCCGGCCTGATCGTCGTCATCCGGGGTCGGTGGCAAGGGTCGATTCGGTGGACCGCCGCTGCCATGGCTCAGCGGTGTGGTCGTTGTGGTTGTTGTTGCTGTTGTCGTGTCCTCGGAAACGGGTCCCAGGCCGGGCCTATATGAAAATTCGGGTCTGAGCATAAAAACCAAAACGGAACGAAAAAGGCAACACAACCAAAAACACAAAACGCAAAATTTGGGGGCGGCAAACCAAAAATTAAGAATTTGTTGTGTCATGAAAATCAATGTGAGGAGGTGGAAGGTGAGGATGTATTGTGGGTGGTGGGATGGCATTTAATAACGGTAATGGGTGAGAGTTAAGAATGTTGTGAATGTTAATGTTACATTTTTTTTGGGCATTTTTACTACAATATGGGCAATTTCAGAGTTCTATGGTTCTATTTGAGCCCTACGAGGTGTGTTCTGTTAGAGGCGTCATATTGTTACTCATGTGCGATAAGCGCAAACTTCAGAGCAACATGAAAGCACTTCATTACGCTACGATTGAGTTGATAAAGTGGGCATTGAACGAGAAGGAAGCCTCGCATATAAATCTCTAAATAAGCGCAGTCCTTGTAGTTCACTAGAGTTGCCAGAAAATCTAAAAAACTAAATTTTTTGTTATAATCTGGCTTTGATTATATCTAGAAACTACTTTTTTTAATTTCTTTCAAAAAATCTTATTTTAAAATATTTTTTTCGTGTTTTCTGTACAATTTTAACAATTCTTAGGCCAGAGTTGCCAGAGTTTCTATAGAAATTGTACCTCTGCTTATCTAGCTAAACAATTCTGACTCATTCTCTGATTTTTAGCATATTTTTTCAGCTTTAACAAGCTGTAGCCTGCCTGAACACCTCTACCCCCCATACCCCACCCCATTACATAATCCCAAATAGAACCATTCTAGAACCGATTCCCATACACATCTGTATTATTGTGCGCGCATTGCAATTAACATGCAGGTGCAAGAAAATTATTATTGCGTTTTCTGCTTCTTGCTATTTGTTGCATTGCAAATGCTGCCACGCCTGCCGTTTTGTGTTTTTATAGGGTATTTAAGTAGTCGGCTACTTACAGCGGTTTGGGCGGATCGCTGGCCAGTAGTGTGCCATCGTTGCGTGCCCGATCGTTGGGCTCGTCCGGTTCGCTGTCCGAGTCGCTGCTGTCGAGTGGATCCAAAGGATTTACCGGCTGTCCCAGATGATTGTTCGACTGCGATGGCAATGCGGCTGCCGGCTTCGAGGACGATGACGACGACGAGGCCGAGACACAGATGGCTCCATTGCCGGCGCCCGATTGTCGATTGTTGCGTGGCGGCGCCTCCGGCTGTGCCAGCTGCTGTCCACCGCCGCCGCCTGCTGCTGCTGTCTGTGGCTGCGGCTGTTGGGAGGAGACCACGCCCAATTCATTTAATTGTGCTGCTAACACATCCAAATGATCCTACAGGTATTTGGTTTTTTTTTCGAATTTTTTTGGATTTTTTTTCATATTTTACAAAAGATTTTTTTCGGGTCAAGTTTTTCGAATTCACACGGAGGATTTTTGTGTGTTGTGTTGTGTTGTGTGGTGTAGTGTGATGTGTAGTGTAGTGTTGTGTGTGTGTTTGCACGTGGTACCCACAGTAATTGTTGTTGTTGATAACGGGATTGTTGTTGTAACGGGAAACAAATGCATTTGTATATATTTTGGGGGTGGAATGAAAAGTAAGAGAGCATTAGACTGGTGTACACCTTTCACTTCTTATATAGATAGATAATAAAAAAACAACAAACAGTTCCAAAACATTAGAGAAAGCTCGGTTAGTTTTTCTTCTGCTTTTTTCTGTATACTCGTTCACGATGTTAAGAAGAGTATATTGGTTGGCTGTATAAAGAGTGAAGCTTTGCCCTATACGCATACTACTGGAGGCGTAACAAAACGGAAAAGTTGTATCTTCTACTGCCTTACAAATCTCAAATCCACATAATCCAAAATTATTTTATAAATAATACCTCTTGAGGACGTGGTAAATCGGAAAAATCTATATCTTCCAAAGTTTTGACAGCTACAAACTCAAAAAAATCTATTTCAAAAGCTTCCTCCTTTGATTTACCAAAATTTCGATATATACATACCTCTTGGGTTCTTGAAAAATCTAAAAGAAGAAACTATATCTTCAAATCTTTTTAACTTACAGCTGCTTCCTCTTCAACTTTACCTATGATTCAACTTTTTTTCGTAGACGTGAACGAGTATTCTGCAGTCGGTACCAGCCGACTGCCACATTCTTACTTGGTTTATCTATGAAACTTGCCGGGGTTAGTTAGTTTTGTTTTTATCATAATTTTTGGCATTACAAACGCATCAATCACAGCAACATAGAACCCTTTTGGGTATTTTCGATTAGGTTAGTTGCATTTGGAAAATGGAAAGTGTTTTCTGGTATTTTTGTAGTTGTTGTTTTTGTTGTTTTACTGTGGATTAGTGGGCACGTGCATGGGCTGGCTATATTTGATTATTTGTTTCAGTATTTTTTTTGCTTTGTGTGTACCTCCGAAAAAAATGTTTTTTTTTTTAGAATTTCGACAAAGGTGGCTCAAAAAAGAGAGAGCATTACGTATATACATATAAAATACTGATAAAAAACAAGCATAAAATACACAAATGAAAGACAGACAAAGAGATAGAGAGTGAGAGAGAGAGAGAGAGGAGCGAGCGAGCAAGGCTACAAATGATAAATGATAGGAAAAACATACCTCAGGTCTCCTTGGTGGTAACTGTTGTATGATTGTCATGTGTAGTATTTTTTTTTGGTATTTTTAGTGTATTTTTTTGTTGAGTGTTTGACAAATTATACGTTGGTTGACATACAGATTACACAGAGTTGACGCAACGGGATGATGTACACACACACACATACACATACATGAGCGAAATCATAAGTTCGATTTGTATATAGTTTATATAGATATATATATATGTGTTTATATGCATACATGTTATATGGAGGCGCACAAAACATGAAAATAAAAGAAGTTCAGAAATCATATCGTAAATATACAATCGTACAATTGGAGTTTACAGGGTTAAATTATAAATGAGCTGCGGTTCAACGAGGGGTTTACGTATGAGCTGTAAGCGCAAATGGGCGGGGTCTTTAAAGAGGGCGGGGTCTATTATATGCAGAACAGTTATCTAACTATGTAAAACTCATAAAATCAAAAGTAATTGTAAATATTTGCATTGAATTTAGCTTAGTTAAGGTCTAGTCTACCTTTAGCAATGTCTAGTCTATATATAGTACGATTCTGATTGGTTAAACTATTCCAGATAGTCGAATAGCCTTTTGTTTATAGAACATAATCTTGCTTTTATACAAATTTTACTTTTATGTGGCCTTTATAATGACTTATACTGTTCTATACGCTTGATCTGTTTTCACTTAATTCACAAGTGTTAATAATTCTAACAAAGTTTACAGAAAATTGATAGCATAAATCGTTTCCATCTTCATGGACCTCTCCTAGCTCATAGCTTATAACAACTTCCTGTAGCCTGCCTTATAATCAAGACACTCTTCTAACTTCTAACGATCACTATCTAGCCAGAGGCACGAGCTATCACTCTCTGTTTATGCAGCATACGCACCGATGGCTTGAAATTGTTCTGAGAGCTGCGCTGCTGCTGTTGCGGCGGAGTTTGTGCCACTGGCTCGCCGCACTTGGGCGTCGGTGGCAATGGGCGATTGGCATGCGGTGGATCCGGCACCACAATCAGCCGCTGTGGCAATTGTGGGCGCGCCGGCGGTCCAGGATCCTCAATCTGTTGGCGCTGCAAGTGTTCAGAGGCGTAAGATTAAATGGATTTGCCGCTGGCTGGACAACACTAACCGATGTTGGTTTCTGTTGCCGATTGGCCTGCGGCTGTTGAGCCTGCGCCTGCTGCTGCTGTGCCACCTGCGCCTGTTGGGCTGCATGCGCTGCTGCTGCTGCGGCGGCGGCAGCTTGTTGCTGCTGATGTAGTTGGGCCTGGGCGGCGGCATGGGCAGCGGCCTGGGCCTGGGCGAGCAGCTGATGGTGCTGCTGTTGCTGCTGCTGTTCGGCGGCCATGCGCCCCTCTTGGATTTGCTGGAAGTTGCGACGCAGGGTATCGCCACCGGGCGCCTGGATAATGGAGCTAGGCTCACCAGCCAGCTGCGGCTCGTCGTCATCGTTGTCCGAGCCCGAGTAGCGATAATCTTCACGCTCCTTCTCCTGCTTGCGCTTCTTGCAGCGATCGATGTGATCCTTGAGCTGTATGCGCACCTGTCGATCCGTTGGCTGGTCCTTGATGAAGGCATGCTTCAGCAGATTCTCGGTGTAAGGCCGCTGGTGATAGTCCTTAACTGCAAGTGGATATATAGATAAATGTGTGAATGCATTAGTTCAAGAGCCAGCCTTACCTAGCACCGTGTCAATGAAGCCCTGAAACTTCTTGGACCATTTCTTCGATTTGAGACGCGGCGGCGAGTTGCGCGGTATCAAGAATAGCGCACGCATTGGATGCAAATCGCAGAGAGGCGGCTGTGACTCAGCCATTTCCAGAGCTGTGATGCCCAAAGACCACAAATCCGAACGATTATCGTATGTGGCCTCTGGATTCTCATCACAGGCAATGACCTCCGGTGCCATCCAGTAGGGCGTACCTGTTTTCGCAAGAGAACGACAAGTTTAGACTCATGTGACTCATGAGGTGTTTTTTTTTTTTGTTCGTCTTACCAATAAATGTATTGCGCCTGCCTATCGTGCGATCCAGCTGCGCAGAGACACCAAAGTCAACCAGTTTGACCTCGGCATTATCGGTGAGCAACACGTTTTGGCCCTTGATGTCGCGATGAATGACTTTGTTCGAATGCAAATAGCTGAGGCCGCGCAAGATTTCACGGCAGATGTACGCGATCCATTCCTCTTTGAGGCTTTGACCCTTTGTCGACTTGACCAGATCGGTGACGGAGCCAGCGCCGCAATATTCCATGACCAGCCAGAGCTGATCATCCTTGCCGGGCGGCGATTTCTTAATGAATGCACCATAGTAGGTGGCAATGTTGCGATGATTTGAGTATTTCTTAAGCACATTGATCTCGAGCTTGATCTCCTCCTCTTCATCCTCGGTGACGTCCATCACCTTTATGGCAGCCAACTGACCAGTTTTTGTATGACGGCCCTATAAAGAGAGATAGGGTAGAATATATATATTAGTTGCATATTCTTGTATTTTCTTTGCCTTTCTTATCAGTTTACATTGGTGTGGGTTAAAGTGCGACCTTGACGCTGTCTCACATAGTCACATAGACACTTGAACTCGACTCGACTGCATACTTGACGAGCTACGCGAATTTCGCTGACCATGGGCGCAGCCATTGACGACGACGTCAATGAAATGCGTCACAAAGCACAAAAAAGTCTTGGAAGTAAACAAGCTTGGGCAGCATTATGTCTCTGCTAGTGCAATTATTCAATTATCAATTTGAATTATAAACTTTGTAATTATTTAGTTATTATCTAAGTGGCCTAAGTCTAAGTCAGTTGTAGATCACTTTGACTTAAGAGCCAGACAACGTCATGAGATCTTAACTATGATGATGGAAGATCTATTTGAAAAGTAACTCAAGATCTATTAAGAAAGTATCTTAAGCAAGCACAGATGAATCAATAGATGAAAGCTTGCTTGGTATACATATATACTCTATATATGCTTTGATCTTTAGATCTTTAAGTTACTGAAAACTTGTTCTTGGTTGAACTTTTCCCAAGCTCCTTTGGCTTTAAGTGAAATATAACGTGACTTGAAAACTGTTTATGCGCATCAACAGTCAACTGCCCGTCGAGTGCCGTCCGTCAGTCAATCAAGGCGTAAAAATGTATTTCAATTAGCTGTCGCTTTAATCAGAGTCATAAATTGATTTGCCGTTTAAAATTGAGTTGTTCCCTAACCAGTTTATGGTGCGCTCCACTGGGCTAAAGCTCATCCCAGATTCTGCGCTTCTTTAGCTTGCTTTAAAGTCACTTTGCATTTAATAGAGTTTTAATTGAAGCTCCGATAGGCAGCAGCACCAGCTGTGCTCGACGCTGCGCTCTAGCCATAATAAATCAAGTGCCTAACGAGAGCAGATAATAATTTAGCCGATGAAGAGGAAGCGACAGAGCAGCAGAAGCTGTTGATAGTTTCGCTTTATTGATTAGCCAGCGGGGCGTTTGGCGTTTGCTTTGGCAGCTTCTATCAAAATGCTATTAGACAACAAATTTGTACAAAGTTTTCCAGCAATTTTCTCATATTCTAACGGTGCTCGGTGTGTGTGTTTGTGTGTGTGTGCAGCAGCGAGTCAAATTAATGACATGCACTAATGGAGTTGAAAACTGTCCAAGAGTGAAAATCGATTGGCTATAGATTGGCCAAGCTGCCAAAGCAGGTGCAACCAGTTTCAGCCGCATCCAGTTGCCAGTTCCCAGTTCCCAGTTGCCAATGGCCAATTGCAAAGAATTCAAGCGAATTTTTATAAGTTACGATTGCCGCAATATGAAATACAATCAAGCATAAACAAAGAACGTTGCTGTGGGGTGGTAACGACTATGAAATACCTGTTCCTGGTACAAAGTAGCTTAAAATTATTAAAAAAACTTATGTTTTGCGTTTCTGAACAGCTTAACCATAGCAAATGATATAGGGGGGGTAATCAAGTACTCGATCTATATGCGAGGTGTGCTTGAAAAGTATTGCAATTGATAGGCATACCGGATTAGTCATATTCCTTATAAGCAAACACCTTAAATCCATTTAAAACATCATCAGGCAAAGGCTGTAAATGATATTTAAGGGAAAAGTGTGCGAGGTGTGCTTGAAAAGTATTGCAATTGATTGTATATATAATTTTTTCCATATCCCTAATAAGCACACTCAAGTATGTATCCAAACTTGATCAGATAGAGACTAAAGCCAAGCATATATCAGCAACTCCCTTCCCTCAATTCATAGCCAAATAAACTCTTATCGCCTCATGAGCGAGCATAAAAATAAATAATAAAATTTATGAATCACTCGCTCAAAGTTGTCGCAAATAGAGCTAAACAATTCAAGAAGAAGCAAGCGCAAATAAATAAATAAATAAACGTACAATAAACAAAAGCAAATAAATCGGCGAACTGAGAAGAAAATCAACTGCTGAATGCGACAAAAATATATAATTGAAGAATATCATGAAGATGATGATGATGAAAAGCAAAACCAAAACCAAAACCAAAACCAAAACGAGTTAAAATGTTTTTCAAAAGGTAAAGTCAACAATGGATATCTGCAGCTGTTCGCAAATGGTTTGCCTACCTAGGCACAAGTATTCAGTTTCAGCTTGAGTATCTGACAGATACACACGAGTTGGATGAAAAATGCAGCGAGAAATCCAAATAAAAAAAAATTATATATGGAGAATGAAGAAGGCAAAAGAACAAAATCAAACAACAAAAAACACGCACATTGCACATTTCTTGTAAACAGATACAAAGATACTGAGATACAGATACATTTGCATTTGCAGCCGATATATATATAGCGTCATATATGTATATATGTATATGTAAACTGCATAATCAGACAATTACGTGCTGTCATAACGTAATTTCATATGACAAACTCTTCGACTGGGGCTTCACTCATGTAATAAAGTCTGTGAATTACTTTATTTACTCAAGCCCCGCCCCAATGCCGCTGCCCGTCTGAATAAGTCAACAAAGAGAGGGAGAGGGCGTGTCAAGAATTCATTTATATATATATATATATCATATATAACCCACTCCAAGTGTACTTTTGGCAAATTCTGTAAAAAATATAGAAAAAAAAGTGAAAAATCTATGCCGCACACCCCCTACCTGCCCCACCCTTAGCACACATGGCTAAATAGATTAACTTGAAACATATTTGATTTGACCTCGAGATTGAGTTTGAGTTTCAGTTTGAGTTCTATGCAAATGGCCAGAGCAAGCCAATGGGGAAAATGCCATGAAAATTGGAAATTCTTGAGCAATGTGCAATAAAGTAAAGTGATTTTTCTCTCTCTGCGTGTAAATGAGTAAATAGAATATGGGGAAAATGGAAATTCATTTGGGCAGGCCATAAAAGCGGCTAAAGATAGCAAATGCTGAAACAAAGTTAGATAAAAGAGAGCTAGGGGAAAAACCTTTTGCTCAGAAATGAGAAAGTTTAAGGGAACAATGTGACTGTGGCTAGCTATATATATAGTTATGTATGATAAAGACCTCTCTTCAGATAGTTTATGCATGATATTTATGACTATTATTTAAACTGAATATCAGCTAATCAGGCAAAAAGAAATGTGTTTAACGAGCTGTGAACAAATTTATGGGAATTAATGTATTTAAATATGAAATATTATGGATTGTTTAAAGACAAGAGCATATATGCATATATATCTATAGCTGCCTCTTCGAGACTTGTTGCAGCCTACAACAATGCGTGTTGTATAATAGAAAATGCCGCAGAAGGCAGCAGCAGCAACGGTCGGAAGTAGATCAAAGAGTAGGAGCAGCAGCAGCAGCATCTACAACCAACCACATGAAGTACTCCATTTCACACCACACACAGAGACACCTGAACTCCACTTTGCGCATTGAGCTTGCATATTAAACAATGTGAATATCTAGATATATATGTATGTCTAACAATATGTATACCGTTAGATCTAGTTGCACCCATTCCTCAGCTAACCACAATTCAATTGCACAGGGCCCAGAGCAGAGGCAACAGCCACAGCCACAGCCAGCTGTATTACGAAGAGCTGAAAACCACGCAGCACGCACCACGCCCCGTGCGATGCGTCAAGTGGTTTTTTGCCAGCCTCGATTGGCTGTGGGCTGGGAGGTTGCCTCCGCTTGAATTGCTTGCCCCACTGGCCGACAGCATTTGTCGCTCTGTAGTCAGGCGAGGAGAGTCACTGACAGCAGCAGCAGCAGCAGCAGCGGCAGCTGTTGCGTTTGCTTAGCATTGCGCAAGCTTTTAGTGCACAGCCTCCCTTTGCAGCTCCGCCTTGCTTGTGGCCCCACTTGCCGAGGCAGTTCGCTCGACAATCGTGTGCAAATTTGTTGTGTGGCTCCAAATTCCAAATAAATGGGAATTCAAGTCAAAGGCAGGGCATGCTCGACTAGCGAATACCGCGCTTTGTAAATGAAAACTAAGGTGAAGAGCTAGGAGAGCGGCAGGTAGAGGTTTAAGATCAAATATATCAGCACTAAAGGCAAGGCATACACGACTGTTAAATACCTCATACTATATATATATAACTATATATTATTATTATTATTTATTAAATCCATAAAAAAAATATACAAAGCCCAGCCCAGTTCTACTAGAAATAGAACCCACATGGCAGCTTAAGCGGCAGGGTATATTCACGCCAGAGTCATAAAAAACGCGTTAAGGTGATTATACACAATTGTCCCAAGGGGGTGGGAGCAGGGGGAGGGACAGGGGCTTGACGGCGCATCAATTACCAATTGTTGTTGCTGTGGCTGTTAGTTAATTAACCCAGAAATCAAAGTAGTTTTTCAAACTGCACTTAAATGGCCGCAACAATTGAACTTTGTTGTGCAGTGTATGCAGCCACGCCCCTCGCCCCGCTCCAGCTAATGGTGCAATGCGTGCAGCTGGCCCATAAAATTGCAATTTAGAAGAAAAAAAAACAACAAACAATAAAAAAGCTTAAACTATGCATAAAATAACTTGAAAACGATGAATCAGCAAGCTCTCAGCACCTCTCTCTCTCTCTCTCTCTCGCGCACACCCTCCATGTGTCTCCCTCTCTTGCTCTCTGTAAGTGCCTCTCGCTGCCTTTTATTCAATTAAATCTAAATGCACAGCATCAAAAGTGGCTTCAAAGTGAGGAAAAAAAGGCTTATAGGCCAAACCCCACCGACCGCCTCTGCCTGTACAGCCCCCAAAGTCAGCCACGTTCAGCTGGCCTGTTTACCTGTCTGGGCTGCCATTTGACTTGCACCTGGCTAACCTAGTTAGCTTGCTGTATTTTGTTTGATGTTCCACTTCTTCTCAAATGCTCTTTAAAACTTTTCAAAGACCCAAACATAAATCTATTTCAATAAGATTATGTAAGCTGATGAAAGGTTTATAATCTCGGATATTACTTGATATATATTGAAATATATACTATATATATATATATATATATATATATATATATATATATATATATAGTTAAAGCTGACTCACTTTGCGGTTTTCAGCTTTATTCCATTTCACATAACTTTGGAAAAAACAAGCAAACTTGACTTTTGCTTAGGTGAATATAATAAAATATAAACAATTTATGTGTGCTTTAGCTTAGTAAGTTAAACGATCCTTTAGTCATCACCTTATCTTATAATAGAAGACTCGACTATATTTACTTCAGATTTGGGTAAATATTACATTTAGTCTGGCGAGATTCACTTTAAGAATTACTTATTTATCTCAGATTAGTAATATCTCTATCTCTATATATATCTATATCTACATCTATTTATAGTTATATATAGATCTGCTTATATAATCAACCTATTTCACAACCAATCTTTAGCATGTTCCATCTAGAGCTCTCTCATCTATTTCTAAATCTGAACATTTGCTTACTTATATCTCATGCAGCATAGCCTCCCTAATGCAGGCACTCACTAATCCCAAAATTCCTAGCGTGCGGCATGTTAGGATTAGTGACTGTCTGGATTAGCTTGGGTACTCTATATATATACATATGGTATACAATATTCCCAGAAATTAAAAGCTTTAGCTCTGCTCTGTGTTCTCCATTTTTATTTTTATTTTAAATATTTTTTGGAACTGCAAAATGAACATTTCCTTTCTCAAAATTTTGGATAAGTCTTAAATGAATTCTATATTGAATGCAAAGCTTTTATATATAAAATATACCTTGTTTAACCATTTCCAATAGGTTAATAGAGAATATATTATTATATCATGTTATATTTATAAGCTATAACAATCTTATATATATGCTCTAGTATATAACATTTAACGCATTTAATAATCGATAATGAATTTTGCACCATTGTAAATCATAGAGTATAAAATAACCTTTGCTTGGGTTTGACTTATCAATCAGAAACTATTGATTCACCGCATGCTATTTTCAAATGTTGATGCCATCCTTAAGCACACACACACACAAATATATATATATAGATATATATATAGATATATATGTATGCGAATATATGTTTATGTATTTGTGTAAAATTTCGCATGGATTTTTATTGTGTTGGACCTGGCGATAAGCAGGCGTAAATTGTGCCAAAAGATAATTTACAGTGTGCTCAACGTGTACTTATATACGGTATACAGATACAGATACAGATACAGATACAGATACAGATACATATGTATGTCTATATGTTTAGCGGCTGGCAGCGTGCTCAAGCTCAAGCGCCGATGACGTCACAAACACTTCCGCCTGACAGTTGAGCTCACCCTCATGCCCATGATTGATTGATTGAGCGAGCGAGGAAAGAGAGTGAGTGAGAGTACGTAATTAATTTGGAAAATAAAATGAATTAAGGAAAACTCAAATCAAAATGAAAACTTTGTCAACTGCGGGTCAACATTCCACATGGAACTCAATTTACAGATTAAAGTACAACTTGAACTAGTCGACAGCTGTTCCAGCCTCTGCCTCTGCCTCTGCTGCTGCTCATTGTCGCCCAATTATATGCACTCTCAAAGAGTTCACTGATAATGAATACATAATAAAGATAGCATTAAGAGTGGCTCTTGCGTTGGCATTGTAAGCCAATATGTATATAAGGGACCAGCAGTTAGATAAGTCCCCTCAACGCACACACAAAACCAAACAAAGGCGACGCATTGTACGTGATGCATGCAAAAAATCAACAATAAATTTGAATACCAAAAAAATAATAATAATAAATAAATAAACTTTCTCTCATAAATTCATGGAAACAAAACCTAAATGCCCCAAAGTGAGCAGCGAACATCAAAGCTAATCACGAATCTCTGCCTCTGCCTCTCTCTATCTATCTCTTTCTCCCCATCTCAGTCTCTTGTTTGCATATTTAATCAGCAAATTGCTTAAATATTTGCTTTAAGCTGCGCAACCTTGAAAGCTAAAACAATCGATAAACATTGCCTATCGCGCTTAGTTATCGAATTTCGAATTTCGATTGTGGGCGTGCGAAACTTCAAACCAAAGCCGAAAAGTGGGTCAAACAAAATGAGGGGCGCACAAAATTTGCCAAACGATGATTCATTGGCAAGAGGTAGGAGGACGAGAGAGAGAGAGAGAGCAGGATGGTATGCAAAACGGAAGCCAACTGTAAATTGACTAAACGAAGACTTAAGGTCGTATGCAAATGAAAGAAAACGGATTTCTTATTAGACTCAAGAGTCGTTGCCAATTGGAATGAATTTGGAATTGAGTAATGGGTAATAATATAGAATTCGAATAAGATATTCTTATTTGGTTTAAATTTCAGACTACATTTACAATTCAACAAATTTAATGGAATGTGTTTCCAATTGTTTATTCCTGTGTGTTACTTCATTACTAAACATATCTAATTGGATCTTTGACTAACTGTAACTGTAATTTATGATATACACGATATGCAGTTAAAAGCTTTTGGGACGTTTTTTCCCATTCACTTGAAGCGCTGCGTTTAATGCCCCCAAAGACTTTCGCCCACGCAGCGTAGAGACCAGCATATAATTAACATTCTACAAACATAGCAGCGAACTTTGACCTAATTACGCGCAATATAAGCGACACACACACACACACACATGCAGACGAGCGTACGCACACAGATGACAGCGCAGCCACAGCACAATTCATATTTACGAGCAGTGCACACACACACACATGCACTCGCAGCCAGACAAGATAATAAAGCATGTCAAAGAAAGAAGCATAAACAACAACAACACGGGCACAATGAGCGTGTGCAAAGCTTTTATTTACGACTTCATTTTTAGGCTGCAATTTGAGCAACGCAGGCGCAGCCGCAGAACACAGGCACTGACACAGACCAACGCAACGGCAGAGGTGGGGAGAGCAGCAGAGACGATCATTCTCTCTCGCACACACGCACGCACACTAACAATTCAAATTGCAGGCGCAGCCAATAAAACGCCACTCAAAGAGAACATGCGAAACACATTAAAAGCAATAAACAAATCAAGCAGGAAGTACTGAAAAAGAAAAAAAAATAATAATAATACTAACACTAAAGACTCCGGCACATAAAATGTTAAATTGAAATGAAGCAAAATTAAAGTTGCAATTAGGCAGACCAATTATTTAGTTTTTAATGCTGCCGATGTCATAAAAAGTGCTAAACAAAGCGTACACCGGCTAAAACTAATTATTACGCATTTTTATTTGTTGTCGACAAGATTAAAAACATTAACAAAGTGTCAATGACACATGAGCATAAAACACACACAGTTAGAGCGAGAGAGAGGCATACACAAAGAGGAAGCAAAGATAACAGAAGTGTCGTTGTTGCTCTAGCTCTAGCTGTTGTATTTGCCTTTGTGCCCTGCTCCTTTCTCTTTCACACATAGCAAAACATTGCAAATAATGTACCGCAACTTGAACGCCGCAACGGCGCCGCTCTCTTGTTTTTGAGCTCTCTTCGGGGCGTCATTTGCCGCTCACCCGCTCTCATTTCACATTGTATTTTTAGAGGTTCACTAACTTTAGTGTTGTTAAACACACAAATGCGCTGCGTGTATGCATGTGTGTTTGTTAAGTTTGTTTTGTGGCTGTTCGCTTAATTAAATCTCTAGCCCTGACACTTTTTTCATTGACAAGGCAACCTGCGCCCGAAACTCCGAACAGCCGAAAATAGCTAAAGCCACAACAATAAATGCGAATTAGGTTTACGAGTGTGTGCTTATGCATGTGTGTGTGGTGTATTTACGCTTTCGCAAAAAAAAAAAACTGCTAAATTTTTGCTAGCGCAAGCAGCAACCGACGCTACATTGGGAAAGTCAATTCAAGCAGGGTTGGTAAAGGGGGGTGGGGGAAACGACCTTGGGAAGCGGCGCGTTGATTTTTACAATGTTATTATTGTTGAATTTGCCAACTTATGCAGTTTTTTGTTATTGTTACTGTTGTGTGGGCTCCGCTTATTTAAGTCGTCTTTTTTTGGAATAAATTAAGGAGCAAAATTTATTACTTTCAAATGCGCCGTGTGAAAATTTTGCGGTTTGCCAAGCAAAACGAAATTATAGCTGTTGGCAAAAAAATTTACGTACATTTCCTAACTGTTTTAAAGCACTAATCAAATACTTAATTAAAACAAATAAACAAAATAATGAACTGCAAACATCTAAAATATTTCAACAATTTCTCATCAAAGAACAATTTCGTCTATATCGCTCTCTTTTTTGCAACCACTAAACCGTATATGGCAATCTGTCATACTCTTCTAACCTCGCCTTTAATGTGTTCATTTGTAGTTTTGTTGTTATTTTGAACATCCAATCAGAGCACTTGCCCACACCCGATTGCCTGCCTTTACCGTTAACGTAACATGTTCCGCATTAACATCAGTGTTGTCAAATTTAGCTTTTTTCCACCCAGTTCGTGCTTTATAAAAACAGAACGCAGGATAAATTAAGGTGGAGCAACTAGCGGGCATAATGGCTTTCTTTTAGCTATTTCTGGCTTTTTATTATTATTAGATCTGGCTTGTCGACGCCCTGAAGGGTTGGCAGCACTGATTAGCATGCACATCGACATACTCACTCACACCCATACACTTTGAGTGTCACAGCTCTCAACTTTAGAAATCCATCAAAATTAAGAAAGAAGCGAAGAGAATTCTTTATGACTCACGCGACGTTCATCGATAAGCAACAATTAAAAAAGCGCAGTAGAAAGAGGAGAAGAAGAAAGAATAACAAAACATGGGTATTTATTAATAAGCCGGAAGTGCAAAGCGCAGAACATACGAGAAATTAGCTGATAAATCGCATGAAAAAAAAAACAGCTAATAAAGAGACATAAAGAGAGTGAGTGGGATGAGTGATCAAGGGGGGTGCGGGGCGGGTATTCCAGTTGGCTGCATAAATCAAAGTCGTATTAAGCGAAGCGAAACGAACGAATTCGTAGAAATGTCAGTGCCAGTGACGTCACAATTTCAACAGAAAACTGAATTAAATTAAAAGCTGTTTTAGACAGAAATTCCCCGCGCGCCTTTAAGTCAAGTTATGAATAAGCGTCAAAGTGACGCGACTAATTTCTGATAAGCTGCGACTAAAATGCGATTGCGTTTGCAACAGCCAATGATATAGAAAGACAGAGAGAGAGAGAGGCAGAGAGCGAGAGCAGTAAACCGGTTAACTGTCTGTCAATAAAACCAAAAATCCAGTAAATGCCTAAGAAATGACACACACGCACGCAAAATGAACGAAGCGTAGCCAACAAGTGGACAACAAAGACAGCAACAACAACAAGCGCCGTTACTCCTGTAGTGCGTTCTAGCTCTGGCGACAAGTCACATGCAGACTGAAAAAGCATCTCAGCGGCGCGTATTACTCATGCTAATTTTACACACACACACACTTACATATTCATACATACGCACAGTCAGTGCTGGGCAGTCAGAGTATAATGAACTACTTAACTTGGAAACAAGTTGTCGCACCGTGGGCAAAAAGTTACTTATTCTGTGTACTCCACATATATATATATTTTATATATGTATATTGTAATCACATTGCTGTTGTTACCACGTGCCACTTGCAGCTTGGCTTGGTAACACCACAAATGAGGTCGCCGCTAAGGAGGCGTGTAGACGTGGGCTGTTAAGGCAACAAAAATCTGCTTTTTTTTTTTTTTTTTGCAAACTGGCAGCATTTCTTAGCTTTTTGGAAGTGAACGGCGAGTGACGCATGCGAAATTGTAATTTTAGATATTTTATTGACACTTTATTGAAGTCAATTGTGAAATGGGCAATCGAAAAGATTAGAGCTGTGAGTACATTACGCCATGACACTTTCCCGAATAGGTAATCGAGAGATATTGACACAATATTAAATCAGTTGAGTTAAGTAATAGCTAAAATATGGCTGCATTAGATGAGCTAACATATTTCGGAAATTTTAACAGCCAAGAGTTAATAGCTAGAATTTAGCCTTTTGGCCATTGATTAGCTACAAAGTCTTAAGCTGCCCTCACCATCCACTAGCTGCAATGCAGCCAAAGAGAGGAATGGGCAATGGAGCGCTAGAAAGTGTAAAGTGTGTAGACTTTTGGAGAGTAGTGTAAAAGAACTTGCCGTTGGCCTCACAAGCGCAGCGCATGCCATAACAGAAAAAAGAACAGAAACAGAACAGAGTGAAGCGCAACAACAACAGCAAATGTTAACGGTAATCCCTAGAGTATCTATTTTTGTAGCTGCCGCTGCATTGTGTGTTTGTATCTTGCAGTTATAATTTTGAAAACTTGTAATTTAAATACAAAGTCGTGGCATTGTTTATCTCGCATTTCTCGCCCTCTCTCTTTCCCTCGTTTCTTATTTGGTTTAAATCTTTGATGTGATTATTATGATGATGATGATGATGATGATGATGATGATGATGATGGCCGTTGCTCTGCTTGTTGTTGCTGCTGCTGCTGTTTGCCCTGCGGCATAAATTCTAAAGAGAGTGAGAGGGAGAGCGCGAGTAAGAGAGGAAAATGTGTTAATGTGTGAGAAGTGCGGCGAGTGAAGTTTTGGTGGCCCAGCCGCCTAGCGGTTCGCAACTAATTAAGGCACAGCAGACAGAACGAGATACAGATACAGATACATATATAAATATATATGTATGCATGTATTTCTGCAACTCATCTTGGGCTGCCAGCAGCAGCTGCGACGCATTCAAGCATCAAGTCTAATGATTGCTAATTACAAGACAACAACAAAAACAACAGCTACAACAAAGTGAACTAAACTAAACTTAAATTGTGAGCTCATTGCGCCGTAACCAAATCGACTCGCTTCGGACTTCAATAGAAAGCGGCCAACAACTCAGCTCAACATTCAAATTGGACAAAAAACAAATTGTTTTCAATATCTCAGATCTGATGAATAGAAAGAGAAACAACAACATCAAAACTGCTTAAAAGCTGAACCATTTTTCATGGTTATCAACATATTTTGTTTGTAAATAGTTTTAATTGATTTTTTGGACTGAAATTCACGCGAAGACGTGGAAAAGGAGTGGATGACTAAATAGGGTTATATTCATGGGTTCAATAGATTCAAAACCACGCCAAATGGAATGCAAGTGAAAAGGGTTTTATCCACCATTTGAAGATATTTTTCTTATATAAAACATTCTACGAATTGCGCTTAAAATAAGTTTTTATTACTTGTTTATAGATATTTTATATTGTTTATAGTTGTTTAACTTAAGTGACTTTTGTTTAAAGAGTCGAGTCAAGGTATTTCAGTTTGTTTTCTATAACACGCGCTTAAAATAACATTTTATTTAGCTGCGATAAACAATCGAGTTCAAGTGCCTGACCTTTGAACCGCTTCTGCTTGCATGCATATCGATTTGGGCACACTTACCTTATAGACCTGGCCGTAGGTGCCATTGCCAACGACCTCGATGAGCTCAAAGATGCCAGCCGGATCCTGCAACAAAGAAGAGACAAAAATGGCGTTAGTAGAGAGAATAAAAAGAAGGAAAGCGTAAAAAGAGAGAAATAATGTGCAATAAAAGGGGGAAACGCCCAAAAAGGAATTTATATATATAAATCCTGATGCAAAAAGCAAATAAAGGCTGCGTTCAGATGAGCTAAGAACAGGGCGGGGCGCTTAACAAACAGCAGCAACAACAACGAGACGAGGTTTTCTTTGTTTTTGTTTGTTTGTGTAAACAAATTATTAAGGCATAATAAGACAAATAAGGAATGCGGCGCGGCGTTAAAAATAAAGCGGCATTTAATACGAATACAAATACCCCACTCCAACCCCCCTCCCACTGAACTCTGACTATGCCGCTGGCTCATGTGCATGTCAAGCCATACAACAACAAATCGCATGCGAGTTCATTGACACGCAGCAGAGGCGGCGGCGGCAGCAGCAGCAGCAGCAGCTCACGAGCCAGACACGAGTCGTCGTGACACGACAGGGGCGTAGGTAAGCGGAGGGATGCGCGAGCGCCTGCCTGCTGACTGACAGCTACGGTAAACGCCAATTGAAATAACAATTTCAACAGGTAACTTGTCGTCTTCGAATGTTCTAAATTCATTTTATGACAGCTGGAGGGGGTGAAAGGGCAGCAGAGTGAAAGTTCATTTATCGAGACATGCAAAACATGGATTTCGACATGACATGACATGTCATGAATATAATTGCTGTGAAGATTTACATAATAATTTGGGTGAACTGAATTCTTATTAGAATGCAAATCATAAAATTCTAATTGGTGTGACTGTCACTGATTATTGATTAGCCATTGCTATATAAGTTTGATTATGTTAAAAATAGAATTTGATGGAATTTACTTGTATTTGACCAAGCTCTTTATATCTATTCTCTATATGTATATATTTTAATATATTCATACATCAGTTCACCTATTTTCTTATTCCTTACTCACCCTATCGATATTTATATATATGAAACTCCATTCGATAGTTATAACCATGTCCCCATTTATCATCTCTTATTTGATTAGTTGCTCCGATAGTAAATGCATTTCTTTAAGCCTTTTCACTTTGCATGAATTCCAGCCCATTGTTACGGTACGCGCTTTAGTGACGCTCTTTAAAAGCGTCAGCTGCACATTTCAATAAACAACCCCGCAACTCACCTCGCCTAAGCTCAGCTCACCACAGCTTAACGACTGTGCGGCGGCCCCTTGAGACAAAAGCTGCGCTCTTTGGGCTAACGGTAGCAGCAATTTGCAGGCAACAGGAATTATAAAAGGCACAAGACAAAGCGTAAGTCGAAGCCAAAATAAAAAAAAGTGAAAAAAAAACACAACCCAACACAAAGAGAAAGAGAAAGAGCAGAACATGTAGGGAAGGAACTATTGAAAGCTGCCTTAAGTAGATTTATGGCTTTGCCTCCTCCTCTGCCTCCAATTGCTATCATTGTTCTTATTGCTGTTGTTCTTGTTGGTTTTTAGTGTGTCAAACGAGAGAGGGAGAGGGAGGGCGAGAGAGTCGCCAGGCGTCAGACTGGAAGCCCGTCAGCAATTACTGCTATTTATGGCTGATTACTTCACGTTGTAAAATCAATTAAAAATGCACAAAAAAAAACCACATGAACCGAGTGTTGCTCCGCTCGCCCATAGTACACACTCCCCGCTTTCCCTTTCTCTTTCTATCCTCATATCATGCTTTGCAAACCGCTTTATGACTCATTAGCGTTGACATGCTAAGGCAAAAAAACAAACCTATGCAGCAGTTGCAAGTGCGAGGGAGCGAGGTAGTAAGTGGTGTGTGTTGAATTTTAGTGAATAGTTCTTTCTGACAACAGAGCGCGCTGCGCTTACAGTTACGTTATCAGTTGCGCTTGTCTGCTGACCAATGCTCCTCTGCTGCTCTTCTCCCACATCAACCGCATCTATATTGCGTGCTCATTCTTACGAGCTTCTTTTTTGGTGTTTTTCTTGTCGGGTATTTGCATTTTGTTACGAAATGTGTGACGCAGTAGGAGATTATCAAGTTTGTATATACTGCATATATAATATACATATGTATATAAAATATTTAGTTGAATTGCGTCTTTGAATAGCGAATTATATTTAATATGAAATACATTTTTAAGTAAATTTAGTTTTTGTTTTGTCAGATCTAGATATAATATCAAGCGCATAGCTAGGGTATCTCATCCACGGCATTGCCTTCAACGTTCTTTTGCTTGTCTTTGCCTTTGTCTCTGGTTCGTTGTATTTGTTAAAAAACGGGCACGAGTGCAACTAAAACTAAAACTAAACAGCTCGCTGGCGACTCGTCTAAAACTTGCTGAAGCTGCTGCTGCTGTGGTTGTTGTAGCAGGCAAAACTGGATTTCTTTTTGGCCGTATACGAGGCTTGGCCCAGTTAGCGTTGCAATGATATGTACATATATACAGATGTGACTGTCTGTGTGTGTAACAAGGAGACTCGCCAACAGGACTGACTGCATATCGAACGCCCATGCCCAAGCAACTTTTATTTTGCATATGCATGAGAGACAGAGATGGATAGAGGGGCTGAGTGGGGGGCAAGTCAGTTGCAGAAGATAAAATACATATGTAAATGGATATGCATGCGTGTGTGTGTGTGGGCTGTGACCAATTCGATTTGGAATGCAAAACATATTACCAAGCGCTTGGAGCTAAATAAAATATGTAAAAAAATGTGTCTAAGAGCAACAGCAACAAATTAAGCTGACGGAATGGGAAAAGAAACCAGTTAACACGTTCTGTGTAAGACGGAAACTAATGAACAGCTAAAAGAGCGTGTAAAAAATAAAAAAAAAATCACGTTTACAAGAATTATGTGTCTAACACTTAGCTGGAAATATGTATCTTGTTTTTTATTAAATACATAAAAAATAAACTCTTAATTTTATTAAATATATAACAAAAATAAGAGCTTAATAAATGTGTTTATTATATATTTAATAAAATTAGGAGTTTTTTTTATATATATTTCTCTTCAACTTATTAATTCAAGCTGAAATACATTATAATACAACTAGTTTTTTTTTCCTGTGTATATGCCTTAAATGAAGTGTTTACATACTTTTGAGCTCATACACTTTGTTTAAAATATAAGAGTATTTATGTACACACACAGGCACACACCTATGCACGTACGCACATTTGCATTTGTGCTGAAATATTGAATGCTTCGGTTTTGCCCAGTGTATTTACCCAAGCCAATGTTGATTTAACCCACAAACAAACGTACCAAACCCAAACACATGTGTGATTTGTTGTTGTTGTTGTTGTTGTAAGCATCAAAAGCAACTGCAGCAAATTGCAGCACTCCAAAAACAACAAACACCAAATGTGGGCGAACACGTTTTTATCGCAACAAAGCCAAATGCAATAAACGTTGATTAAAATAAATACTCACACACACACACATATACAGCTACGCACAAAAGAAAAACAAAGACAAAGACAGCAGAAGCGGTCGACACATGGCCAAGCATGCACAAATGAAGGCAATCAGCAAAAGAGCGCGACGTTAGCAGCGCTTATCAAACTGTAAAACGAAAAGAAAACAAAAAACAAAAAAAAAAAAAAACTTCAAACTACATCTGTGCAAGAGCTAGAAAGGGATAGAGTGCACACATTTGTAAACACACACACACACACACACACACACACACACACATAATATATATATATATATATATATATATATATATATATATATATATATATATATATATATATATATACATGTATAACATAAGTAGTGTACATGCACAGTGCTCACTCGCTAATTAGAACGAACTAATTGGCAAACTTTAGCAAGTTGCATACATTCTATTGAAAATAAATTCAGATAAATGAAATGTAAATTACATATTTTATATATACCAAATATTTGATCAAATAATAACAAAAAATAAGTTTTTATATTAAATAAGAGGAAAATATTTTCCACACGAATGAGACCCTTTCAATCACATTTAATGTTTTAGTCTTTAAAATCATTTTGTATTAACTATAGTTATCGAGCAATCTCTGTTTTAGTCTATATATAACACAGAAAAATTAAAGTATTTATAGTTATCTTGCAACCACTGTGCATAGAGATATCCACAACAAATAATTAATGAAATGACGCTGATAAATGCATTTCAGTTGTTGTTGTTTCAGTATCTTATCAGTTTTACAGTTGCACAGCGAATGGGTGCCAGTAGAAGACGAAGAAGATGTAGACGCAGCCGTACAGTGGCATGGTAGGTAGCAATAGCAGCCCAAATGCCATTCGCCCCGGCGCAGCTTTAAGGACTGTGACCTTTTGTCAAGCAGCGTCAGGCTGCTGCGACATCAACAACAAGAGGAGACAATATAGACAAACAAGCTGTATACTATTTCGGGGCACGTATTTCATTGTTTAATGACCTTTAAAAAGCCAACGCAGACGTCGGCGCCCACGCGCCTGCTGCGAGAAGGCCAACAGCAGCAGCAGCAGCAACAACAACTTATGGGGCCATCACACGCCTGCCATTTTTTTCTTCCTTTTTTTGCCTCTTCAGTGCTTCATCATCATCTTCATGTCGTCTGTACACACACACACATATACATACTGCTGCTGCTTCTTTTAATAAAGTAAACTAAACAATTTTCATTCTTGTCTCGTTTTTGTCTCGTCTTCTTCGACTATGAAGAGCAGCAAGCACATGCACATACCCATACACATGAGAGAGAGCGAGGGAGCGAGCGAGACAGTCGTTGTCGTCGCAATCCACCTAATACTCCGACCCCACCACACTGCCCACCCACCCGCTGCAAGACAGAGTCAACAAACGGACACTCACACACACATACACAGACAGGCTGTTTCTCAACACTCGCAAAACTTTACTTTCTGTGGGCGCTGCTTGCGCCTGCTGGCTGCGACGTCGACGTCAACGCATTGTATGCCGCCCCACGTTGGTGAGTGGTGAGTTTTTAAAGCTGTGGTGAATGTTTGCTGAAAGAGAAAGGCGACGGCCAAAGGCAAATGGCACTAACAACGCGTGCGGCTGGTGCGTGCGTGTGGGGCATGTTCATTGAGAAATGAAAAATATCAAAAAGACAAGCAACAGCAACAACAAGAGCGAAGCATAAACAAGACGCTGACACCGGCCGGTCACTGCTGCCGGTGGTGAGTTTGAGGGGATGTCCACACTAACACTCACACACCAGCAATTGCCAATATGCAGTTATCGCAATGTTATTATGTATTTATTATTTGCATTTAGAAGTTGTGTGTAGAGTGGGCGTTGCCATAGCCTACAAGTTTCAATAACAGTTATTGTTGTTGTTGTATTTAGTATGCAATTGTAAGAGTGCAAAAATTCTTATTGGATTGAGTTTCGTTTGCATTGGAAATTGGAGAGCCTGTTTGATTGAAAGTGAATTCTCTGGGGAGTGGGAGCCGGGTCAGTTAATTATTTAAGTGGCGATGCGGATATTGAAAGAATACAATAAATGGCCACACCTTGCGGCAACTTTAAGTGGGATTTTGAGAACTTACCTTTAGTGCCGTCAAATCGATATCATCCAATGAACAATTCACCGATTGTGCCAGTTGTTGTTGCTGGTGCGCCATTTTGATTTGCTATTTTTTTGTTATTCTGCGGCGGCGGCTGCTGATGTTGCGGCTGCTACTTCACACACACAAACACAAAACACACACACGCACAAACACTGCTATGCAGGCTATGCACACCAACACACACTCGCACACATATACGCACGCAGAAGCACTTTTTTTTGTTTTTTTTTTTTCTCTTTTTTTTGTATATATTTTTTATGCTGTTATTTATCTCTGTTATTATTGTTGTTTATTAATTAAAACAATTTCAATTATGTACGCATTGCTGGAAAATAGTATTGACAAAAAGCAGAATATTAACAATCAACAATTCATATATGTTTTTATTATTAAAGAAAAAACAATTTGTATTTGTTGCTGCTGCCCATACAACTTTTCTCTTTTGTATGCATGTATGTGTATGAGTGCATGTGTGTGAGCGCTACGCGTATGTGTTTGTATGTGTGATGGGTTTAACGGGCGCGGCACGCACTTTTGCACAGATTTAAATTTCCTTACTTTGCGTATGCAATTAATAATTTTAACGAAACGAGAAATTTAATATGCTTATTCACACACACAAACGCACGCACACTGCGCTCTTCTTTATATATATATACACACACACACTCATGCATATCCAATATACCCAAGTATATGTATATGTATACGTATGTTTGTGTAGGTAGACAGGAAAAAAATCTGCCACTCGCTTTTTTCTCTCTCTATCTCTTTGGCTTTTCGTTTGGGACACACACACACGAAAATTTTGCGGTATTCTTTACATACTTAACGCGCACAGAGCAGTAAATGCTTACTGTTTTTTATTTTTGCATAACACAAGCACAATTTACAACAGACTTGCCTAATTTTCAGCAAGTTCCGGTTTGTACAAGTCGTTGGAAAATATTAAATAAATCTATTCGCGAGCGACACGGACAAGCACGTCCGTACTCCGACGCAACAACAACAGAAATGTTACGGCCCAGCTGTTAGGCGTCTGTTAGCCTAGAAATAACGAATAGCCTTCATATCGATATATCGATAGATCACAATGTTAACTTAACATCCGATAGTATTTTTCTTAACATATTCGTTACTTTTGTTAGAAGTATTTCAGATCATATTTAAATTTGATTGTCGTGTTTTCATGACTTCTGCCTTCAATAAATATTTTGAATGGCCAGAATAGTACTGAAAATTTATATTGATTTTTAAACTTGTTTGCAATTTCAAAGTGGCAGTTAAATGTTCCAAGTGTGACTGCGCTTAAAGAATAGCAATTGGAATTATGTTAGCTCGCTGTTATACAACAGCGTTATGAAAGTACTGAAAATACCGCAGAATACCAAAAATCTGATGCAGCCAACATTACGACGGTCAGCAGTGCGCAGCTTATAGTTGGATGTGAGCAATTTTGCGTTATGCTCTAATATTTGCGCTTACGTTACAAATTTAATAATATAAAAATTATTTGATTTTTGTTTTAAGCTCAAACAAAAATTGTGTGTATTTAATAAATATTAGTTTAATTAAAATACATGTTTACATTTTATCCAAAATAAGTATAAGTAATTCTAATGACTATAGCTCAAACAACAATATAATTGAATTCTTTTTTTTTTATTATTATTTTATAAATTTGTATATTACTTTTTACTTAATATTTAAATTATTATTACTTTCAGCTCAAATAATAATGTACAAATGATGTTTTATTTGTCAGTTGTTAAGAATTGTTTAAGTCTCCCGTTGGTGCGATCGATTAGGGACGATGTATCGACCGCAATACAATCGAGTACTTTGCGCTGTTACCAATAATCGATACTTCGATAGGTCGATGCTTGTTGCTTCGCTGCTCAACTTGAACATCGGTCACAAACATTGTAAAGCGAGATCGAGGGTTGACAAGACGTGCGTGAAACGAGCGCGGAACGCTACCGAAAAATTTAACCGTAAAAGCAACGTATTAAAAGTGCCAACAACAAAATTAAATACAAATGTACATAAAATAGCAACAAATAAAACGTATAACGCCAAGCTTAAGTTAACCAATTGAATGCAAAGCAAAACGCAATTGTTAAAGCCGTCTAACTGTTTAGCTCTGCTCAGTTGTTGTTGCCGTTGTTCTTCTTGCTGTTGTTTTTGTGCTAATTAGAAAGAGTGGCGGCGCTGACTGCTGCGCCGGCGTTCTAATTGTTGGCCCAAAAACAGCAAAAAAGCCGCGAATCTGGTTTTTGCGCTTCGTTTGTGTGTGTGTGAGAGAGTGTATGTATGTGTGTGCATTGGAATTTGTTAAAGCACATTAAGGTCAAAAACAAAAGCAACAAGTGACAAACCACACAAATTCTAAGCTTAAATTAATGTTCTAAAAAAAGTTGTGGAAAGGAAAAAAATACTTGTGGCATTTCTACACGTTAATAAATTTCTTCAAGCTGAGATTCTCATATTTTTTTCGACTTTTTCTACAATAACTGAAAAAAAACGCAGCAGCCAAAGAACGCCGCGCATAGCAAAACAACAACAAGAACAACGGCAACAGCAGCAACAACAACTTTCCGGTTTTCTTGGCTCTCGCAGCGTCTCGTTCTTCTGCTGCTTCTTATTATTTTGTTACGTGTGTTTATTGATCTTCGTGGCTTACGCGTTTGCGAAGACAGCGAGAGAGAACGAGCGGGCGAAAGAGTGAGAGGGAGATAGTGAAAATTTCAATACAAATAAATCATAATTTAATTCAAAACGCAGCACCACACTACAACAACAACGAGTCAACGCAGGACGCAGAAAGGAGGAACGAAATAGAAGAAAAGGAAATCACGCCGTCTGTTAGTGTGTGTGTGAGAGGGAGCGGAAAGCGTAAACAAAACAAAAAATAAAAATAAATAACATAATTAGTGTACAGGATTTTAACATAAATCAAGAGAGAGATATCGGAAGCCGGAAAAAATCAAAGAAAATATATACAAATATTTTCTATATACAGGATTTAACAAATCATTCACGCTGGATTTAGGATACTACGAGGCTGTTAAAGGTAAATACAAATAGTTAAAAAAATATAATAAAAGAAAATAAGAAAAAAAATTGTTTAATTAATAAAAACATATTAAAAATAAAATAAACATTAGCATTAATTTGATATAACTTAACTGTTAGGCTCACATGTGTCCCAATCAGAATACAAACTGTTAAGCCAAACAGAATGAAAACTGTTAGGCTCACATAAAATCCCAATCCGAATGAGTTATATTCAATAAACGCGGACATAATAACATTTTTATGCAGTCAACGCACCTGAGCCGCGCTTTATGGCATTCAATAAACCACAAAAACAGAAAAGAAGAGAAAACGATAAATATACGAAACTTGTTGCATAACCCGTAGCCAATTCGAATCCAGTTGAAAGCTGTCAAACTGTACAGTTTGATTGGAAAGGGCGCATATTGCGTGCGTCGCTGTCATAAAATTGCGAACGCTGTCACACTTTTCTTATTAGCATGCGAAACGGGCTAGAGCAAGAGAGCGATAGAGATAGAGAGATTGAGATAGAGGCAACTGCGCAGCCAACTTACAGGTGCTCAGCAGCAGCTAGCGAGTTGGTCATTTAGCCTGGTCGACTGGTAAGCTGTAAACTGTAAACTAGGCTAAATAGGGTCTCTAGCCAAAGCACGTTTTGGTCTGTGCTTTGTGGCTAGCTTGCTTTGGGGCTTGGTTTATTTTTAAACCGCATTCCGCGTGGCATTTTCGCCTGGCCCAGCCAGTTAGCCACTTGCACGCCAGTGCTGCCAATATGGCTCCTCTAAAACTAGCCAAATACCGGCCATTGAATTTACCTTTATTTTTTATTATCATCAACAAAAATAATTTTTAGCTATTTTTTCTCGATTTTATTTACATATTTTTGATCTTTACATATATTTTAAAAACATTTTTTTCCTTTATTTTTGTTCTTAAATTTTTTTTCTTCTCAATTAAAAAAATATTTTTCCTGCCAAAACTAGCCATTTTTGCTGGTTTATTTTGAAGTCTGGCAACACATGCGCACTTCTATGCAAACACACTCACACATACAAGCGTATAAGTACATATGTGGATGTTAATGCACTACCGTTAATATGAACAGCAGTTTTAAAGGCACTGCGCTGGACGCTAACTGTGATTGCCATAGCGAGCAAGACAATTGCGCTAAATTAAATTACGCTTAACGGGGGCAGCCAAAGGCCAACGACGCACAGACAGATAAAGAGAGGGTGGCCAGAGAGAGAGAGAGAGGGAGATAGCGAGAGAGCAGTGCACTCAAGCAGCGCATGTCAAACTGCATATGAAAAAAAATCCAATTGGCAAAGCCAAGTTGGTCCATTTGATGCTTTTGCTGTGCTTTTGTTTTCATTCTTTTTGCTGCTGCAGCTGGCCGCTGTTGCCGCACTCCTTGCACTCGCTGCCGCTGCCGCTGCTTGTTGTTGGCGTGGCATTCTTTAGCGTTTTGCGCAATTTGTGCGCTGTACTTTGTTGTTGTTGTTGTTTTTTGTATTTTTACTTCACATTTACAATTGAAAGTTGGCCACACGTAATCCCAAACAGAATTCCAGTTCCACTGTCAGTTTCCCATTCCAGCTCGTTCCACTCGTCAATCAATCACAATTTTTTTTATTTAGCCCTTCAATCAATCAAATCAGTTTTTTTTTTTAGCATTTTTAGAGTTACAAAATGTTTGCAGTCCCCCCCATTTGCTGATAAGAATTATGAGTTTCTTGAGTTTCTTGAGCTTTTCAATTTTCCATTTGATAATTGCTCAAGTGGAGACAGCAGTTCAACTTAGATACGCCTAATTAATTGGAAGATTGACTGCTGCGCGGCGTAAGACCTCTTGAATTAGTTTCAACTGATGAGATGCGCCGCCAATTGCAATTGAACTTGCGACTCTGTTGGGAAATGTGAAAGAAAATTTCATTTAAAAAGTATTTTAGATATAAGATACAAATTGGAATATTTCGTGTTGCTAGGATGCCAATGAGAATTATATTAGTAATGGTAATGTTAGTGATATAAGACGATATGATGATGGTGATAGCAATGGTAATGCTAATTACAATGATAATGATAATTATAAAATTTAAATTCTCTTACAAAATTCTTATTTCAAATTATCTTCAATTAATATATACGTCTGTTGTTCTCATTGAACACTCACTGTATTACCTAAACGCATGCTCAACTGGGAATTTGTTGTCAAGCTGCTTTTGAAAATATGTTGATCATCAGATCAGCTCATATTACACGTTAATTACGTTATCTGTCAATAGAAATACATTATTGTGTTGTTTTTTAATGTATTAATGGGTCACTATGACAAATTCAGTTGACAATGATTCAATGTCTGAAAAAAAAAGTTTTATAACCGATTCTCAGTTCCAGTTTTCAGTTTCCAGTTATCAGCTGTGTTTCATATACAACGAAGTCCAGCAAATTAATCGCAATAAATATCACTAAATGTGTTAAATATAGTATATATTCGATGTATATATATAGATTTCGATTCAATATGTCGACCTTGAACAATTGGTTTGCCAAATTGATAACGTTTTGCTTTAGATTTTGCTTTATTTTCTGACACTTTCAAGTTTTTTTTGGACTTGATTGATATTAAAAGTGGATAGAAGTGAAGGGGACTTTTTACTGCTTCTTCTACTGCTGCTGGAAGAACGTCTAGAAACAATTATACTTAACTGTTTTCAATTGTGGCTGCTATCAAACAAGTTAATTTTGCATTTACATTACCTAGTTCTACTAACACACTTAGAGAGAGGTTCATTAGTGTGTAAGTTTGTATGCATAGATAGTTCCAATTGGCTGAAGCTGGTTGCCAAGTGTGTCAGGCAATTAGAAACAACCGTAAGTTAAAGTGCAAAACGGCAAACGGTTGTGCGAGAGAGAGAGAACAGATCCAAAGCGTAAAGAGAGAGAGAGAGAGAGACAGAGATCTAGCAGAAGAGCACTTGCGATAGGCAAAGGCGGCCAAGTCTTGCATATGTAAACTATACTTAGCATTACATTAACATTAAAATGTTAAATAACATCACGAGCATTTAAGGTACAGATAAAACAGAACACTGTTAATATAACCAAATCTGTTAATATAAATGTTAACAGCAGCTTGCGGAACAGTAACATAACATGCAACTATAACATAACATGGCCATGTAAGCTGCACTTTATAGGATAACTGCTAGTCTTGATGTTTTCACTTGGACTTGGCTTACATGTTGGCAATTGTTTTTTTTTCCTTTTTTCGCGCGCGCCAAAAACAGCGACTCAGTCAAAGAGCAACAACAATAAATGCACATTCAAGGCTACAACAGCAATAACACCAACAGCAACAGCAACAGCAACTGCTGCTGCTGCAGCAACAACAACGACTCGATTTAGTCAAAACTGGTTTTCCATCTTGTTGTGGGTTGCTTTCTTTTTTTTCTCTTTTTCTTTGACTGCGCGCGTAGCCAAAAAATATGCTAAAAGTCATATGACAACAGCAACGGCAGCGGGAGTAAATGCGACAGCAACAATTTTATTGAAGAGAGCACAGGAAATGCACTTTACATACATATACATATACATATGTATGTATGCATATGTAAGTTACATTGACTTTACAAACAATTTGCACGATTTGCCGCGGAATTACAGTTGCAATTTTTGTTCGCTTTTTGGTTATTTCTGATGAGTGTGTGTGTGTCTGTAGGTTTGGCAGTATGTGTGTGCACATGTGAAGGGTCGGTCAGTTCTTTTTTTTTTGAGTTATTTGCTTGGCACTCAACATTTTTTTTTGGCAACGTGTGGGATTAAAGCTGACAGAGAAGTCAAAAAGTTAGCAGACGCGAATCCTTATTTAAATATATGCGTATGTATGTATATACAGCTATGCGAGAGTAGGTTGATAAATTGCTGATCTCGTACATATGTATATTGAAAAGTTTGACATAAATCAGTTAACGGAACCAAGTGTCCTATTAAATATAACAGTAGCTTGCACATCTCTAACATAGCATGCAAATGTTATTAACATACTAGGCAAATGTAGAGTAAACTTTACATACTGACAATTTACAATTTTCATGCTACAATCTGAACTAAGCAAAGCTCTAACATTAACTTCAAATCATTCAAAAAAGTTCCACTCTATCTTCAATTTCCCACTCATGTGCTGTCGTAATCCATCAAATCACAACAAACGCAGCGAAAGTTGTTCAATTTTCATTTTCTATCAAATTTACAGTATCTATCAAATTTTTATTTAATTGCAAATAAGTTTTATACTATAATTTCGAAGTCTTCTTCATTTGGTATACCCAAAAAAAAAAAAAAACCTAGAGCTTTATTTTATGCCTACTAGACCGTGCCTCGATTTACACAACTTCGTTTTGTGTTTTCAGCTTTTCATTTCTATTCCGCAGTCTGTTTAGTACTGTTTCGTAGCTTATTTTGTCATTTGTTTGGGCCATTCCCTTTTTTTCTTCACTTTGGCTTAGTCAATTACAACAATCGGAAATCAAATAATAATAATACAATCTCTGCACAGCCGAGCAGATCTCACCTGTTCGCTCTATTATCGTGAGGCAACCTTGAAACTCGCTGCGCCTTCCGCTGCTGACTGAGTGAAATTTCTCACCAAAAACTTTGTGTTTGCTTTTGCCTTTAGTTTTTCTCTTTTTCTTTTCGGTTTTACTATTTTTCTTTGTTTTTTTTTTTTTCAAGTTTTTTGGTTTTTCTTTTAGTATTTGTCTTTGCTTTCAAGTTTGGAGTCGCACCATAAATAATTTCGAGTTGCTCGTTGATATTTTTCTCTCTTTGTCTAGTTGAAGCTTTTTAGTTTGCCGTCTTTTGGAATTTGGCTAATCACGTCAAGTGTTTTTGCTGGGTGTGTGGAATTCGCAATGTTATATATGACGTTATATATGGACTGTATATATATATTTGACATAGGTTAACTTTCTAGAACACGTTTTGCGCTTCAGAAAACAATATTACTTTAAAGATTTTTCAGCTGCTGTTGATTAAACTGAACCAATCACAGCTTAAAAGTCTATAGATCTTCCTCAAATTCATGAGAATTGCATAGTAAGGCATTGAGAACCCCTTAACTAGTCATCTTTTGACTTATACACAGCTCTCAGTTGATGATTCAAAGACTATTACAAAAGAAGTGAGCAATGCTATCGATCAAAGTACATCAAATCAATAGCTCTTATTTAGTTTACTGAGAATCGCAGAGAAAGACAATAAGATACATTAAATACCCCATACAGTAGCACTAAGCTTGGCAACTAAAGACATATAAAAAGCTTTTAGTTAATGATTCATAGATATAGCTAAAGAACAGTGCTAATTCAATTTCCAGCTCATCCTCAAATTCCTGAGAATCGCATAGGAAGGCATTGCCTAAAAATATTTAGCTGATCTAAGCTTACAAAGTTCATCCAACTACTTCTTTTGACCTTTTAGAAAGCCGTCCGCTAATGATTCATAGATTTCCAAAGCAAACCAAAAAACTTTCAATTTTAATTTCATGATTTATATCATTTCTTCTACAAAGAGGAAGTAATTAATCAAAAGCCAAAACTTGAAGACAGAGAAAAAGAACTAGAAACTGGTTTGAGGCAATGCCAAAAAAATATAAAAATCTATAAAAAACCATAGATTAAAATTTAATTTAATTTTTATAAAACCCAATAAAAGATAAGAGATTATAAATAAATAAATAATGTTAAATTAAGTTTGCTGAAAACTAAACATTGTAAATTTATGCTTACACTTGAAGTGCTAGCAAAAGGCAGCTTATCAGCTAGAAAGTAGGCGTGGTAGTGAATATTACTAAAAATAAAAATGAAACTTATCGCAGACAGAGGAAACAAAAAATCAAATCGAATTTGTTTAGCCTTGACTGTGGCTTTAATTTTGGCAAATTGCTCGCAATCTGTGGAGCTGCCCCAAGACGAAACAAAACGAATTTAATAAACGTCTGCCGGTTCATTGTTGTTGTTGTTGTTGTTGTTGTTGCAGTCCAATCAAAATATTTAGCTTATTAGTTTGCAAAAAAAAAGAGTCAACAAACACCGAAATCGAGATCCCAAGCACGTCGTGAGATATGCCTGTGTCTTCTCCCTACCTCTCTCTCTCTCTCTCTCTCTCTCTCTCTCTCTCTCTCTTTCTCTCTCTCTCTCTCTCTTTGTTTTTGAAGTGGCAGCAACATTGTTGTCGACAGTTTTTGCCATTAAGCATACGCCGCGTTGGCTTGATGTTGTTGATCTGATCTGCCTCTTGGCCGCAATTAATTACATTTTGCGCACTTTATTTCCGCTTTACACCGAGCTCTGCTAGAATTTCGCAGCTGTAATTATTTTTCCTAGTATATGCCTCATTATGCCTTAAACTAAATGATTAGGTGTGAAGAAAGGAAAGGGTATGATGTGCTTGAGATTGAGTATGTAACAGGCTTAAGAAGGAGGTATGATGAGTTGAGTGAAGCTTTAGATATAGGGAAATATTTGAGTAGAACTTAAACATGAAATCTTAGTTAACTTCAGATTAAGAATTACTCCAAGTTAAACAACATTTTATGAATATTCTTAGATTAAAGCTTGGGCGCGGTATTTCCAAGTCGAGCACTTACCACCATCGCGCACTCTTTCACCGCTGCATTCTAAAAGTCAGCGAGAGAAAGAAAAAAAGATGAAGCCATAAAAATGCCGCTGCTTTTGCTGTTGGCCTGTTGTCGGCTTTTGTGTTTGTGCAGCTGGCTAAGGAAGGTGTTGATGATATGGCCCCGCAATGCCTCGCGATGGAGGGCATTGATTTGAGCAGCAACAAAACGGTTCTTTAACAACGAAACATTAGATGCCCTAAAGGGGGAGCATCCACAACATACTGGATGTAATTCATATCTGATTTCGATAATGAAAACCTGATAGAAAAGCCTTAGCAGCTCTCACTTAGAGTTCAGCTTAATTCAAGTCTCAATTGCTTAACTAGCTGAATGTCTTGATTATTTTTAGAGTATTTAACTAAAGCAGCGAACAAGAACATTGCGCATTTGTGCTCTATACCTAAATTGTTGGCTAGCTGCCCCCTTTTTTGCATACGGCAAAACCAAGTACACAGTGGCCCCAGTACACCTCGTTTTCTTACACTTCGTGCATATATAAATTATGCCCTAAACGTAGTCTTGGCCATCGATCGAAATCAAAAAGCGTAACAGCAAAACAGAAATGCCAAAAATTCTTGACTTGAGCTCAACTCAGCTCAGCTGTGAAATGTGAACCAAAAAAAAAAGACGAGTCAAGAGCAGAGGAAGAAGAAGACGAGGAGAAGAGGGTAAAGAGGCTAAAGAGACACAGCCAAGCCCAAGTATGGGTTATTTGGGGGGTTTTCACGTTGCCGTGCTCCTCTTCCAATATGAAATTCTTAAGCGTACTTACGCTTATACATATATATCTATATATATATGACAACTCAGGCATGGAGGGTGACAGAGTCGAAAACCTAATTACCGGCATGTCCAGGTTATTTACTTTGAACTTTATCTCACACTGTCAAAGCGGAAAAAGTGACTTAGCCCGAAGTTGCCCTCGTTGCAATTTACGAGTTTATTTGTTTTTGCTTGTCAATAAATATATATTTTCTTAGTTCTAATCAGTGCAGTAAAAAAATTTAAAAAATCTATATTTACTAAAGATTTTATACACTGTAACCATATAATATAAAATTTATATATATTTTAAAATTTGTTTAGAAAGAAGACACAGATATTAGAGTAAGAATACTTTCGATATCTTTAAATATATGACATATATTTAATACTATTTGAATAGTTCCTAAATACTTCCTGCTATATAGCTTAACAATCCAATAATTTTAGTTATAACCTGAAAAACTAACCTATCTCAAAGCTTCAGCTGAGCATACTACCAAAATTATACAAATACCTCATAGATATTTCTAATATATGATATATACCCTCTGTAATGCTCATACTTATCAGCTGATTTATAATATCCCCTTTAGGCAGAGTATACACTATAGAGATACTCTATCTAATTACTGATAGTGTTTTATCAATTGATTCATTTGCGATAAATATTGTTTACTGTAAAAACTGCAATAACTGTGAAATGCAGCTAAAGAAAATAGTA
Source organism: Drosophila peninsularis (assembly GCA_035047485.1). Lineage (NCBI taxonomy): Eukaryota > Metazoa > Arthropoda > Insecta > Diptera > Drosophilidae > Drosophila > Drosophila peninsularis. The sequence goes on from JAWNPN010000090.1 coordinate 2,830,892, forward strand.
TCATAGTGGTTGACATGATGTCAGAGCCAAGTTTTCGAGAGTCTGAGTCATGGGGCCACATAGCGTAGTAGTAGCTGTACAAACCAGTCATGGCTGACAAAACTAACAGTATGAATTCTTGATTAATTAGCTGGGAACGCGCGTTCTCTCTCTCCATGATCTATGGTAATAATAGTCATAATGATGATGATAATGATGATGATGATGCGTATATAGAGTCTTAAAAGTCATGACTAGACCCAGCACAGCAAAACTCGTCAACAATTAAAGACACACATAAAACTGGGCATTAAAAACAAATGTTTTGCATTTGCATTCAATGTGCGCGAGAGAGAGAGAGCGAGCGAGCGAGCGCGCTTCGGTTCCTAACCTTGAACACGCTCTCCAGACTCTCAACAGATATATAAATATATATGTATTGAATTATAAATATTGCTTTAGCATTTGTTGCTACTTGAGTGACATTTTACGGGAGCAGAGAGAAAAACTAATATGAATTGAGGTAGAAAATCAAGTTTAAAAGTCGTACTCAAAGCACACTAAAAGCTTTGAGGTGTTAAACAAATATTGACTGTCTTTTCAGACTGTATTTAGCTGATGCTGAGTAAAGTTTACCGAAGCCTTTATTATCTTTTATATTCTAATACTTATGTCTGATCAGTGGACAACTTGATGGAGCTAACATATGCCCTAGGTCAGCTTAAAACGTATAATTACACGGTTAAATAACAAAATATTTGTTTTAACGCTGACATCAGACAGTAATTGAGAGAGCGTGGCAAACAGAGAGAGAGAGAGAGAGGGCAAGAGTCAAGCTACAAAAATATTTTGGGTTGCTTTCAAATATTTTTTACCGGTTTTCTTAAAACTCTTCAGTCTGTTTAGCATTGTAGCGTGAAATATTCTTATATATGCATGCACAGATATGCTATATAGAAATATTTTTCCCTTTTCTTTTTGGTTTGCTTGGCTTATTTATTTACAACTTTTATTATGACGCGCATTCTTGATCAAAACGAGGAAGACAGTTCGAAGCGGCACTCTGTCAAATTTGCATATGCCGAAATGTGGAAACACGTTTTGCATTGGCCACCCAATGGCACGGCACGAGGAGGCGTGCACGAGGCGTGGCAGACAAACTTTTGACAGTGCAAAAACGAAAAAAGCTGAAGGCGAACAGGCTAAGCAGCTTAAGATAATGAAATGAGCATAAGGAAAGAAATCTTAAAAGATTCGGCTGATAAGTCTGTAGGCACATATAGTTAAGGCAGCTTTTATAACAGTTATTATAAGCTTAGAGCCAAAAAAGAGCTACTGAGTGACTAGCCTTTAGAGTGTTTACAAAGTCTGCTAAAATGTGAGGACTACCATTCCAAAAATTAACAAATAAAAACCCACACAACTTTGTTTATAATTTATGCGTAAAAGTAAGCAACAGCAAACAGTTTGTCAGAATTCTTCAGTACACTTCTTCAAAACTCTGGATGCGCATTGTAAATGTGGCGAGAGGCAGTATTGGTTGTATTTAGTATTGTGGGCTTTGTGCATACCTTCTTTGATTTACCCTAAAAGCCATTCGGATGGTATCTCCAAGTCGGATTTTCCTCAAATTCTGTAAGTTTGTCTTAACCATATTTGAGATTTACTCTATATATATATTTTTTGTAGGTAGGTAGGTATCTCCTAGTCAGGTATTCCTCATTTGTTTTAACTCTTTTTCAATTGTTTTATAACGTCATCAAAAGTGTATTTGGTATCATGTAATACTAAACGCTTAAAACTTTTTTTTTTTATTTATTGTGAACATTTTGAGTTTGGTTTGCGCAACGTGCTTCAAACTGCAATTGGCAGTTGATATATGTATGTATATATATTTATATATATATTTTTTTATTTAGGGTTATGTCTGTAATAACAGACCCATATCACAGTTGTTCGTGTCTCATCAAAAACACATTGAAATCGTTTGAAATTCATTGAAAATGCATAACTTTTTGGTTTTTAGAGCCTTATCACATGTTGTTAACAACTCAGCTGATGGGCTCGAAGGTTGTACTTGAAATGATCATATACAAAATTTATTAATGGCCTTTCATTTTTGAAAAAACGATTTACAAATAAACGAGGCAATTAAAAATTGATGTTTATAGACTTTTTCGGCACTTGAATAAACATTGGGAAGTGCTCGTTGACAGTTGAGAAGCGAGTGTAGGGCTTAGCCAATTAAAAAGCTCACTCGAAAATGGGCTTTCGACAAAAATGATTATTATTATTTTTATTAATATTGGTCTATCACATGGTGACAATTTCGTTTTCAATTGTGAACAACTCAATAATTTCTAGATACAAGCTCTGACTATTTCATATTTATTTTTGGGCCATGAAATTGGAATTGGAGTTGTTGCTGTGCATCTTGTAGATCCCAGATCGTATGCTCTGCTACATTTTAATTAAAAACAGGTGGGGGGCTGTAGCTGAGAGTGACTGACTGGGAGATACCCCTGCCGAGCAAATGCTTTTCTTCTTCAGACAAATATATGTTATCTTTGGTGATTTAACTATTAAATTTGATAACTCTCACAGTTTATGGTTTAATAATTGAGTTAGGCAATGATTTCAGTTGATTTTTATGGCTGTGATAACATTTATTGAATGTTGTGTTATAAAAATCATATAAAATTTCACAAAAATTGAGTATGTGGAATTCAAAGATTGTGAGATTGACGTGCAGGCACAGATTAATAGGTAGACAGAGCTTTAGTGTTAGATTGAATCAAGAGTATATGCATGCGACCATACCCAGCCCCTCTGCCTGTCATACACATTTGACGAGTGAAACATTATACCCTAAATCGACATTTTCAATGGGTTCCGGGTATGAAAAAAGGGGTCTACGCAGCTGCCGCCAACTACCGAATTGACGAGCTGATAGCGCGTCGCTCTCTGCTCTTTCTATGAAGCGTCTTCAAGCTCTTGAGTTTTCAGCAGCTGATAAAAAATCATAAGTTTTTTCTGTAAATACTTTGGCAACTTCCTGCGAAACGCAACGGAAATATTTGTTGCGTTGTTTGGTTGCTATACACATAGAGTTGAGCAAATATTTACTATGTGACTTTTGGGTTAGCCAAAAGTGTTTGTCATTAATATACACTGTATAAGGCATGTGACTCACTTTGTATGTTGTTCGTTTTTTTTTTCTCAAAAACTTTTTCTCTGTTGTTGATTCGATTTCCTATTTGGTCTCACACACACGTGTTTGCTGAGCGGCATATGCAAATGGTTTCGTATGCTTGATTAAGTCATTCTAACCCTATCTCTAGCGCTAAGAAGGAAATGCTGCTCTATTCGGCTCTATTTCTATCTCCAGTGGGCTGCTCAGCTTAGACAATGATTATTAATTACAGATCAGAGCATTTGAGAATGGTCACACGGTGGTGAGGCGACGTTGGTTTTTTCTGTAACTGTAGAATGACGCAGTTGTTGGTGCTCTATAGAAAATTAATTATAGAAAGAGAAGAGTTATTCAATAAAAAAAACTTTTCTTATATAGAGAAGTCTGATTGATAAGATTAATAAAGTATAAGCTTTGTTCTGCCTAAGTTGAAGCTATTAGTTTTAGTGCTTGGAGATTCTTTTGTTAAAGTTACTAAGTGGGCAGCTGAAGCGCCCAGGTAGAGATGATTGAATAAGAGATAAAATAGCTTCGTCTAAGACTAAGAGCATAGTCAAAGATCACTTAAGATAGTCAAAGGTTGTAAGATATTAAGAAGAAGTTCTATAAATAGAAATTGGAATGTATCTATCTATCTCTCACTTTCTTACTTAAAGAACAGATCCTCAACAGTAGAGAAGAAGATTCTATTTTAAACTAAACTCGCTTGTTTAAAAACCATAATCAAACTGATCTAGGAGAAGAATCCATGTTAAATACCTCTCTAACAAATATGCATATATAACATCGATTCATCATTAATCTCATAATCTCCAGTTTACACAAATCTGGAATTTAGATTGACATGAAAAAATGCTTTAAAGCTCAGTGAAAGCTGACTTCGAATTCGAAATGTCCGTTCTGTTTTGCGATATGCATTAACTTGCTTAATTGCTCTGTTAATTGATGATCAGGTGATTTGGATTCGCTAGGCATTACTTAACTGTTTAAGCAGTTCCGCAGACTTAGTCGGCCGTTAATCACAGCAACTAAGGGTACATCAATCAGCAATCAAAAACCTGTTTAAAATCTCACACCTGTTTGTCTTGACATAATCGACATCAGAGTTACAAGAAGCGTTCAGATTAATGGGCCTATATCCGGTATAACGAATCTTAATTATACAGCAATTAAAACGAGTCGAAGACGAAGAAGAGCGCGTGCTGCTAACTATTTTGGCACATTATTAATGAATATATATGACTATATAGACACGCACACATACGCACAGAGTCACTCGAAAGAGCTTTACGACTGCAGATTGATTAAAATTAATAACAAAAGAAACTTCAGCGACGCCTCGAAGGCAGAACTATGAAATTTGCTTTATTAATACATCAGAAACGAAGCTATAACAAATTTCACTTTTAATTGATTTTTATTGTGCCAAAAGAATTCATTTTGTTTTTATAAATTTTGTTTTTTTTTTTATTGAGTTTTTATCTGAATAATTAGCTCAAAGTTGAAATCTATTTGCTATATCTGTAGAACTCTAAGCCAAATATTTCATGATGTCAGCATTCGATGGCTTGTGCAGTCAAGCCCATAATTTGGCTTGAAGCAAGCTTTGTAAGCGCTCGAACTGTAATTGATTGTTGATTGATTTAAAAAAAAAAACCGTTTAAATGTTGCCAGAAAAAATAAAAAACAAAAAAGACCAAAAAATTTCACTGTCAAGCTCGCCAATGCGGCGCCCACACGAATTCCATTTGCATGCCAAATGAGCACATGTCACAGAAAAAAAAAAAAAACAATACAAAAGAAAAGAAAACAAAGCGAAAATTCATAAATACAGTAGCTGCGAGGGTTGCGCATGCGCAGAACCACAGCACCGCAAAGAATCTCTGGAATATGTATCTTGTAGATACTTAGATACTTTTAGAGACAAGCGCGCAGCTGCGCCACGATGATGTCATGAGGTTTTTGGTCTTCGGGTTTCTCTATATCTACGACGCGGGTGTAACGCCCCAGGAGGGCGTAGCAAATGCCAAACAAACAAACACACACACACAGAGCACACACACACACACACACACATAGCATAAGTAATGGCAATAAGCATGAAGCGTTGTGCGCTGCCTATTGACTAATTTTTGCAAATAACTTTTGGAGCAGCTCACAATAATAAAGCAAAGCCGACATAAAAATAAAGACAAACCACACACAACACTCACACATGGACACATTCGCCTTTGTGTATGTCTTTTTGTAGTCAAGTTAATAATGAGCCAAAAAAATGTTTGGTAATAACTTTTAAAGAGCCTCAACAATTTGACTGCAGCTGACAAAGAGCATGAGTCGAGTTGAGGCTTGTGCCTGGGAATTGGTTAAATAAATTTGCTATGAATGACACATGCAAAACAAATCCCAAAAAAAATTGACAAATTTAGCAAAAAAAAGTAAGATTTGCTGTAAAAAAAAATTGTTTTTATTTTTTCTGAATCAAAAATCAAACGAATCAAAATTTTGATATGAATTCCTATCAGAAAACTGTCCCAATCGCAGCCATAAAAGTTTCCAAACTCGCTCTGGCTTTTCTTTTAGAAATGCTAATGAGAAAAATATAAATAACGAATGATTTTTATATATCCACTCAGGTCTTTTGTCGGAAAATTGACAAGTCTTTGTCTTGTGTATGATAAACTGTTTCGCTTGGCTATAGAAATCGAATTTCCCATCAGTTATTTACAAGTTTGTACTTATAACAAAAAAACAATAATAAAATCAACCGTTAGGGTGCTGTCAGCTTGATAAAAGTTCCCAATAAATTCAAGGCTTATAAGCGCGTATCTCGAAATATATAAAAAAAACTCTCGCCCTCTTTTTTCAATGAGGTTTTCTCTTTTTGTTTTGAAAATTGTTTAGCATGCCAGGCACAAACAAAAGAATTTATAGCATTGTTATTGCCCGACTGACTGAATCTTGCTGCGTTGTTGTTGTCATTGAAGCCAAAACTGAATTTTAATTTTCGGCAAGTGATGAGGTAATTTTATTCAAAAAAAGTTCCAAATTAAGCAAAAAATTGAAAAATAGGAAAAAAGAAAAAAACTAAAATACAAGCTGTGCTACAGGTCTCATTGTTAGATCGTTCGTTTCTCCCCGATAGCAGACAACAAGAAATGCTCATCATATTAAATGTTATCTCTGACGATCGCACCAATAATTAAATTCCGAAATGTCTTTTTAACGAACGTTCCGCGCATGTAAATGTGATTTTGCAAAGCTTAAACATTTATGTAGCATACATAAAAATCATAGATTTTTGTATATATATACATAGATCTGAAGAAAATTGGCTTATGTTTATTGATTTATGCAAATCTCTCTTTGGCGCTGCGAGGTTATTGCACGCCTAATCAGACAACTTTCCTATATGGCTAGCTGGCTGGCTCACACAAAGAGCTGCTGCTCCTACTCCAGTTCTACGCGACTCTATGGGGAGGCTGTTTAAAAATAGCACCAAATATATAAATTGTAAATATCGCCTCCCGCCTTAGCTCAGCTGTCGACACATGTGTGCGCCGCATGTGTTCCCCAGTCTCTTTCTGCTCTCCCTGCGACTGCTCAAATCTTTTGCGCCTGCGCAGTTGAATGTTTATATTTGGCCAGCCTGTAAACAGGATACTTCTCTCCCTCTCACTAGCGCTCCTTCTGTGTTTAGAGTGTGCACAGTTGTGTTTTTACTTTCATCTTTTATGACCAGAACTTCGTCGTGCTGCAATTACCGTTTTGACACTAAAAATAGTCGAAGCATATTACGCTGCAGCTGTGTGGAATTTATATACTCTGTAGTATATGCAATTAAAGATGGAGCATGCTCGGTTTTTGGTTAGCTATGCGTAGGGAGAAGACAGGAAAAGAAATGTTGTTAAATGAAGATACAGATACAAATGTATCTAAGCATGGATATAGATAAGAATGTAAAGAGATATACATTCATGGATATATTAGAGATATATATCAATTCAAACCCAGCTCAGCTAGGGTATTTTTCAGTTCAAGCCAGGCTTCTTCTAATCTTCACTTACCTTCCACTTCTCTGGAGGCAAACGTTTAGTTTGGAATGCTTGAAACTCAATGTGCCGTGCACTTTGTTTTAATGATTTTTCCGGCTAAAGCCTAAAGTTATGCCTCAATTTCTGCCACGTAGGCAGGCAGCTCTTATTACACAAATACAAATATATATAGCCTATGTGCATCTACATTTATATACATATATCAGTTTAAGTGTGGGTAGTTGCCTTTTGGAGCGGCAGAGATAACAAAGTTTACGTCGCACCTGCTATCGGCGTATGGTAAAGTTTATTGCTGTTGGCGCTATTTGCTGATTTTCTTGTTTGGTTTTCACCTCTTTTTAATTGATTTTTCACTTTTTATGCCTTCACACACACAGAGACAACGAACATTGTTTGCCTACAGCTGGCAGCAAAAATGTCTTTTAGATGACCTCAGCAACAGCCTTAAAGTTTGGCTTTAATTTCTCATATATAAATGGGGCGTTCTATATGATTTATGGCTATTAAGAAATATGTTCTATGATCTCATCAATACCAATATTCAATATTTCTTCATTCTCTAATAAATCGTTTGACATTTGGACCTTGGCCTTTTTCTAGGATTTATGACATTCGGCTAAGCGCTTTTTATATCGATTGCATTTTTGGACTAAATATATATTCCATTCTTGTTTTTTTTTTTTTTTTTTTTGCACATAATCTATGGGTGGACATATGTGCCAGGTATGCGATAAGATAAACAATCTACATCAAATAACCCGGTGCCCAGGGCTGACAAGTTTGCTTTGCTCTTGTTGTTACTCTGCACTCATTGAAAATGGCTAAAGAGAGTTTAATGATTTGAGGGTATAGAAAGAGTCGTGATCGAGACCAAGAACTATATATATTCAGGTTCAGAATCAGTTGTCAAATCGATCTGTCTTTACCTGTGTGATCGAGCCGAACAGGGTTAGAATAGATATGTGTTCGCCTAGCCACTTCTCACTCCCTATCTGTTTGTCAGGGTATCTTCAAGTCAATCACTTCTGACTAGAGCACACTCTTAGGCATTTTGTTATCAGTCTTAAGCTTTAGTACAACAGCAGAAATGATAACGATAAATGGAATTCACCATACGCAGAAGCCCAAAGAAAAACTCAGCCAAGAATTCGTTTTTGCCACTTTCGTTTTTTTTTGTCGGCTTCTACTCTGCCTTAATAAGTATTTTGAATTGCCCACTCGCTCTCGGTATCTGATAAAAAGCAAATAGAGTAAAAAAGCTTTGCTACGCCCAAAAAAAAGTTAAGAATGCCGAGACAGTGATCAAACGGCGCGGACAGTGCAAGCAACTTGGCTAAAACTCTGTCGAAAATCAAACTTAGTGTGCGCCGTGCTATAAAATCGAAAAGTAATATATATATATAAAGATATATATTTATATATATATTTTGGAATGCTTTGGCTGTAGCTGCCAGCTAAAATTTAACGTGTGTCGATGAGTGTGTGCATGTGAGAACCAACTCAAGTCAGAGCTCCAAAATCATGGAATATAACAGTATATTACGTTCGAATTTCTCGCGAAATGAATATAAACGTTATATATCGTTTGAACGTCAATCTTTGGGTAGGTTGAACTTGAACCTTTTATCCTAAACATATATATATTTGCATAGCTTAGTCATATTCCAAATTGCACAATGTCTCTCCTTATCTCTGGCTAACAAATATATTTCAAATAATTGCTGTCAGTTTAATGTTATATAGATGATCTATATATGTGTAAATATTCTACAAATACGTGACTTATAAATCAATGTTAACTCTCTTTATATTTCGTGATGTTATTTTTATATGAAAGCTCAAATATTACGTAATCTGTACAATTGTCAAGTTGATAAAAAGAACGAAAAAAAATATTGTTACTGTTGTTGCCATATATTAATTGCTGATAACAGGGCCGTATTACGGCATAGACCGGAATGTTTAAAATTTTTTTCTTGCTGATTCTCGTTGCCCTAATCTATGGTCTTAGAGTCTATCATAGAGTTAAAATAAGGCCATTGACTAATAGTCGAATTGTATTATGACAAGGCTTACTACTTTGGCAAATAGGTATGACGCTCCCCATTAGATCATCTAACTAGGAATGAGCTGTTGGTTGAGTTGCTTAAGGAATAGCAGTTTAATAGCAATTAGTAACTTAAGAAGTGTTTTTTTTTTGACTTAAAGAGAGAATAATTGAATAATTAAAATAATTCACTAATGACTGCTTTAGCTATGAATAATCACTTAAGATAATTTCTAATAGCTACACCCATGCCAAATATTTCATACCAAATAAGGCAACATTTTTATGGGACACCTCTATTAATGAACGAGTTGAAATTTTTACTCAAGTCGCACCCACCAACGCGCAACGAATCACATGAATGTATAATTGCCAAAACGAAAATACAGTTGGAAAGTCAACTAAATTAGCAAACAGTTTGAAATGCATTATGCCAAAGTGGATATGTTTAGATGGACTGCAAGCAGTTCTAGTTCTAGTAAGAAAAATATTATATATAATAATATATCAAATTCTCATTTTAAAACTGGTTTAAAAAATGTACTAATTTATTTATTGTTTATTTAACTTGTTAAAAATTTCGAGAGTTAAATTTTATAAAACAAATATTTTACTTATTGTGCAACGACAATGAAAATGTCTTAGCGCGAAACAAGGGCATTCATTGAACCAAACGCGTCTGCTCACAAATTACCTGGTTACAGGTAACGCCATATAGTTTCATATATATAAATTATATATACATATATACTTGCGTACACATATATATATATATATTTCTGTGTACCTACAAGCTAATGCCCATTAATTACTTTGACTTGCGATAAGTGGCAAAAAAAAAAAAAATAAAAAAAACTGTGGGGAGGACTGCTCTTATCGAACCAATGCACTGAGCTGTGCGTACTTATTGGTAACAAAAGGCCAATGGTTCAAAAATATGCCACTGGGTGTAAATGGCATCGAGATACACTGTTTGAAATTGAGATTAAGGTGGAACAGTAATCTAATTGTACAACTATTCTAAGGAACATCTGCACATAATATACCTTACCTCTTCTTTAACTGGCTATATCTATATTTGTTAACCAATCAACTCATTTGAACACCGTAAACAGTGTATAAACACAGTGCTTTGCATATATTTTCGCGCTAAACGTTTTCTGCACTTGCAGGGCTTTTGTGCTCTTGCTTTTATTTATGTTGTTGATGTTCGACCGTGTGCTAATCCATGTTTCTACTTATGTTTTGCATTTCTTATAGCATCACAATATGAGCCCGGTGGCTATTCGACGCTGCAAGCGTCGTCCTCCACCCGCGGCTCCACAACCAACATGACGCAGCGCGATGGCATTATGAAGTTTGAGAATGATCGCATCAAGACGCTGCAGGAGGAGCGTTTACACATCCAAAAGAAGACCTTTACAAAATGGATGAATTCGTTTCTGATCAAGGTAAGTTGGTTATTTGACTAAAGCGAAGCTTTCACAAGCCAGAGAATGCATTTTAATTCAATATCATTCTAGGCCAAAATGGAGGTCGAAGACCTATTCACAGATCTAGCCGATGGCATTAAGCTGCTCAAGCTGCTGGAGATCATATCGTCGGAGAAACTGGGCAAGCCGAATAGCGGACGTATGCGTGTACATAAAATCGAAAATGTCAACAAGAGTCTGGCATTCTTGCACACCAAGGTACGTGCGAAAGAGATGGTAGCGTGTGTGTGTGTGTGAGAGAGAGAGAGAGAGTGGGAGGGCGGGAGAGGGAGAGACTGAGTGAGGCCTACGCATTTGTAGAAAGTGCAAGTCTCTTGAGGCAGCTGCGCGTGGCCTGTTGCGTGCTTTGTTTGCCACATGAGTGAGCGATCATACAAAAAAGTCACTTTAGATGCGCGACTGCAATCGCCAAAAGCTGCATAACTAACAAACACATGTATAGTTGTCTATATATATATATTTAATTACCTTTGCTGGCAATTTTGTAAAATATTTGCATACTTTCTAATGCGCACGCTGCACATTTATATATATTTTTTATTTAGTTAGTTTTATTAATTTTCTTTCGTTGGTTTTTTTTTTTGTTTTTCTCTCGCTTTTCGTGTCGGCACATTTTCCGCACACTTTCTTTGCTTGAATTTGATTTTAATTGTGTGTGCAAGCAGGTAGGCAGGCAGGCAAATGGAATCCATAGATGTAGCCACCAAGTGCATACACACTCACTCACTCACTCTCTCTCTTTCTTATTTTCCCCTTCCTCTCTCCTTCTCTCCATTTCGCTTTTACTTGCCCGCAGCTTAGCGTGCGACATAGTTTCGCTCGGGGGTCTAGCTTCTAGTACGTGTCTCTGGCTATAAGACTAATCTAATTAGAAACAATGGCGCTTTTAATGCACATTAAATGCATGTAATTTGTACCAATTGCAATAACAACAACAACATCACCAGCAGCAACAACAACAACAATGACACTGTGCACACACGTCTGTGTCTTAGGCACTTTGTTTGACATAGTGAAAGTTGTTGAGTTTTATTGTTATTTGTATATACCCTGTAGCCATTGTCATGTGTAAGCTGGGCTATATAGTTATTAAATTAAATTGATCACGATCGAGTGGTTGTTGTTAGTTAAACTCAAACAAAGTCCTCTCTGTGTGATTCTCATATATATTTAATTTAATAATACTACTACTTCCTCTTTAGCTATATTAAATATTTGGCTTTCTCCTTCTTATTAGTAAATACTTCAAGAGAGAAGGAGAGATAAAGAGATAGAGTATAGATTGATGGGCTTCTAGAATATTTCACAGTCGGTCATTCCCTATTATATCGCTTATGTTTGATTTGGGGCTTGTCTTTTGGATTTTGTGACATCGGCATTTATTGCATTTTAATTGGTTTTTCAGCTTGAAGAAGCTCGAAAGCAAAAAGTAAAAACGACATTTAACGCACAGCTGAGCGAGCATTTAGTTAAGGATCTTATGTGGCTCATACGCACACACATACAAATACCATTCCAAAGACCCACCGCCAATGGAGCGTACAATCGGTCAACTAAATTCTTTCGACTTCAGTTTCAGCCCGCTTTGCCATTAATCAACTTTTTAAAAAGCGACTAAAAGCTGAGTTTTTCTTCTTCTGTTCGTATTTAATTTTATGTATGCGATAAAGATCAGTCGTAACTTATGCTTTCTTCGCCTATTTCTATTTATCTGTGCCTACCTGTTCACGCCATGACCTACTATATATATATAAATATATATGAGTGTATACAAATGAACCTGAGACTGAGGTCAAACACCTTCGCTCTGATAATGCGTGACTTGTGGGCCACACAAAAGAGCGGCTCAAGTTTTTTTTTTGCTTTTGGTTCACTTGTTGGCAGCTTTGTGAAACGCGTAACTCGAGACGGGCAAACCCCCGTCATACCTGCATTACCCCTAGCTGTAATAGAATGCTAATGCAATTGTATATAATTTCTCTTTAACAACAACAGGTACGCTTGGAGTCCATTGGTGCTGAGGACATTGTCGATGGCAATCCCAGATTGATCTTGGGTCTCATTTGGACCATCATTTTGCGTTTCCAAATTCAGGAAATCGTCATCGATGTTGTAAGTTGCATTAAGCATTAAGTGAAGAAAAAATATAATATAATTCCATTTTTAGGATGAGGAAAACGAATCCAGTGAGAAACGTTCAGCCAAAGATGCGCTTCTATTGTGGTGTCAACGCAAGACACATGGTTATCCGGGCGTTAATATACAGGACTTTACATCATCATGGCGCTCTGGTTTGGGTTTCAATGCGCTCATTCACTCGCATCGGCCCGATCTGTTTGAATACAGCACCATTGTCAATTCAAAGAATTCCAATTTGGATAATTTGAATCATGCATTCGATACGGCCGCCAACGAATTGGGCATACCAAGGTAAATTAGACTATATATAAATATTATAACTATTTATTATTTATTTCTACTTGTTTTTCTATTAGTTTGCTCGATGCGGAGGATATTGATTCAGCGCGACCGGATGAGAAATCGATCTTGACCTATGTGGCCTCATACTATCACACGTTTGCGCGCATGAAGAACGAGCAGAAGAGCGGCAAGCGTATAGCCAATGTAAGTAGGCAAAGAAGACACACCTTGAAATGGGTACTGGGTCTGGGGTTTGGTTGACAATCAGGGTCGGGGGCAAAAATAAAACTCTTTGCATGGGTGCTGCAGCGTAACGTGCAAGCCAATCTGGTTAACGCTCTACTTGGCATCCGATCGGGTTGGGTCTAGAAAGTTGTTTAGCCGCTCTCTTTACTACCTTCTTCATCATATTCAGATTGTGGGCCAGCTCATGGATGCCGATCGCAAGAAGATGCACTATGAACGCCTGACCACAAATCTGCTCAGCTGGATAAAGCAAAGAACAATGGAGCTGGAGCAGCGTAATTTCCCCAACTCATTGGAGGGCATACAGCGTGAATTGTTGGCCTTTAAGGAGTATCGCACCATTGAAAAGCCACCCAAGTGAGTAGAGGGTTGACTATTCTATATGCTGTATCTAAACTAAATCCATATTCATTTTATCAGATACAAGGAACGCAGCGAGATTGAGGCTTTGTTCTTTACCATTAACACACTGCTAAAGGCTTTGAATCAGCCGGCCTATAATCCACAAGACGGGCAGCTGGTTAATGACATCGAGAAGGCCTGGCAGATACTGGAGTATGCGGAGCACAATCGTGAGGTAGCGTTGCGTGATGAGTTGCTGCGTCAAGAGAAGCTGGAACAGCTGAATTACAAATTCGAAAAGAAATCCGTGCTGCGTGAGGGTTATCTGAAAGAAATGATTCTGGTGTTGTCGGATTCGCGCTACTTGCAGCAAGTGGATGCCACGTTGAAGAAGCACGAAGCCATTTCTGCTGATATTTTGGCACGCGTTGAACGGTTTAACGATCTAACAGCCATGGCCGATGAACTGGAGAAGGAGAACTATCACGGCAAGGAGCGTGTGAAGCGTCGTGAGCAGGAGGTCATGGACAAGTGGCGTAAATTGTTGGAGCTGCTCGAAAACCAACGACTTAACCTTTCCCAAATGAGCAATCTGATGAATCTGCTGCGTGAGATCGCCAGCACGACGGAATCAGTGCGAGAGCTGCAGCAGCAATTCGCCTCCGAAGACGTGGGTCCACATCTATTGGGCGTCGAGGAGCTGCTACAGGCCCATTCATTGCAGGAGCTGCAGGTGAACACTTATGGTGAGACGCTCAAGCGCTTCAATCGTCAAGCTTTGCCCTACAAGAGCTCCGAGCACAAGAATGCCGCTCTATTAGCCCAGCGGCTGGGTCAGCTGGAGGAAGCTTACGCCCAGCTGTTGAAGCTATCAGCACAGCGTCGTGCGCGTCTCGAGGAGGCGCGTAATTTCCATCACTTCATGGAGGACTATGACAACGAGGAGAGCTGGCTGGTGGACAAACAGCGTATTTGCAAAACCGGCATCACGGCCAAGGACTTGCGTGCTGTGCTCTCGCTGCAGCAGAAACATAAAGCGCTAGAGGATGAGATCAAGTCACGTAAGCCCAAATCGTCGCAAATGTCGGATGCAGGCAAGCGTCTTATTGGCGAGCAGCATCCGCGTGCGAGTGAGATTAAGAGCCGCATTGATTCCCTGGCGGAGCATTGGCAGGCTCTCGAATCGCTTGTGGATCTGCGTCGTCGCCAGCTTGAGGATGCCGCCGAAGCCTATCAATTCTATACGGATGCCAACGAAGCCGAATCCTGGCTGAATGAGAAAATGGCACTGGTTAATTCCAGAGATTATGGCAACGATGAACCCTCAGCGCAGGCGCTGCTGCAGCGTCATCGTGATCTGCAGGGTGAGCTGAACGCCTATTCCGGCGATATCCTCAACCTAAACCAGCAGGCAGATAAGCTGATCAAGGCGGGCATTTGCACACTGGAGCTGACTGCTGCGGAGCCAGAATTGCCAGAAGTCGAGCAAGAGGAGTGGGTCAATGAGACACGGCTAGTACCCAAGGAAGTTTGGGAGGATGAATGGGTGGAGAAGCTGGAGCACAAGAAGGTAACCGAAGCCAAAATGCTGCCACATGTGCGTTCGTTGTTCCCCTTCGAAGGTCAGGGCATGAAAATGGACAAGGGCGAGGTCATGCTGCTCAAGTCGAAGACCAACGATGATTGGTGGTGTGTACGCAAGGATAATGGCCAAGAGGGCTTCGTCCCGGCTAACTACGTGCGCGAAATCGAAGCACGGCCCGTTCCCTGTATTGTGCCTAAGACGGAGAAGGTCAAGAGTCTACAGAAAGTCAAGAAGACCATATTGGTACGTCAGGTGGTGCCCGTGAAGCGCATTCGTCCTGTAGTTGTGGAGCCCAAGCCTCTGGTGCAGCGTCACACCTCTAATCAGAGCATCAACGAGAATGCGGATAGCGTGGAGAAGCGCCAGCAACGCATCAATGCTACCTACGATGAGCTGCAAGAAATGGCACAGAAGCGTCATGCCCTTCTCGAAGACTCCATCCATTTGTTCGGCTTCTATCGCGAATGCGATGATTTCGAGAAATGGATGAAGGAGAAGGAGCGTATGATCAAGACGGACGATACCGACGGCGTGGACAGTGCCAAGCGCAAGTTTGAAAAGTTCATAACCGATCTGTCGGCCGCTTCAAAGCGCGTCGAGGAGATCGATGGCGCCGTCGACACCTTCCGTCGTCAAGGTCATTCGCAGCTGGACAAGATTATTGCACGTCAGCGTCAAATTCATCAAATCTGGCAGCGCCTGAACAATGCCAAGGCGCAGCGTGAGAAGAGCCTTGAGGGCGCTTCTAGTGTGGAGCTTTTCAATCGCACCTGCGACGAGGCCAAGGTCTGGATGAGCGAGAAGATGCTGCAATTAGATACGGCTGTCATTACTCCCGATCTAAAAACCGTGCAAGCATTGCAGCGTCGTCATCAGAATCTGGAACGTGAACTGGCGCCCGTGGAGGATAAGGTCAATCGTGTCACCTATCTGGGCAACTCGGTGAAGAACGCCTATCCCGCAGAGCGTGACAATGTGAATGCTCGCCAGCAGGAGGTTCAGGATATGTGGCAACAGGTACAACTGCGCGGTAGCGAGCTGCGTGCACGCATCGAGAGCGAAGTTGGCCAACAGATCTTCAACAACAGCGCCAAGACTTTGCTAGCATGGATCGATTCCGTTAAGGATCAGCTGAATGCCGATGAGTCTGCACGGGATGTGGAAACAGCAAATAATTTGCTGAAGAAGCACAACGACCTGGGCGATGATATCAAGGCCCATGACAACGAGTTTGTTGAGGTTATCCAACTGGGCAAACAACTCTCAGATGGCAAACCAAACATGGCAGAGACAGTGCAGCTAATCGATCGCTTGAAGGCCGAGCAGGATGCCATTCATCGTGGCTGGAGTGAGAAGCAAAAGTGGCTTCTGCAGTGCGTCGAGCTGCAAATGTTCAATCGCGAAGCGGACAAGATCGATGCCACCACTAAGAGTCACGAAGCGTTCCTCGAGTACAACAATCTTGGCGTAAGTAAAAATTGTAAAATAATTGCAACAATAAATTAATGCTCCCTTGATTGCAGTCCTCACTGGATGAGGTGGAAGCCATACTTAAGCGTCATCTGGACTTTGAGAAGAGCCTGATGGCACAGGACAAGATACTGAAGGGCTTCTCAGACAATGCAGATAAACTAATTGCCAATGACCATTACGACGCCAAGTAGTAAGTGACTTCAGTGTAAAAATTGGCATTTGTGTAGCTCACATTCTCTTCTTTGCCTCTTTTAGCATCTCCGACCGTCGTAATCAGGTGCTGGGCAAGCGTAAGGCAGTTAAGGATCGCGCCTTCGACCGCAAACGTTTGCTGCAAGCCTCCAAGGACTATCACAAGTTTGCTGCTGAAGCCGATGATCTGAAAGCCTGGCTGCAGGACAAGACCAAAATCGCTGGCGATGAAAGCTATCGTGATCTGAGCAATCTGCCACGCAAGCTGCAGAAGCACAAAGCCTTTGAGCGTGAGCTGCGTGCCAACGAGGGACAGCTGCGCAATGTAAACAAAGATGCTCAGGCCTTGATTCAAGCCGAGAATCGTGTTCCCGAGGTGGAACATCGAGTGGCCGATTTGAACAAGAAATGGAAGGATCTGCTAACACTCTCTGAGGACAAGGGTCGCAAGCTGGAACAGGCTGCCTCGCAGCGTGAGCACAATCGTGCCATCGAGGATGCTAAGAAGAAGGTGGATGAGCTGGATTTGGCGCTCAAGAGCAAGGATGTGGGCAACGATCTGCGCAGCTGCAAAGATCTGATCAACAAGCAGCAAATGCTCGAATCTGAGATAACCATTTGGGATCAGAAGGTTGCGGAGCTGGTCTCCACTGGCGATGATATGGCCCACGAGGGTCACTTCAATGCCAAGAACATTGAGGACGAGACCAAGGAGCTGCAGCAACGTTTCAAGGATCTACGCGATCCCACACAGCAGCGTCGGGACAAGCTGGAGGAGAGTCTGAATTTCCACAAGTTTGTTTTCGAACTGGATGCTGAATTCCAATGGATCAACGATCATCTGCCCGCAGCCAAGTCCAATGAACTGGGCCACAATCTGCATCAAGCGCAATCGCTGTACAAGAAACACAAAAAACTGGAGGCAGAGATTAAGGGTCATCAGCCCATGATCAATAAGGCGCTGCTGGCGGGCCAAGCTCTCGTTGCCCAAGAACATCCCGAGCAGCAGAATGTGGAAGCCTTATGCAAACAGCTGGAAGATGCCTGGCAAGACCTGGATCTGCATTGCGGCGAACGTACGCGCAAGCTTGAAATGTCTCTGAAGGCACAGCAATATCTGTTCGATGCCGGCGAGATTGAGTCCTGGTTGGGTGAGCGCAACAATGCCCTGCGCTCTACCGAATATGGTAGGGATCGCGATTCGGCTGCCAAGTTGCTAACCAAACACAAGACCATCGAGCTGGAGTTGGACACATATTCGGGAATTGTCACCGAAATGGGACACACATGTGCCGCCATGGTGGCAGCCAACCATCCCGATAGCAAAGTGCTTGCCGCCAAGCAGCAGCTTATCGAGAAGATGCTCAAATCTCTACACAAGTTGGCTTCACAGCGGCAGATGCGCCTAATGGAGAGTCTGTCCAAGCACGAATACTTCTTAGAGTCGGACGAGGTGGAGCAATGGATAAGGGAACAGGAGCAAACGGCTTCTTCCGAGGATTATGGTCAAGACTTTGAGCATTTGCAGCTATTGCAGAATAAATTTGATGATGTCAAGCATCGTGTTGAGGTCGGCGCTGATCGTGTCGATCAGTGTGAGCTGCTGGCCAGGAAGCTCATCGATTCGGAGAGCTCCTATGCCAATGAGGTAGAAAAGAGACAGGAACAACTGAGGTAAGCCATCACATTGCTATCAAAGTATTCCTTTAGTAATGCCCCTTTTGTTTTGCTTAGAACGTCTTGGGACAATCTCTTGAAGCTGCTCAAACAACGCGAACAAAAACTGCACGCTGCTGGCGAAATTCATCGCTTCCATCGCGATGTCGCCGAAGCGCTCTTCCGCATACAGGACAAGAATGCTGCACTTTCTTCTGAGCTGGGCAAGGACTTGAACTCGGCATTAGCCCTCCTGCGCAAGCATGAAGGTTTCGAGAACGATTTGGTTGCACTGGAGGCTCAGCTGCAAATGCTGGTCGAGGATTCGGTGCGACTACAGGCCAAATATCCTTCGAATGCCGCAGCCATTGCCCAGCAGCAGGATAAGGTCGTGGCCGCTTGGAATGATCTGAAGGAACGCTCAACCGCACGTGGTGATCGTTTGGCTGCCAGTTCCGACTTGCAAACATTCCTCACAGACGTACGTGACATTGTGTCCTGGTCGGCGAATCTGCGTGCCGCTCTGCAAGCTGAGGAGCATGTGAGTGATGCCGCAGGCGCCACAGCGCTTAAGATACAGCACGATGCAATCTATGGTGAGATTGAGGCGCGTGAGGATAAATTCCGATATCTGAATGAGCTCAGCGATTCGATGGTCCAAACGGGACACTATGCGGCCGCCGATGTGGAGGAGAAGTGTGCGGCTATGTTGG
Source organism: Drosophila peninsularis (assembly GCA_035047485.1). Classification (NCBI taxonomy): domain Eukaryota; kingdom Metazoa; phylum Arthropoda; class Insecta; order Diptera; family Drosophilidae; genus Drosophila; species Drosophila peninsularis. The sequence continues at coordinate 2,850,287 of JAWNPN010000090.1, forward strand.
ATGAGAGACAAAAGCTGCACGCTGCCTGGAACAAGAAGAAGATTATGCTGGAGCAGAAAATCGACTTGTTCTGCTTCCTGCGCGATGCCAAACAAATCGACAATCTATCCAGCTCACAGCAAGCGGCACTCAGCAGCTCCGATTTCGGCCAAACTGTGGAGGATGTGCAGAACCAGATCAAGAAGCACGACGAGTTCGAGCGAGTCATCCAGACGCAAGAGGAGAAGGTGGCATTGCTCCAAGAACATGGACGCAAGCTTATTGAGCAGCGTCACTACGATAGCGCCAATATACAGACGATACTTCAAGGTGTCCTGGCGCGTCGCCAAAAGGTTAAGGATTTGTGCGCTGTTCGTCGTTACAAGCTGGAGGATGCCTTGCTCTACGCCAAGTTTGTGCGAGATTGCGCCGAAGCGGAGTCCTGGATCAATGAGAAGCAAAAGAAATTGGAAGCAGATGCGGCTAACTATGCCGAGGTCACCAATCTGGATGAGAAGATCAAGAAGTTGCAGAAGCATCAGGCCTTCCAGGCCGAAGTGGCTGCCAATCAGGGACGCATCAAGGAAATACAGGACACGGGCGTCATACTAATAAGCAAGCAGCACGAATCTTCGCCAGAAATCAAGCAAGCCATTGAACGTGTGCTGGCTGCCTGGCAGGGTCTGCTCGCTGAGCTGGATCAGCGTGGACGCGGTCTCGAAGAGGCCCAAGACATACTGGAATTCAACAATCAGTTGGACAAGATCGAAGCCTGGATCCGTGACAAGGAAATGATGGTGCAGGCCAGTGACACAGGACGCGATCTTGAGCACTGCAATGCACTGATGCGTAAACTGGATGACGTCGACTCCGACATGCGTGTGGATGATCAGCGCGTTAAGCACATTAATCTATTGGCTGATAAGCTGATCAACCAGGCACAACTGCCAGAGGATACGCAGAGTGTGGACAAGCGCAGGCGCGACTTCAATCACAATTGGCGCCAGCTCCAAGGTGCACTGAATGCATATCGTGCACTCCTTGGAGGAGCCAATGAAATCCATGTCTTCAATCGCGATGTGGATGATACGGCTGAACGCATTGCCGAGAAGGCGTTGGCCATGAGCTCCGCAGACACCGGCCGTGATTTGGCTGCTGTCGAAGCACTGATCCGTCGCGAGGAAGCGCTAGAGCGTGACATGTCCGCTGTGAAGCAAAAGATCGATGAGCATGAGACCGCTGCCGATTTCCTTATTCGTAAATACCCCGAACGCGGTGCTCAGGTCATTGAGCGCAAGCTGCAAGAGCTGCACAAGTCCTGGGGCAATCTGCAGAGCCTTTCGGTGAAACGGCAGAGTGTGCTGAACGAAGCGTTCTTGGTGCACAAGTTTGTCTCCGATGTCAGGGAGTTGGAACTGTGGGTCAACGATATGGTCAAGAAAATGAATGCCACCCAAGCGCCGTCGACGATCAACGACTGCGAAACGCAGCTTGAGCTGCACCAGGAGCGCAAGGTAGAGATCGATGGCCGTGATTTGGCTTTCGTGGCTCTAAAACAGCACGGAGAACAGCTTATCGGCCAGACCCAGCAATCGGAGAGTGTGAAGCAGTATCTGCGCGCTCTGGAAGAGTTGCATCAGACCCTGCACGAGGCTTGGAGTGAACGGGCACGCGATCTCACTGAAGCTCACCAACTGCAGCTTTTCAAGGCTCAGGTGGAACAGGTTGAGATCTGGCTGGCCAACAAGGAGGCTTTCCTTAACAACGACGATCTAGGTGATTCCTACACAGCTGTGGACCGTTTGCTCAAAAAGCACGATGCCTTTGAGAAGCTGCTCGATGCAGATCATGTGGATGCCTTGCAAAAGTTTGCCAATAGCATACTGGAGGGTGACCCGAAGGATGGCGATTTGATTAGTGAGAAGCTGGCCTACGTGCTGCGACGCAAGAAGAAGCTGCTGGAGCAATCAGCCGAGCGTAAGCATCGTCTTATGCAGTCCCTGCAGCTGCAGGAGTTCCTGCGCAGTCTCTACGAAATCGATCGCTGGCTGGTGCAGAAGCTGCAAGTTGCCTTGGATGAGAACTATCGCGAGCCCAGCAATCTGCAGAGCAAAATTCAGAAGCACACAGCCTTTGATGCCGAGCTATTGAGCAACTCGCCACGTGTGCAGGCGGTCATCAGCGAGGGTGAGCGCTTGATTAGGGGTGAGCACTTTGCCAAGGATGAGATTGCACAACAAGTGCAGCTGCTTGAGGGCGACTGGGCCAAGCTGAAGGCAGCCTCCAATGCCAAGAAGGAGAAGCTGCACCAGGCACATGAAGCACTGGCCTTCAACCGCAGCGTCGACGAGTTCAACAACTGGATGGACGATGTGGAGGTGCAGCTGTCTAGTGAGGACTATGGTAAGGATCTGGCCACGGTTAGCAATCTGCTGAAGAAGCACGAACGTCTCGAAGCCGATGTGGCGCATCATAACGAGCTGTCCGACCAGCTGAAGGTCATGGACGAACAGTTCTTCCAGCTGGATCATTTCCTCAAGCACGACATCCACGAGCGTGCGATGGCCACCATCAAGCGCTACAATACGCTGCATGAACCAATTACTATAAGACGCGAGAACCTCGAGGATTCGCTCAGTCTGCAGCAGTTCCTGCGCGATGCTGAAGACGAGCTGCAGTGGCTGGCCGAGAAGCAACTAATTGCTGGCTCCCAGGATCTGGGCAGCAGTCTGTTGGCGGTGCAGGGTCTGCAGAAGAAACACAACGCGCTGGAAGCAGAGTTAACATCACAGGAACCGTTGATCCAGGCGCTGCTGCAACGTGGCCAGCAAATGATACGCGACAACCACTTTGCCAGCGAGCAGCTGCAATACAAATCGGAGCTGCTGCAGAAGCAACTGGTGCAGTTGCGTGACTTGGCGGCAATCAGGCGTCTGCGTCTGCTGGATGCCGTCGAGAGTCAACTGTTCTATGTGGAGGCCAACGAGGCGGATGCCTGGATGCGTGAGAAACGCCCGATTTTGGCCAGCAGCGATTACGGACGCGATGAAATGTCCGTACAGACGCATCAGAAGAAGCTGGAGGTGCTGCAGCGCGAGCTGATCTCCTTCAAGCCTTCCATCGACAAGGTCAACAAGCTGGCAACGGGCCTCATTGAACGCAATCACTTTGACAGCGCCAATATTCAGGAGAAGAATGGAGCCGTTACGCAGCAATATGCGGAGCTACTGCGCCTGGCCAAGGATCGTGAGCTGCGCCTCACCGAATGCAAGAAGCTCTTTGAATACCTGCGCGAGACGGAGGAGCTCCATGAATGGGTGGGCGATCAAATGACAGTCACAGCCAGCGAGGACTATGGCGAGGATGTGGAACATGTAGAGCAGTTGATGCTCGCCTTTGAGTCCTTTGTGTCCAACCTAAATGCCAATGAGGCACGTGTTGAGGCATGTTTGGAGCGCGGCGATCGCCTGATACAGGAGAACAATCCCTATCGCAATTCCATTAAGGCTAAACGCGATGAAACGAAACAATTGTGGGATGAGCTTAAGGATTTGGTGAATGCACGCCAGGATGCGCTCGCCGGTGCCAAACAGGTGCATGTTTACGATCGGGTTGCTGATGAGACCATCTCGCTGATCAATGAGAAGGATGCCTCGCTGATTTCTGAGGATTATGGCCAAGATTTGGAGAGCATCCAAGCGCTGGGACGCAAACATCAAGTATTTGAGAGCGAACTGGTGGCCATCAAGGAGCAGGTCGATTCAGTGCTGGCCGAAGCCGTTAAGCTGGGTGAGATCTATCCCGATGCGCGCGAACACATCGAAGTGAAGCGCGATGAGACAGTTGAAGCCTGGACGGATCTGAAGGAGAAGACAAATGCACGCAAGGGCAAGCTGAATCAGGCTGAGCAGCTGCAATCGTATTTCGATGAGTATCGCGACTTGATTGCCTGGATCAATGAGATGCTGGCCAAGATTACAGCTCCTGAGCTGGCCACCAGTGTGGCTGGCGCAGAGCTGTTGCTGGCCAGCATTAAGGATCATCATGCCGAGATCCGTGCACGCGACGAGACCTTTGCCAACTTTACGGCCAACGGACAGAAGCTGATCAAAGAGAAGCACTTCCTCGCCCATGAGGTGGAGGACAAGATTAAGGTGCTGCAATCCCGTCATGAGCTGCTCGAACATACCCTGCAGCAGCGTAAGGAGATCTACGAGCTTAATCTGGACACACAGCTGTTCCTCAAGGATGCCGAGATCTTGGAGCAATGGATCAGCAGTCGCGAACCACAGCTGAAGGATGCGAAGCTGGGTGACTCTATACCTCAGGTGGAGGATTTGCTGCGGCGTCACGAGGACTTCGAGAAGACTGTGGCCGCACAGGAGGAGAAATTCCAGGCGATCAAACGCATTACGCTGCTCGAGCAGCGTTTCCGCAAGCAACTGGAGCACGAGAAGCTGGCTAAGCTGAAGGAGAAGGAGCGCCTGGAAAAGGAACGACTCGAGCAGCTCAAGCAGAAGGAGCTGCAGCGTCTCAACGATGAACGTCGTCGCGCCGAGAAGCAACAGGAGCACCGCAACAATGCCGCTGCCCAAGAGAAGACCCCCATTTTCTCCGCGCCCATGGTGACGATCAGCGGCGGCAGCAACAGCAACAGCGTCAGTGCACCAGGCAGTGCAACACAGTCGCCAGCTATTTCACAAACCCAGCTGCGTCCACCCTTCCAGGATCAGCATCTGGACGAGCATCTGAACCTGCAGAAGAGCAGCTCCAGTGGCATGTTCGGCGATCGATTGAGACGTGGATCTGCCGATGCCAATGTGAAACGTGCCGAGAGCATGAAGGTTCAGCCCAAGCAACCGAAGCGTACGCCATCCTTTACTACGCGTCGTCGTGCCCAGTCCTTCCGCAAAAACCAAAAGGGCGAGGGCTTCGATCTGCCGCCCGTAGAGATTCAAGGCATGCTTGAGCGTAAGCATGGACTGCAATCTGGAGGCAAGAAGGCGCCCGTACGCTCCTGGAAGCAATTCCATACAGTGCTCTGCGGGCAACTGGTTTGCTTCTTCAAGGACGAGAATGATTTCCTGCAACAGAAGACGGCCACGGCACCAGTCAATATACTGGGTGCCAAATGCGAGCGTGCCGATGACTATACAAAGAAGAAGTATGTCTTCCGCCTAAAGTTGCCCGACGGCTCCGAGTTCCTATTCGAGGCACCATCACTGGACATTATGAACGATTGGGTACGCAAGATATCCTTCCACGCTAGTCTGCCACCAAACCTACAGCTGTTGAGCTACGATGAATCGATGAAGGTGAGTGCTGACAATGAAAGTGATAAGCATATAGTTAGATTGATATATCTCTTACTTACAGCAACAATCGAGCAGCTCGCCGGACATTAAAGTGAGCAGCAACATGGACTCGCCCGTTAGCTCGCGCAATTCCTCGCCAGACTCGCAGCGTCGCTCCAGCAGTACCCAAGCGTTAGACACGGCCACGCCACAAATGGCCTTCCTGCAGCGACAAATGCAACAGCAACAGTTGCAACAACAACAGTTGCAACAACAACAGCAGCAACAACAACCCCAGCCCAGTTCACCCACAGCAGCTTTCGATCAGAAGCCACCCATACCACCAAGAGGAGCACCACCTGTGGCCACCCAACGCCAGAGCCAAGAGAATTTGGTTATGCTGCGCAATCGCCAAAGTTCCAACAATGGTAAATACCTCAAAATAATATACTGTATTGTTGACCAACTAGTGATACCCTGTACAGATCTTACCGATGGCCGATCTGCCACGCTACCCGCCCAGAATGGCAACAGCAGAGATGACAGCGGCGTTCTAATGCGTAACAGCGAATCCAGACAGTCGGGTAAGTACTCAAGGGGCTAGCCACCCATTGTAGTTAACATTGTAGTTAACTGCAAGCTAAGCTATTTGTGTTTGTACCACACACACACACACACATAAACACACACATACACACAACCACATATACTTCATTGTAAACAACGTGTACCTTTCCAAAAACTCGACGCGTATACATATATATTAGATAATCCGCCGCCATTGCCAACAACGATGCCGCCATTGGGCAGTACTCATCCACATAGCCATCAATCCCCACATGCGGCGCAGGTGCAACAGCGCATCAATGCATTCAATGCCGCAGCCAATCAGCAGCAGCAACAACCCGACTACTACAACAACAACATTGTACGACAACAACAACACCAGCAGCAACAGCACTTGGCATCACCGCAGAGAGTACCCTCTGGACGTATTGATTCGACGCGCAAGTTTATTGAGATGGAGGCGCATGCGCCTGGCATGAGCTACAGCCACGGCAGCAGCAACAACAACAACAACAATGGTCACAGCAGCAGCAGCAGCAGCACGACGAAGCGAACGATTAACTACTCGAGCAGCAATGCGAGCAGCAATGGCAACGGTAATATTCACAACTCAACAACAACTACGACAACAACAACAACGATACAACAACAACAGCATGCGACCAGTAGTCGCACGGTTTGGCACTTAACGACCTCATCACCAACATCATCAACAAAATCATCATCGGGCTCCGTTGAGCATAATAATGCCATCAGTAATCCAAGCTATATGGGTCTACATTTAAATAACAATAACGACGGAATCGGTACACAATCAGAGTTATCCTAATATAAATAAGGCTTGCCTATATCTCTATATATATTCTAGTTATACTTGAATGCGAATCGTAGCGGTTATTGGTACTTTAGCTCTCTTTCTTTCTCTTCTTTTGTTTCTCTTTGATTTGCATGCCAAAAAATATACATAAATGTGAAGGTTCAACTGTAAAACCGGTGAAAATAACGCGTCGATCCTATCTGCGCACGAGTTTGCAAAGTATATTTCAAATACAATCTTTCTCTATATATATATTTATCTCTGTTTACTATATATGCACACTTACACACCTTTTTTTGTTAACAATCATACGCTCCTTTAAGTTTGCATGCACACTATCTCTCAGCCCTCTCTGTGCCCAAAATCTAATTATCTTTGTCTTTCGCACAGGTTGGGGCAACACGCGCTTTGAGAGCAATCGACCCGTTTCGCTGCAACCTGATTCGATAAGCTACACTCGCGCCTCAGCGGAAAGCTCTAGCGAGAGCGAAGCTCAGTCCATTTCCTCCGTGTCGGGTGTGAAGGGCAGCAGCAGCAGCACCAGCAAGAGCAAAGACGAGCGCCGCAGCGGCATGTTCCGCATCTTTGGACGCAAGGGCGACAAGGAGAAGGAGAAGGAGAAGGACAAACGCCGTTCGAGTCAAACGCCGCCACAGTGAAGCAAAATTAAAGAGATAAATTCCAGCTAAGCTTAAACAAAATTTCATATTGGACAATTGCATTGGAGAGTTGATCGTCAATTGTTTTTGTATTTTTTATAGACATATATAAATGATAAAATATTTAATACTTAACCCATACATTGCGACACAGCAAACAAAATTTGAAACAAACACGAGAAAAAATATAAAAATAAACAAAATTATGCACGAAAATGTGTCTTATAACGCTGAAAGAAAAGTATAAACAATATATATATAATATTAAACAGTCAATGTTTTAATTGCATTATAAAAGAAATTGTAAATGTAAGTTTGTTCGTTGTATGCTTATGCTTAAATATAAATTTCGTAAAACAAAACAAAACAAAACAAAAAAGAAAGTAAAACCAATAAAAATTATTATTATATTATATGTGAAACAAAAATAAAATTGTATTTTATGTGGCTGAGCTAGAGTTATATCTGAATTATGATTCAAATCAGTGGCAGGTCTTCAAATGTGATATCTGACTGTTATCAGTGAAAATTTAACAATAGATGGCGCTAGTTGCGGTCTTTTGCAAGTTATATTAACCATGAGATAGTTCTGTTTACTATCTTAGCGGACTTTTATCAATTACATTTGGCAGATGAACTTAAAAGCCAATGTAGATTAGCTTAACATAGGCCCACTGTTAACATTAAAAATTGAACAATAGATGGCGCTTATAGCTATCATTAACAATCAAGTTTTCGTCTTTGAGAAAACGACTTTAATTATTATTTTCGAAGCATTTTGTATGCATTTTATTGCTGGCAAGTAAATCATCGCTTAACTCTAAGTTCTATGGTTAACATATGCATATAGATCAATATTAAATGGAAAGGGCCCTTCCACCGATTTCGAATTTCCTTATTCTAACAAAAAATGCAATAACAACAACAAATTCGAGTAGTCAACTATGCCAATCCGGCTCTATAACGAGTTCGATCAGCTTTCTGCTTTAGCCATACTGGGCGTAGAGATTGCCATGGGTCGATGTGGACTTGAATTGAACGAGGTTTCCGTGCGTCTGCATCGGCTGCTGGTAGTAGGCGGCTTGATGGTAGAGCGCTGGCGAAGCGGGCTCATTTACCTGTATCTGATGATAGTTGGTGATGGGCTCATGCTCGACCACCTCGCGCACCGTCTGGAATGGATGATTCACCACGATGCGGCGCTTGTGGAATGTTTCGCTGGTGGCAGCCGCATCGGTGGGTGCCGCTGTGGCTGAGATGACGCGCTCGTTGGGCTGCAGATGACGATTGAGATGGCCAGCGGCGCCATTCAGTGAGACATCCACATCCAGCGGGGCCTGTGCGGGAGTGGGCGTGGCCTGTGTGGTGGCCACAACGGGTGCGGGTGCCTCTACCAAGCGCTGGAACTGCTGCTGGTGCTGCGGATACTGCTGCAAGCGGGAGGATCGCTCCTCTTGCTGCTCCTTCTCTTGATCGCAATCCGGCTTAAGGGGCGTAATGGTTGCCGTGGCTACAATTGATTGATCCCGGTCGTCCTGATGCGGTATTTGCAAATTAATATGCGCCTTGGCAGCTGGCTTGGGCTGCTTCGTTGCCTCCACCAGACGGCCGCTGGCTGACTCCAGCTCCGGATCGTAACGCATACGTGAATACGGAGCACTGTACTCCAGGTCCTCGGCCAGTGGACTGCGCTGCCGTGAAGCCTGCTGATAGAAGCCGCGTGGTGCAGCAGTGCGCACCGCGGACTTGGCATAGACCACAGTGGGTCCAGCATGGTTGCGCAAGTAGGGCTTCAGCTCGGCCACATTGGCGGGCACCTCCTGCACTTCCGTAATGCGACGCTCCTTGATCGCTGGCTGGCGACTGCGGCCCAGGTAAATGTTATGCTGCGAAGGCGGCAAGTGAATCTTGTGCTCGTGCTTGATGATCTGCGGGCGTGGCGCCTCCTCCAGGCGGGCTGGCTTGGCGTCCACATTGCCGGCATTGGCATTGGCCAGGAACTCGCCGCTGAAGTAATCGTCATTGCTGGGAGGCTGATATGAAGCGCGATTGTAGTTGTTACGCTGATAGCCACGCTGTGGGGGATAGCTGGCCTCGCTGCGTCCGTACTCATAGTCTGGCGGCTGCTCGGGCTCGACACGCGTCAGCATCTTGGGTGTGAGATGCTTCTTATTGGTCTGATATTGGTTGCCATTGCCATCGCTGGCGAGGACACTCGAACTGGAGCTGGGGCTGGAGCTGGGACTGGGGCTTGGCGAGCTCTGGCGACTGCCATCGAGGGCATCGCTACCTTGTCCTGGCTGCTGTTGCAGCTGCGCCTCGACATACTCGTCCTTGGGCGCTTGATCGTAGCTGGGCATGGTCGTTACACTGGAGCCAATGGTGGTGCCCAACGGCTGCTCCTTGGGCCCCGCATCATAGGACGGCCTATACTCATTGCCATTGTTGTTGTAGCTCTGCGTTTGCACCTGTCCATTGTTGTTGTAGGCGGAAGCCACAGCAGGATGTGGATGACCTAGGGGCAACAGCGTCTCACCCCTGGGTATCTTGGCCACGGGATGATCGAGCTCCACAACCAAAGTGCCAGCTGGCTTAATAACCACACGTTCCTCGATATCGTAGAACTCCTTCTGGATAGCTGGATGACGCACCTCGTACTTCTTGGCCTTCAGCGCCGGCTGCACAATCTGTATGGTCTTGGTGACAATGGGGCGTGACGGTGAGGGTGGCGCATAGCCACGCTGTGGTGGCAGATAGCCACCAGACTGATCAGCGTAGTCATCATAGCTGGACGCATCATCCACATTTGGTGGATACTGATCCTGATAGTCAACCTGTGAGTCGTCATAGCTGTAGCCGCCCTGGTCGTAGCTGGGTCGATTGTAGCTGTTGTCGAAGGCGGGTTCGTAGGAGGGCTCGAAGCTGTTGCCACCAATCTTGACATCAGTGGGAGCTGAGGCAGCCGCAGGAGCTGGTGCTGCAGCCGAGCTGGAGCTGGAGCTAGAACTGGAGCTGACTGCAGGCGCAATGGAAGCAGTCTGCACTGAAGCTGGCAGCGGTGCCTGCGGCTCATAGATGGGCTTGATATCCGGCGCCTGCTCCACATTGGCGCTCTGGCCTTGTGTAGCTGCAGGCGCGGCCACCTGGCGTTCAAACATGCGCAGCTGCTGGGATTTGCTGCCCCCAATGGAAACAGCATCGTCGTCAGCTAAGGAACTGGAACTGGAGCTGGAGCTGGAGCTCGAGCTGCTGGATTGAGTGTAGCGCTGAGGCGAGGGACTGGAGGATTCAAAGACCTGTGGGCAGTAAAAAAAAGTTGGAGATACTCAATGCTCGGTCAAATCTCCGTCTAACTCACAGTTTCCACCGAGGGTCCATGGCTATGATAGGATTGTATGTAACGCTCGAACTCCTGATTCTGGCGCAGCTGCTGATTGCGTTGGCGGAATTGTCCGCTGTGCGGCGGCTGCTGGTGCAACGCGGGACGACGACTGTGTGCACGGCGACGGGGCAGGCGAGCATTGGGATTGACAGCGGCAGCTTGAGCAGGCTGCAGACCCAAACCCTGGCGCGGAGTCAGAGGTTGTTGCGGCGATTGCATTTGCTGCTGTGGCTGCAACTGTTGCTGCGACTGCACCTGCGACTGCTGCTGCTGCTGCTGTGACTGCTGCTGCTGTGGGCGCTCCTGCAATTTGGCAAAGTGTTGCTCCTGCTGCATTCTATAGGGACCCGCTTTCAGCTCAGCTGGCGCTTCGCCATCAATGAAGCTAACATCAGCCGGATTTGTGGCTGGCTGTTGGGCTATGGAGATGTTGACATGGGTCGCCGCATGGCTAGCGCCAACGAGCGCCAGCAGCAGCACAAACAGCGCACGGCACATCATTCTAATCCGCTCAAGCACTCACTAACTCGTCTCGGCTGTGTATTGTCTGGGAAATGCGCAGCTGTCGAACGCGTCTCGTTGTTTGACAAACAGCGAGGCATGCGTCGCATATTTATACGCAAAGGGGAGCGCCGTCGCTGGCGATTGGCGATTGCGTTTACGATAGCGATCGGCGACCAATTTGACGACTGATCAGGCGGATCAGTGTCAATGCCAGTGAGGCCAAAAACACCCTCCCTGTTTAGGGACCTGAGATGCTTGCCCCAGTTCTACAATTTAAGGCAGCCAGCAGTGATGATGCACGGATTTTGTTTTCGCTTTGTGGCACGCGCATTTCAGTTGCCAAAAACAACAAGTGGAAAAAGTGTAATGCGGCTTGCCGTAATTGGCGGCGGGCGACATATGCGCTTAATTGTCGGAAGGTCAGCGCACAGGTCGTATGAGTGATGTGCGGCCAAATAGTTGGCGATATTCGATTTGAACTTGAAATTGCATTTTCTAAATGAGATTCAACGCCTCGCACTTTAATTGTATTTTGGAATTTGAGTTTTGATTTGGTTTCGCTGCGATTCGAAGCAAGTTGATCGTGTTCATGTTACGCATACGCCCCGTGAGCGCTCAGTCAGGCACTTTTGCGCAATTGCAGTTGGCGAAGAATTCGCAAGTCCATACAAGTCCATACGTAATGCTACAGATACATTTCAATAAAGGTTAATAGCTGTGTGGGCGCCTCTCTCGCACTGCCCAGCCATAAACCCAAGCCAGGTGAAGTCTTGAATGGCTAAACAAGACGAAAGACAAAACACTGAATGGCTAACTACGAACTGCGAGCCATTTACAAATGAAGTGCAAAGGTGCTCTTGGTCTACCTCAACTTACAACAAATACAATCGATATTTGTTTATATTGTAGGCGCTGAGAGAAACAACTGCCTAGGCCAATACGCACAGGCTGTGTGAGCTGCATTCGCAACGAGCGCTGTGTAAAATATGTAATATTTGTGTGTGAACTTGAAAGTTAGTGCTCTAAGGGCATTTGGTCTGCGTAGCCTTTGAGTCGGAGTATTTAAGTCAAAAGCTATGCACTTGCTCAGGGCCGAAAGTGTTGGCCACAAGAAGTCCATGTGCATGCTTCTATATTAGATATAGGATATTGGATAGGATAGGATTATATAGGATAAACATTTTTCAATATTAATATAAAATAATAATTTTTGAAAACAAATGATTTTTTTTTTAATTTGTAAATTTAAATAAAATAAAAATGTAAAAAAAATTCCCATTTTCAGGCTTAAATCCTACTAAATACATTACACCTGAAAACTTTCCATGGGTTGGCTAAAAATAAATTCATTTAGGACTGTCTTGCGGCCTTTAGACCAAATTCATGCCAATTTGCATATAACTTAATGCAATGATATGAATAATATAAAGTTTTGACTTTGAGCCAAAAAGCATTTCCATGTTTGCTCGCAGTCTGCTGTGCAGAAAACGTCAGCAGCAGTAATAGCCATGGTAACAGCAACAGCAACAGCAACAACAACCATTAATAAAAATCTCAGCTGTCAAAGGTCTAAAAATAGTTAAGCATAGAAATTAGTGCTTAAATTAAACTAGGCAAACGTAAATGGAGAGAAACTACGCACTTAGCTATATCCTCTGCGTATCCTGTATGCTGCATGCTACATCCTTGTGTCCTGTATTGAGACGGCACGTGGGTGCCGTGCGTATTGCATACATAAATAACAATTGAGCACACGACGTAGTTGGCAACGAGGACAATAATAAAAACAAAGCGGAATACAAATATAGCGGCGACTGCGACCGAGAGGCTGAGGCGAGATATTTAAATCAGCTGAACGCAGGCAGGTGGGCGAGGACGATGGGCGATGGGCTGCCTGTTTACCACGCTTGCCACACCTGATTAAAATCTATTGACACCAAAACTGGAGCACACGGCAAATTCCAGCTAACAAGAGCTAAAATCAAATAAAAGCAAAAAGGGAAACGGAAATGGCTTCCCTCGGCTCCGCTAATGAAACCCAATTACAGGTGAGTCGTTGCTAGCCGGGGCAAACAAAAACAGCTGCGACGAGTCGGCGAGTCGCTGGCGCAGCTGCCGCTACACCTGTTAACGCTATTTGCATTTTACCCCCCACCAGCCAAGCCATCCTGCACAAGGACTTTATATAGTTTATTATTATGTACAAAGAGTGGGAGGAGAAAGGTCCCCTCTCTTGCTCACTCTCTCTCTCGCTCTCTAGCTTTCTCTCTGTCCCCAACCAGCCTGTCTCATCTAGCGTTATATGTGCAAGGACATGCGCAAACAACACCCCCGCCCACCTGTGCCGACACTCGCCCGCCGCCATCCAGCCAGCCAGCCAGCCCCACCCACCAGAGCAGCCCACTCTCTAGCAGCAGCAGCAGCTGCCTTAGAGCTGTATAAATAAGGCGCAGCTAGGAGCAGCCAGCCTCAGTTGCTGGACCGTGTTGCTCGCGTAGTGTCCTTGTTGTTGCAGATAGCAAGCAGAGTGTTATCCTGCCCACGTTACACCGCCGCAAACTGTTGCGAAAAGTCACACACAACAGCAGCAGCAAAGCGGAAAAGTTGCAATTGAATAGCGGAAGCCAATTCGTTTCCATGTGTTTACCCCATTTCCGATCGCCGTAATTGCACAAACTTTGGAGTATTCCACTTAAGTCGAAGCCAGGTGAGAGCACTTATTTCATTTGACACCCACGCCTGGAGTAATATGAAGCTGCGATTAATGTGCGTCTGAGTTTGTTTGTCCAGCTCCAGTTGGGGTTTCAACATAAACAAATGGAGTAGCGCTAAATGGGCCTTGGGCTGACGCCGTGTATCGTGTTCAAGGCGGTTTTAATTGTGGTCTGAAGGGTAATTAAACTGTGCGAAATGTATACAAAATGAAATATATTTTATTTATTGGAAGTGGAGTGAATATGTTGTGAATGCAGAGCTCCATTGAACTAGCTAGCTACTGCTAGCTTTGTCGCGCAGATGAGTTCTGAAATTGTTCTAATATTTGAGATACTTACTTATATTCACATTAATCTAAGAAACATTCAGATATTAGGATTAATCATTTTTATTCAGTTTTGAGCTTTGGTTTAAGCAAGAGAATTCCCCACTCTCTAAACTAGCTTATGATAGCAAGTCTCAGTTTTATGAACTCTTATCAAGCTCATGTAATTTATCATATCATATATATATATATATATATATATATAATAATATAATATAATAGTTGAGCTTTACTTTCTTATCACTTTCCAAGAGCATAAAGCAGCCTCTCTCTAAGGCAGGTTTACAAACCGTGTAGGTGGTCTTTATGTGGTAGTATTTACTGTACATTGTGTATTGTTTTTCTTAAATAAATCAAATTTATTTTAAATTTTAAAAATTTATTTATGAATATATGTTTATTTGCTTATTTTACTAATATTTACTTCTTCAAAAATTAATTAAATTAAAGAAAAAATATATATAAATAAAATCCTACATTAAGTATAAACTATAAACATAAAACCTGAGAAACTCGCCCATTTAAGATTTATAGGCAATTTGTACCTTGGCAGTCAAATTTGGCCATAGAGTTTTGGCGTTCAGCCGCTTTGCAACACTGGCAAAGACAAGTGCAACGCGGTTTACCGTTTGAACGGTGTGACCAGTGTTGCAGCTTTCAGCAAATTAAGCAGAAAAACTCGAACAAATAACAATGTTGTGGGCGAAGAAGAATGAAATATAATATAAATATGGCGAGAGTTGCTTATCAAGAATCATATAGGCAGCAAATAGCACAAATGCGCGGCACGGCGACAGGGGCCGATAAAAATATAATATTGAAAGCGAAAAAAGAATAACAAAATAAAGACAAAGAAAAGCCACCCTTAATTGTCGAGGCAGAGCCACGATGCAGCTTTTCTAAGGGTTCGGCATTCAGTTGAACAGCAAACTTCGCAGCGGACGGTTCGAGTTTCGGTTGCGCTTCCCGATTTTCTACAACAATTTCAGCAAACTTCTCTCGCACTCACACACATACACACACACACCCAGAGTCGAGACCAGCGAGTGCACACACATAGACAGCAAATATCTAACAGTATATGTGTACGTGTGCGTGTGCGTGTTGAGTGTTGAGTGTGTGCGTGTTTTCTCGACATTGTCGACGTTCTCCTGAAGCCAAACAGCAAAAAGTTAAAAAGAAGAAGAAACAAGTGCAAACATGGCCGAAAATTGCCCAAAATGCAAAAAATCAATCAACTCGAAAGATGCAATCATCATCTGCAACTCGGACGACTGCCTGAAGAAGTTCCATCGCACGTGCGTGAACATTGACGACGCGATGTTCGACTTGATACAGAAGAACCCGATGGTATCGTTCAACTGTGATGAGTGCCGAAATCAGTCGTCGAAGGCACTGTCCGCCAAGCTGCACACCATCGAGGAGAAGGTGAACAAGGTGTGCAACGGCGTCAACCAGATCCAGGGGCGCATGTACCAGCAGTATTTCCAGTTTGGCAACCAGCCCGTCAACAATCTCGATGGCAAGAAGCATCCGCAGCAGAACAATCTGATTGTCGTTGGCAACAACTGCAATTCGGATCGATTGCAGGTCGTCTGCGACTACGGTCGCTGGGTGCAGGTGGGCAAGTTCGCGACAAACACCAGCGAGGACGACATTATCGAGCACTTGGCCGAGGAGCTGAAAATCAATAAGAACCTGGTCAAATGCACCAAGCTGGTCAAGAACGATGCCAATCTATCGCAATTGTCATATTGCAAGTTCAAAATATCCATACCGGACTATCGCTTCAACGAGCTGTTCAACGAGGCTATTTGGCCGAGCGGTGTTATGGTCAGCCCCTTCACGCCACGCTCTCAGCTGAATCAGAATCGCATATAAAACGAGAGGAGAGAGCGGCAACCTGAGAGAGCGAGACAGAGCGAGCGTGAGAGCGCGCCTGCGCATCGCAAGGCATGACAAGGTGGAGTAATGCAATGAGCGAGAGCGAGAGCGAGAGAGAGCGAGGATGGGGGTTGCTTGCCGGTCGTATAACAACAACAACAACAACAGTTTTTTCATTAATTTTTTGCCGGTTTGGCTCACAATTTTATGCAAACATTTTTGGACAACTCGACTTGGACTTTGTCTAACAACTTTCAAAGCTTACTAATAATTAAAGCTAACCAAAATACTTAACGAATTAACTTTGAAAATGCATTTTAAAATGTTTTAGCGTTGCAAAAAAAAAAAAAAAGAAAAAATAATATTTTAATGGCAAAGAGGACAAAGGAGCAAAGTTTATTAATTAATTGTGCAGTCAAAGTCAAATATTAGTACATACTTAAAGCCGAGACAGAAAACCAAAATCAAATAAAATATATATAAACATATTTAAGCTACTTAAGCAAGGCACCAAAAAACAAAATATAATTACCAAAGTTTTGTTTTCTAACAATATATTTCATATTTAATTTAATTTTTGAAATTAATATTGTTTTTATTTTTTCATGTATTTTCCCGACTTGTACTTCAAATACCAAAGCATTAGCTTTTAAAACCTCGAAAAAAGAAAAAGTTAAAACTTAAAACTATATTCAGCTATAATTATATTCGTACGCGTAGTTTAAAGCATTTTCAAAGCTTGTTCTCAAAAATTTCTAGAAATTTTGCGAACCTATTCAAAACAAGAATTAAATATGTATTTCCAACTATATTCCAACTATATGAAATGTAACAAATAGAGAAATCTTTTGAAAAGTGTTCAAGCATTCAGCGCAGCCTGGGCGACATTTGTTGCAATAAGAACTCAAGTCAAGAATATAGAGAGAGGGAGAGATGTAATAAAATATTATATACATAAATATATATATTTCGTAATTGAGGTATTTTTTTGTACGCGAAACAATGTTCCGCTAACACGAACCACAATTTTTCAATGAACGCAGCTTCGGATGCGAAAGTTTGAATTTGGCGAAATCTGGGGGGTCGGGATGCATCCGAGGTGTGCTTCAGTACATACATAAACATATAAAAGCAAAAGACAGCAAACGTAGATTTCTATTTACGCAAGAGAAATAAAACAAAAACATATATTATATATTTAGTATACAAACAATATGCATGCATGTATTTATGTCAAACTTTTTCAATAAATTCTACAAAAAAATTAATTATTAAAGCCAACATTATGGGTGCAGGGGGAAGAGAAGATTGGTTAAAAGAATATACGTAATTTCTAATTTAAAAAAATTATATTTCTATCTATTTTCTTTATACTAATGTTTCTTAAACTACTCTCGCAATTGTGAATTATAAGATTAATTCATATCCTTGTATTTCATCCCTTTGAACTTACTCACACCTTAAAGCTCTGTTTATAGCTCACCTAGTAGCTCCACCTTTGGGCTGACTTCTATCCTGGCATTATGACCAACTCGAAACGCAAGCAGCCCACACAACAAACTGCAACAGATGCCAACATCGAAGATGAATCCACGAAATCCACGACTGTAGTTGATGAGCAGCCCAAGTCTAGCCCAGAGTCATCCACTGCTACGCCCACGCCCACTGCCCAGTTTTTCAAGCTTTGCTTCGGTCATGAGCTGCACAATTTTGATAATTTGCAGACCTTCACCAGCTGGCTGCAGCGGCCGGTAGATGGCGCCGCATTGGGTGTATTCCGAATGCTCTACGGCGCAGCCATGTTGATTGACATCGCAGAGGAGCGCGGCGGCGG
Organism: Drosophila peninsularis; assembly: GCA_035047485.1. Classification (NCBI taxonomy): domain Eukaryota; kingdom Metazoa; phylum Arthropoda; class Insecta; order Diptera; family Drosophilidae; genus Drosophila; species Drosophila peninsularis. Next base: position 2,868,247 of record JAWNPN010000090.1, read on the forward strand.
GCAGCTGGACGTGCGTTTCGGCGAGCCTCATCACTGTCACTTTCCACTGTTCAATGGCTTAAATGCTCTGGACTATCCGCTCATGGGCTGCGTCTATCTGGCCATGTGGTTGGGCGCAATGGGCATTATGCTTGGCTATCGCTTCCGCTACAGCTGCCTGACCTTCGTGACGAGCTATTGGTACATCTTCTTGCTGGACAAGCCGGCGTGGAATAATCACAGCTATCTATTCGGCCTGGTGGGCACGTTGCTGCTGTTCACGCAGGCGAATAGCTATTGGTGGGTTTATATACATCATCTATATATAGCTCATTCCCAATCCTTACATCTCTCTACTCTGATCTTTTAGTTCTTTGGACAGTTGGCTGTATCCAGAGCTGCGTCAAGCCGTGCCCTACTGGAATTACTTTCTCATCAAGTTTCAGTTCTTCGTGCTCTACATGTACGCCGGCCTGAAGAAGTTCTCGTTCGAATGGCTCTCCGGCTATGCGATGTCCAGTCTCAGTCAGCATTGGGTCTTTGCGCCGTTTCGCCAGCTTCTAGATGGGGAGCTCATCGATCTGCTGATTATCCATTGGTTTACGGCCTTCTTCGATCTGTCTATCGCGTTCTTTATGACGTGTGAGAAGACGCGATTATTGGTGACTCCCTTCATGCTCAGCTTTCATTTGATGAACTCGCGCCTGTTTGTTATAGGTGAGTGTATAGGGCTTACCTGACCTTGTATCTCTTCTATATATTTATTTCTCCTTGGAAGGCATGTTTCCTTGGGTCTGCTTGGCGGAAGTGCCGCTCTTCTTCAGCTTCGACTGGCCAAGACGGGCACGCTGCCCGGCTAAGCCTTCCACGCCTGCTGTAGAGGAGCAAATCAAAGCTCCAGCTTCAACCTCACCTGGTTTCAAGGCCCAGCTGCGCAGCTGCGTGATCCTTTTCTACTGCGCTCTGCAGCTCTTCTTGCCCTACTCGCACTTCATTACCAAGGGCTACAACAACTGGACGAATGGCCTGTATGGCTACTCCTGGGACATGATGGTGCACTCGTATGACACAGTATTGACATCCATCAAGGTGGTGGACAACAACAACCAGCAGGTGCATCACCTGAATCCATATGCCTTCACCGAATACGATCGCTGGACCAAGTATGCCGACATGGCTGTGCAGTACGCCAAGTGCATTGAGAAGAACATACACGAGGATATGGACAAGAATCCAGAGAATACTCCGCTGACCAGTAGAAACATTTCCATTTACTTTGACATCTGGTGCGCCATGAATGGACGCTTCCAGCAGCGCACCTTTGATCCGCGAGTGGATCTGCTGAAGGCGCCTTGGTCGCCCTTCAAGCGAACGCCCTGGTCCCTGCCTCTGCTCACAGAGCTCAATCACATGCGACCGAAATTGAAGACGATTGCCAATGAGGTGCTCGCCTGGAATAACTATTCGGATGTTATATTCGTGGCTGATTTTCCGGGTCTAACACTGAGCAACTTCATCGCACCGGCTCTGTTCAACTGCAGCCTGACGATCCTTGAGGGCAACGTGCGCTACAAGAGCGCCACGGATAACGAGGCGTACTTCCTGACTGCCGGCAAGAGCATTAGCCTGGAGAGCAATGTCACGCACTATGTGACCACCATTGGCCAGAAGCCCGCCTCCTACTTATACACCTATGTGAACAAGACCATGCTCGAGCAGGAGATTGTTATAGATGATGTGGGTGAGACCAGCGACCGACCATTGTTGCCGTTGTGGAAGGAGTTCAAGCAGCGCATCTCCAACTACCAACAGTTCCTTAAACACATAGCTAATTGCTTACTCTTTTTACTATACGATGTGCCCATACCTATTTCCATACGAGAGAGAGATTAAGAATGAAGCAGTCGAGATTATATATTCCACTTGCTACAACAAATGTATTTTCTTGCCTAAGTCCCTAAGTGTCACATAATCTGTGCGTGATAAAACTGATAATAAATGTTTAATGTTATACCTCTGACAAGGAAGAGTTTTGTAAACTCAACAGGAAGTCAAATCTGGAGTGGAAGTTGATTTCCCCAAGGTAACTTTTCGATTCAGTAAATCCCAATTTCAAACATGTCTTAAAGACGGAACACAATACAGATTACTCTACTCTACTGTTGCTCTAAGTGCAGAAGATGTAAAACTAATTTGCATACTCTACGTATTTGTTTTATATATATGTATGTATCTGTATAACTGTATTTACAAACCGGACACAATATTTCTTTCAGCCTAAAAATTAACAAAACTGTCTACTAAAAATTTTGTGGCCTTGTCAAGTAACTAAGCGCACTCTTAAAACTAGAACAAATAAGCAGGTAGGTCAACCAACGTTTGACTACACGGCAGCCGCTGAGGTGCGTTCCCGACGACTGGGATCGAATTGTTGGGTTTGTGTTTCCCACAGGCGTGCATAGAGGCCATTCTGATTGAGCAGTTCCATGTGTGTGCCGCGCTCCCCCACATGTCCATTCTCCAGCACCAGAATCTCATCGGCATCCTTTATCGTCGACAAGCGATGGGCAATGCAAATGCTGGTGCGGCCTGTGGTAGCTCGTGACAGCGCCTTCAATATGTTCTGCAACAGCAATATTAAATGATAAATAAATTATTTAAGCAAAGATTTGAATAAGACACTTACATGCTCTGTAATAGAGTCCAAACTGCTGGTAGCCTCATCGAAGATTAGAATCGGCGTGTTCTTTAGAATGGCTCGCGCAATGGCAACGCGCTGCTTCTCGCCTCCCGAGAGTTTCAGTCCGCGCTCACCGACCTGTGTTCTATATTGATTTGGCCAACTCATGATTGATTCGTGCAGATCCGCCATGCGTGCCGCATCTTGCACATCGTCGTGGGTCTTGCTCAGATTGCCATAGTGGATATTGTGTTCGATGGTATTATGGAAGAGCACAGAATCCTGAGGCACCACAGCAATGCTGCGGCGCAAGCTGTCCAGTTCAACGCCGCTGATATCCTGTCCTCCGATTAGAATGCGACCAGAATTGGGCTCAAAGAAACGGAAAAGCAATCGCACCATAGATGATTTCCCGGAACCGGAGCCACCCACAATTGCAATATTCTTACCGGCGGGTATGCTGAACGATAAGTCCTTAAAAATCGCCTTGCCCGGCTCATACTCGAAGCTCACATTCTGGAACTCAATGGACGCATTGCTGTTGTCCACGTAGAGAGGCTGTGCATTTGGTGAATTCTGTATGCCGCTGTCCACATTCATCAGCGTAAACATGGCCTGCATGTCGAGCAGCGCCTGCCTCACCTCTCGATACACGCTGCCCAGAAAGCCCAGCGGTATGGACAGCTGAAAGAGCAGACCATTCACCATGACCAGATCGCCAACAGTCATATTGCCCTGGGCGATCTCTTTGGCTGCCAGCACCATGATCAAACTGAGCGCGCTGCTGAAGATCGCATTCTGTCCAAAGTTAAGAAGGGCCAAACTGGAGCTGGTTTTCAAGCTGGCCACCTCGTACTTTTTAAGCACCTCGTTGTAGCAGCCCGCCTCGTACTTTTCGTTGTTGAAATACTTAACAGTTTCGTAGTTGATCAGCGAATCGACGGCTTTGTTGCCAGCCTCGTTCTCCGCCTGATTCATGTAGACACGGAAGCGCGTGCGCCACTGCGTCACGCTCAGTGTATACAAAGCGTAGATACCCACACAGCCCATGCTAACGCCAGCGAAAGCTAAGCCGTACTTAAAGCCCAACAAGCTTGACACCAACGTTAGCTCAAAGATCGTAGGCACTACATTGAACACCATGGCTGATAGCACGAAGTTAATGCCACGCGAGCCACGATCAATTGTCTTGGACAACGCGCCCGTCTGCTTGTTCAAGTGAAATGCCAAATCCAGATTGTGCAGATGCAGGAACACATTGGTGGCTATTTTGCGTATGGAATGATGCGCCACCTTGGCAAACACAGCGTTGCGCAGCTCATTAAAGCCCGCAGCGCTGGCTCTGGCAATGCCATCTGCAAAGAGTCAAGTCAAGTTTTATAAATCATACGATATAGAGACTTGGCGTACTTACAGCCCAGTAGCATGGCAGTGGCTGCAGATAGCACAGCGTCCGGCGCTGTGTCCATATTCAGCGTTGTCATTGTATCCACGGCGCCTTTAAACAGAAATGGAACACAAACTGTCAACAGCTTAGAGCCAGCCAGCAGGCCCAGCGAGATGCCCACGCTGTGGATAAAAGGAGGTGTATAATATATATATTCAGTTCCTTTCCGACTTACCGTTTGCGTACTAGAGCATCCTCCTTTGGCCAGATGTACGCCATCATCGCTCGCAGCATATCCTTGGACGTGACTTCCGGTGCATCCAGTTGGCCGAGCGTTGAGCCGCCATCGTTGCCGCCGCTGCCTATATGAACGTGACATAGTCTTGATTGTTGTTGTGGCAGTCGTTGTTGTTGTTGTAGCACTGCTGCTGATGCTGCTGCCGCTGCTGTGTCAAATGGACTTTAATGCAGCCAAATCCAAACAGGCGCCAATACAACAAACGAACAGACAAACAAACAAACGAAGTGCATTGTTTTTGGGTGTTTGTTAACAACTCAGGTAAAACAAAATTTAGTTAGTCAAAAATATAAACATCGAATAAGGATAAAGAAGCTAGTGCTTAGCCTAAGTGTGAGACTTCTTAGTTTCAGCTACAGCAAAGCTCTGCAGAAAGCGTTTGAGTAAAAAGGATAAACAGACTTTCAGTAGCTTTCGTCTGTTGACAGATTGTTGGTTATACGAGGGCAGTAAGAACAATTGTTAATTCATTTTATTTACATCGCAAATTAATCAAACTATCCTCGCATAGCAAGTTATGTACAGCATGTTAGGCTACACTTTGATTGATTGACTCGTTAGCCACACCTACCTTTTGTCTTTTTGGCAAAAACGCCCCCAAGCAGTTTGTTACCCGGCGTGGGCGTAAATGGTGTTATCTTCTTGTTCGGTTTGGCATTATTATTGTTTGATTCATCGTTCGATTTAGCGAGCGTGGAATACAGCTGCAAGGCAAATGAAAGCTTTAAACCAATTGATAGCGACATTTGTTACAAAAACAAATATAAAATTTTACTTTATTTAAAAAAAAAAGTTTAGTTCGTCTTAACTATGCGCCTGCTCAAAGTCGCGCAGGTAACGTAAACATTCTAAGAGGTAGCCAAGTGCAACAGTTCCGCTCTCTGTGAGCTGCGGCAGCTGCTTCAGCGCATTTACAAATCCTTGATACTCCTTTATTTTATAGGCCATCAAGTAGCTAAGCTCCGGCTGCATATCAGCAAATTGCTCAACATCGCCGAAGGCGATTTGATTGAGCACATTGGGAAAATAGGCCTGTTGCTTGAAGATCAGGTGCAACACAACGCGCAAATTGTGCGAGCAGCCATCCTGGATATGCACAAACATCTGATCCATTAGATTATGCTCCCTTATAAACTTGAAGATATTGCGATGATAGCTCTGTGATGCCAGCTCTTTGTTGTGCGCGATGAGCTGCTCAATGTCCAGCAGAGAGAACTCGAAGTAATCGTGCGCATTGTGCTCCAAGTAAAAACCATACTCGGTGATTAGCTTCAAATTGGGCAAAGCCCCATAGCTGATGTAGAGCTGTTCATAGGGTTTAAGTACGGGTTGGGAGCAGGCGTCCAGAGTAAGGACATACTCTTGACTTTTGCCATAGAGCGCTGCTGTGGTCTGCACGCCATCGGAGTGATTGAATAGATCCAGAAAAGGCGCCAGCGCTAAGTTTGAGTGGCCATTGAGCAACGATTCGAAATGAGTCTTGGACTGTTTCAGTTGCCTTGCATCAAGGTAGACGCTGCGCGTGTTGACAGTAAAGTAGGCTTTTTTATATGCTGCCAACGTCCATATATCCTCGCAGTAGCGTTGGCCACAGCATTCACAATGCTGTGCACCCACTAGTGCCTTCAGCACCTGATAATACTCGCGTATCTGACGATTTTGTGCCACTGTGCGCTCCAGCAATGCCTCGGGCAGGCACTGCAGCTCACTGATAGCACAAAAATAGGGCGTCGTGTAGCTGCTGGGTAGAGTATCCAAGTAGGCGGACCATGGAGAGTCGTGTGTACACTCATACAGATGGCCCTGATACATTAGATAGCAGGCGACAAGGGCTTGGAAAGATATGCGTGCATCCTTGTCAAAAGAATCCTTATTAAAGAGCAGCTTGAAACCTTCATCCGCCTCCAGTGTTGCTTTGCTGATAAGGCAGCTGGCAGGCAGACGTATCAGCTCATCGCCTGCCTGGAAACTTTTACTCTTGGAGCACAAGCCACGTCCGGTTTGTGGGAAGTCCAGAGCTGAAAGACGAGTTTCATTACACCAGCCCAGTGCATGAAGTTGGCCATAGAGCATGTGCAAAGCTTTATCAAGTGTTGTTGTCGTTGGTGTTTGTGAAATGCGACGCTGTCTTTGCCGCTGTGTGCGTCCCATTCTGCCTGTGTGTGCTGTTTTGGCGCCCGTTTATTTATTTTTTTAATGAAGTGTTTATGTTTTTAGGCTTGCTGCAACGAAAGAAGCAAGTGCGTACGTTCGTACAGACATTAAAATAAAGTGTTAACTATTCATTTTCGAAAAGGGGCCAAAACAACACACACGCTTACTGTTGCCTGACCTCTTTGCTTTTGTTCTTGTATAGTTTTAGCCAATAATTTGCACATCATTGCCTGCTAATCTTTATCACTAAGCTTATGAAATCGTAACCTAGCCGCAAATGGCCTTGAATTTAGTTTATCATTAATAATCATACTTACCACATGCGTTGGATGTCTTGTCTTGATTTGTTTGTGGCATGTAATGTGGAAAGTGTAGGTCAGTGTCTTCTTTTTACTACACAATTTACTTAAGTATAATAGTCCGGCCATAACTTTTATACGCAAAAACAAACACTAATTCTGATACGCTCATAGGCACTACTAAAAATATCGATATACTGCATTTTGCGATACCGCTACAGTGTGACCAGTTTGGTCAAAACAATAGCGTAAAAATACTAACACAGAGTATTAGGGCTGTTTACGCAAACCGGCGAATGTCAATGGCTTTATTTATTCTAGAAAAGACTAAAACTGCCGGCCAACAATGTTTGGTTTAATTATTTCAGGTAGACTGGTGAGTACATATTAAATACAAATGAAATAAACTAAAGCAATACCTTTACGTCACTCACACGCACAGCCTCAAACAGATTTTGTAGCGGTTGATGAGAACAAGCTGCTGATAAATGTGCCCGACATCGATGCCGTCAATTATGTTGTCATTTTCTTAACTGGCATCTCGCCCCTGCCACTGGGTACAGCAGCCGCAATCTATTTTAGTTGGCCAGATGCGAATGCAGCGCCCACCTGGCAATATCTGGGCCACATCAATAACAGCAAACCATCCGCGATATTCAAAATAGCACAGCTGAAGAAAGGCCACGAGCTGGGGACACATACAAATGGCATGGTCTTTGGTGCCCAGGAGATTTCTCACATAGCACAAATTGGCATTTCAATAGAGCCCGAATTGACGGTAGCTCAACAAACGCCAGCAGTTGTAAGTATATGTTAGCTGGAAACTCATACACACCTTTTTGCCTGTTGTATACCTTAAACATGATATTGTGTTTATACGTAAGGAACGTAAAACAGCTGTGTATGTTCTAAACGCTAAACGTAACTTAGTATAATACATGATAACAGTTTCATAATGACAAGATGAATACTAAATGTAGATTATAGAACGGACAACAAGTGTGGCATGGAATTTCAGTTTACGTATGCACATTAAATATTTACATACATTTTTCGTTTACAGTCAAGCGCCAATGATAATAAACAGTTTGGACAGCGGATGCTGGAGAACTTTTTCAATTATGCGTCCAGTTTTTGTGTGGGCGTACCTGAGATACCACCTGCCACGAGTGAAACCTTTGTGCCTTTCTCCGTTGTACAGAATTGGTATACCAACTTTCAGCGTCGCATGGAACAAAACCCGAATTATTGGAAACAATGTTAAAGACAAGGAGTTATCGGAGTGGAAGCTGAAAATATACTTTTAGGTACGAACGTTGCTATGATTCAAAAGTGGTTTAGTTTATGTAACAAATAAGTAAAACTGTAATATCGTTCGTAAGACTTCCAACTACCAATGATTGTTTGGATCGTCTGGATTATCTTCACTTTTTGCATGTTTTTGCGTATTTTCTTCTTTGCTTGGATTTGGAATAACTGCTCGTTTAGGTGTCTGGCTCTCTTGTTTCGCTGGCGCTTGTGGTGCACTCGGCTGTCTTGCTAACTGCGGAGGGTTCGCTGGTGCACTTGGGGCAGATTTGCGTCCTGGCGATGCTGAAGCTGCTGGCGCTGCAGGTGATTGACCTTGATCTGGAGGTGCGTTGTCTGTTGGCTTACGTTGCGGCTTAGCAGGTTGGGCGGGCCCAGCTCCCTTGGGATCTTTAGCTTCTGTTTCTTTCACTTTCTTTGCGGCGGCCGCCTTTGCTTCACTTTCCTTCAATGCCTTTGATTTCGCCGCTTTCTTCTTCTCCTCCATGCGGCATTTGTTCTCTTCGGTAAGCTTACCAAAGATACTCGTAATTAGATCGTTGTATTCGGTTATGTGTTGAACCTTGTTGCCCGTGGACGACGCCGAATTGGGTGATCGTCCACGATAAAGGAAGCAGCGACTGTGAATTAAATGGTGTTCAATTATTTAAAAGGGATCAAAAAGAAATTAAAGCAATTTAGTAGTCTCAGTTATTTATGTTTCGCCTGCTGGCAAATTTGGCAAGCGACCTGAGTATATACACATGGATATATACTATATACTATATATATGTGTATATATATAAACTTAAACAATGGGCTTGTGGCGCTATTTGGCACGAGTGGTTTTTTAATTTCCACTCTTTACCTATCTTTCTTTTTTGTAGCTAAAATCAATTTGGCAAAGGCGACACATTTATATAGTCTATATAATCGAACGTGCACACTATATATATACCATATGTCTGTGTATCTGTATAAACTGCAGTTGCAGACACAATGAATTTAAGCATTTAGAAATCGCTTTGCTGGGGTCTTACGGACGTTAACTTGATATTCAAGTTTAAGTTTCTAAACTGAATTTGTAGTAAAAACTTATAAATTCAAACCAAATAAGTAGTATAAGACGTTGTATAAGGCGTAACTGCCACTTTCTAAGACTTTTCGCAGTGTATTCAATGTTCGTTTTCGTTTCCACATTGCTAAGAAATTTATTGGCAATTACATGTGTATGCAGCGAGAGCAGCATTGATTTAGCATTTGCAACAATAAAAGCATTTGTCTAGCCATTTGCGTGCTGCTAAAAGATGCCCCGTTTTGTTAGTTCGGGTTGCAACCTAGTGTTGAAAGCAGCAACAATTTGCAGCGCGTGTTTGATGAAATAAACGAAAATTTGTGAATTAAAATTCAAATTGAAACGCCTCTAAAATAGGTCAACAGCAGAGCAATCAAGTTAAAAACGCGCGGGCGTTGTCATTCAACAAATCAGGGCAAGGGGAGCCCCAGCCGCAGCCGCAGCCACAGCCACTGGCGCCGACAGCGGCTAATTATAAACATAATTCGCAAATATTGTCGAAGCATAGGGCTGAGTCAGCCATGTTGTCAACAACAAACGTGAATGGTTTCTGCCTGCCGGAAGTGCCAATTGATGAGCAACGATTTCCGCTGCAGAGGGCGCTGCCGTGCAACTCTCAGCTACAGCAACAACAGCCACAGCAATGGCGGCCACAAGCAAAAATCAAAATGGCTGCGCCTGGAAAGTTTCCGTTGCTGCAAGCAGAGCCCACAGCGACTTTTCCAGTGCAGCAGCAACATGTACCAAATAAGTCCACCAGCAATATTGTAGTCACAAAATTTCCCGAGCAAATGATTCACTTGCCTTTGCCACAAAGATTTCCGTTGCTTTGCCAATTGCCCAAGAGGAATTTCAACTATTCAACTCAATCAATAAGCGTGTGGGGGAGCAGACCCACCGTGGCGACAACAACATTGGCGCTAAACGAATTTCCCACAATTAAAAAACAATTTATCAGCTTTCCCAATAATCAGCAAAAGTGTAAGAAACATCGAAATGCCAATGTTGCGCATGGAAATGATCAGAGCAACGAGGCAACGGCAACAACAGCGACGGATGTGGTGCCCACACCAACAACAACGACAACAGCAACAGTGACGCAGGCGAGCTACAATATGAGCACCAAAATAGACATGGATTCGCAGCGGACAGTTGATGCTGACAATGACAATGATCATGATGATCTCAATGATCATCGTGACGATGATGATAATGTTGATGATGTACATAAGGCGGCATTTGATAATGAACTTAACGCTCACGAGCAAACATTAAACTTGAACGCCGAAGCTGAAGGCGTTGGCGAGCGAAAGGAAATCGAGCATCAACAGGCGGAAAATTTTAATGACGCCTTTGGGTGGCGACACGACAACAACAACAGCAACAACAGCAACAATGAGAACAGCAACAACAACAACGAAGGCAACGTCGGCGACGACGACGCCATGAATGCTGGTAATGCCAAAAATAAACGCGAAATATGCGAGCAAAGCAAATTAGAGGCGGCAGCAGCTCATAATGAGCTAAATATGACTAAAGAGCGGCAGTCAATATGCTTGGCCAGCAGAGCAGAGCAGAGTCAAACAATAGCTGAGGAGCTAACAGCCACAGCCACAGCCGCAGCCGCAGCCGCCGCCTCCACTCAGCAGCAGCAGCGCCATTCAGACGCGCGCGAATCGTCGTCTGAGCAAGTGGATGGTCAGCAACGGCAACAATCAGACGTAATCCGAACCAAACCAGTCGGGGCTGCCAGTTTAGAATTGCTAAAGAGTTCGGTGCGCGCGTTGCTAGACGAGAGTGCCAGCGTTATCCCTGTGCCGGATTGGGATCTTGATTTGATAGATCTGTTGTTGGAGCTGGTGCAGCTGATAGCCACGGGTAACCTTTGGAGCGAGCCGGTGGTTGAGCAGGTGGTGGTCGTTGAATGCGCGGACATGACTGTGACGAAAGTGAGTGACGAGAGTGAAGCAACAGCCGTCGTTGTTGATATTTATAGCGAGCCCATTGAGCAGCCAGTTGAGCTGGATGATAACAACAATAACAGCAGCAGCAGCAGCGGCAACAACGACAGCAGCGACATGAAGTATGAGCTACTCAAGAGCAGCACTCGCTTGCCAGAAACTGTGCCGAGTCGTCTATCCAGCGCACTGACACCAACAATAGCAGCAGCAGCAGCATCGCCAGCAGCAACAGTTGCAGGCGTCACGAGTCGTATACGTGATGCGCCTCTGCCGATAGCCTCGACGTCACGTCCGCTGCTAGGCGAACTAAAACGCAGTTCCCCGAGTCGAGATGATGTATCCATTGATGTGGAATCTCTGCTGCCGGAGCGGACGCGCCTGCGACGTCAGCGACGCATGCGGTCGCAGGATTCGGTTGAGGAGAAGCCGGAAGATGTCATTGAGCGATTAAACAAGCTGAAGGCGCGCATTTCGGGTGCTCTCAGCGAGGTGAAGGGTGTGCTGAAGCAATACAGCACAGAGAGCGAGGCCGAAGCAGCCGGCGAAAAGTGGACGGGACCACCTACTGTAGCGGCAAGTGCGCCCACGACAGAGGCGGAGGCAGTGCAGCCTGTGCAATTTCGTTTTGTCAAGAAAGTGAGAAGGCGCAGCTACTTTGATGAGGCTGATGAGGATAAGGAAACGGATAAGGAGAAGCAGCAGGAGCAGAAGCAGGATGTCACGAATGATAAAGCTGAGGAAGCTAAAGATGAAGTTAACGAAAAACCAAAGAAAGTTGTTCCAGAGGACAAACCTAAGGAAGAGCAGAAGAACTCAGCAGCAGAAATCTCAGAGAGCAAGCCCAAGGAGGATCAGGAGATCAAAACTTCTGTGCAACAGAACCAGATCACAGTCCACGAAAAACAAGAGAAACCAACAGAATTAGACAAAGTCAAAGTGAATGACAAACAACATAAAATAACAAACCAATCCAAAGAGGAGCAGCCCAAGCCAACAGAATCAGCTCAAGAGAGCAACCCTAGTGAGAGACAGCCAGAAATACCAAGCCAATCCCAAGAGGATAAAGCAAAAGCAGCTGAAAAGGCTAAGGCGCAAGCTAAACTTGAGTTTCTGGCAAAGGTGCAAAGCGAGCTAAAGTCGAAGCCAAAGCCAAAGGAGACGATAGCAAACACTGCAGCAACAGCAGTCAAGGAGCAGCTGAAAGATGAATCCAAGACAATGACAGCAGCAAAATCTAGCCATGAGCAAATCACAACAATTAAAGAGGAGCCCAAAACATTAGGCAAGGTAGAGCTTAAAGAGGCGTATGCTACAGCAGCAACAGCAGTCGAAGAACCAGCCAAGGACACGTCAAAGGGCAATTGCAAGGTAGCAACGACAGCAGCAACACTAACAGCAAAGGAGCAACAGCAGCCCGTGGAGGGTGTGGAGGCCACGTCAGCAGCCGCTCTGCCCGATGAGTCTGCCACACAGCCAGCCACTGGGCTCGAGGCATTGCCCAAGAAGACAGCAGCCAAAAAGAAAACAATTGTCAAGGTGCGAAATCCTCGACGCGCGTCCATTGCAGCCGTTGAGCCATCCAAGATTAAGGCTGAGGTTGTGCAGAGCGACGCACTGATACAAAGGCGACCCTCCGACTCGGAAGCGATTGTCAAGCGCAAGAAGAAGCAGAAATTAACGATAATCGCTTCCGGCAGCGATGAGAGGGTGGAGGCGGAGGCGGAGGCGGAGGCACCACTGCCACAACAGGCGACAACAATAAATGAACAACTTGTAGCCGCAAAGGTCAACAGCAATGCAGACACTGCCAAAAGCGTAACAAAACCAACTGCCAAAAGCGCCGACACGAAGCCAGAGGCAGCGGCTACAGCGGCAACGGCAACAGCTAACGCAGCGACAACATCAACTGCAACCGCAGCAGCAACAGCGCAGACGGCGCCAAAACAATTGCCAATCGATGGTTTGGCCAATCAAGCAGCAGCCAGCGAGCAGAGCAGACGCGCCAGCCTGAAACTAGCCGAGTTGGTGGGTGAAACGGTGCTGGTATTACCAGCAGCAGCAACAGCCGAAGCAACACCAGCAACAGCAGCAGTAACAACAGCAGCAACAACAACAGCGACTGCAACAGCATCAACGTCAGTGTCAAGTGCAATCAGCGGCTCATTAAGCCAGTTTAAAGAACCCATTAATCAGACACTAATTAGCCCGGCAAGTGCAGTAGCAACGCCTCAACAGGTGGTCGACGCCGTTGACATTGAAGTCGCCCCCGTGGATGCCGCGACGCCACAAATAGCAGCGACATTGAGCGAAGTGTCGCACGAAGAGTCATCGCGACAGCAACAACAGCAACAAGAGCAACAACTAGAGCAATCAGAGCAACAAGAACAACAACAGGCAATCGTTGCTGGTACAAAAGACAACGCACAGGCGCAAGTGAACAACAGTCTAGATACCATGCCGGAGCTGAAAGTACTTGCCGGACCCGTGCAGCCCGTGAAGATCGAAACGGTCGAGCAGCCGCACGATGAATCCGACTTGGTTGTCTCGGCCAAGAAGAAGACCACGCATCTCAAGAAGCTGGTGCGTAAAAGCTCCATAGACAAGGGCAAAGAGAAGGTTATCGAATCGGCCGCCAAGCTCAACAACATATTAAAGGATAAGAATAAGATTGGCGACATAGCGGATCGCATCAACAAGCAAACGCCGCCCAAGAAGACGACAAAGGCAGCCAAGGAGCAGCCGACACCAGCAACCGACACACAGCAGCAACAGGAGAATGTTCAGCAAACAGAAACAACAGTCGCAGCGGAAACGGAAACGGAGTTGGTAGAGGAAGTGCAGGTGGAAGTGGAGCCAGCGCCTGTGCCCAAAAAGCCGCGTCAAATCAAGAAAAAGGTGATCATAAAGCGACAGAAGCGGCGCCTCTCCATTGGCGACACCTTCTTCATACAGCAGGAGCCGGAGGAGCCGAAGGTGCCCGAAATCGAGACAATCGAAAAGGCAATTGCCTACGTGACCGACGACGAAGCGGAGCCCGAACCGGAACCCGAGCCAGAACCAGCGATGCTCAAATCCTGCCTGCATGTGCGTGAATATAAGATTGGGGATCTGGTGCTCTACGCGGAGCGATATCGCAAGACCCAGGTGCGCTGGAAACGAGGCCGGGTCTTGGAGCGCATCACCAGCATTTCGTATAAGCTCGAGATCGAGGGCAAGGAAGTGCCAGCACACATCAGCTACATCAAGAAGTATACCGGACGCAAGGTGAAATTTGTGGGCAAGGAGTATCTGGAGATCGACTACGAGCAGGTGGTCGAGGAGGAGCGACGCGCGCGCAGCTACAGCATATGGAATATGGTCTAAAACGCGGATCCAAATGCAATCGGCCCTACGTAAGTGTTACCCAAATGTGATCGTCGCCCTTGGCAGCAGCTTCCTTCCATTAAGAAATTCGCACGAATTTTTTAAAGGATCTCAAGTACGACATTCAGTTATGTTATAGTCTTTCGTCACTCTCTCTAGTCTAAATATCTATGTAAATATATACGATGTATCTGTATCTGTATCTGTATCTGTAGCTTAGCTATCCTAGTGTTAGTTCTAACTATTTTTCTATGTATACGTAAATTATTCCAAGATAACGAATTTGTTATAAAATTTCACGTTGCCTTTTCGTTCTTACAAGTTTAGTTTACATTTTAAGCAAAAGCCAAAAGATTTAATGTTTAATAAAGAGAAACAAAATATTTGAACTATGCGCATTTCGGATTCTTTACATCATCAACAACAGCAACAACAACACCAACAATTTTTAGCTCAATTAGTCATTAAAAATTTTTATGAATTTGTTTATTTCAAAGTTGTGTTTTTTTTTTCTCCTTATATAACCTATTTATAGATCTGTTTTGTATATAGAAATATATGGATATATCATTCAGAATGAATATTATCAAAATAAAGAAACAGAGTCAAGAGACCTACCAAATGGCCCAGCTTCGACCTGTATCTGTAGCCCCTCAGCGTGCCATTCCCATTTTATAAATAGGCCTAGGCTATGCGGCTCTTTCGCCTAGTTCTTATCTACATAGCCACGTACACACTTCGAGATCGGGCAAACGTTCGCCCACTCCATCAACGCTGGCGTTCGCATCCCTGAGATGTGCCAGAGCAATGCGTGTCATTAATAAAACTTTGGCGCAATGCAAGCAAAGCAACAACAAACACGTCGAGACATCAAGAAAAACAAGAGCTAAACATTTTCGCCTTGGGGTTGGCATGGGATGGCGCGGGCGCTATTGGGGGTCTGTTGGGGGTAGCATTTCTCATAATTGATTGCCAAGGCGTTTGGTAGAGAAATCCCTCAAAATTATTGCTTTGCCTTTTGAACAAGAGCAGAAACGCGACAACAACAAAGAAATATACAAACATGAAAAGATCTATACTATATATACATATATGTGTGTGTGTATATATAGGCGATATATATGATATAGTCTAGCAAATATGCTACATTCCTGGGATTTAGCAGCGTGCCTTTGTGTGCGACGCTTTTCATTCAATTTTTGTGGCTGGCAACACGATTAAGAGTGTAAGCGAGGGTGGCCTGAAAAGTTTGCGTGAGATAGAAAGCAGGAAAAATATAACAGATATTAAAGAAATCTATAAATGATATATAAACTTATATAAATATATATAAACTGTTAGCTTTGCCAACTTCTCAAACTACCCTCGTCTATATAGTTTGCTATATATGCATGTCTGCTGCATAAATTAATTACCAAAAGAGACATGCACAATTTCATGCTCATTGAAAAGCATATCTAGATCGAAACGTAGACAAACTTAGGAAATTCCCCAATCCATAAATATTTTATATAGATGTAAAGATAAACAAAATATAAATTTTTGAATTGAAATTTATGAGAATTTTTAATATATTCTCAATTGGGCAAGAATTTCAATTGTTTTGAAAAGAGAGGGAGAGAGGGAGGGAGGGAGGGCGAGGGAGAGACCTAGAGAGAACTCTTAAGAGGCAATTGCCCTAGTCCTAAATTTATAGATTGGCGAATTTCTAGCAGTCTCTCCCTCTCTCTGTCCCCATATATAAATAAACAAAACTTATGTTTTTCTATAAAATTCGAAATTTCACTTGAAAGAAATTCAACTTTAGCTAGAACATTATTTTTTTGTTTAGGGAAACAAGCTTTGCAGACCACAAAATATTTCCATAAATCAGCGCACAAATTTAGCGAACCACTTGGCTCTACCATTAGCAGGAGCAGCGCATAGATAGCCACACTGACACACACACACACACACTCATACATCTATCTACATGTCGCTACATTAAATTTTATGTAGATTTCGAGAAAGGCAAATGCTTAAATTCGATAGGAAACTGGGCGAGGGAGCGGCTGCAGGCGGCTGCCGTTTAGTATCAAACGCCGACTAAAAACTGTGCCAAGTTCCTTGCGCTAGTTTTTCATGCGACAGCGACATGGACATCGACATCCACACAGCCACAACTAGAGAATTGCACACAACCACAGCGCGAGCTGGCTGTCTCGCAATTTGTTCAAAGTGCATAGAGAGCACAGAAAAGCGAGCCGAGGCCGGTGCCGGGGACTGTGCGCCAGGCTAATTACTAACAACGCAAAAAGCCAAATACAAAATTGAAAATAATTATTGGAGCCTTCAGAAAGCGAGCGGGCTGCAATTTATCGCAATCAAACAGAAGACACAGAACAACATTCCTCGAGAGCTTACTCAGCGCGCAGGCCCAAGCAAACAACACGTGCTGTCAACAGCATGAACTTTGAGAAGGTCACACGATATATATATGATATATATAAGAATATATGTATATATGTCTATCAAGAGCTCATTTGGATACGAAAAGGCCAAACATAAATTTGACATGAAATATATTGAAATGTTTACAAAACGCGCGCATTCTCTATAAATCTAATAACAGCGAGTTGAGTGAGATCAGCCTTCAAGTGCTATTTTTTATTCAATATACCCTGTAAATAGTTTAACTATATGTAAAGGGTATATCAAAGTTGGAGAGAAGTATGGCATGTTAAGCGCTTTGGTTGAGAATTTATAAAATATAAATTAATATTCTGTATACCCTCTAAGTACTCGATAAGTAAGTCAGATATTTGAATGTTTAAGCTATGTAAAAACTGCAATGTGAACCAAATGTTAAACCAATGTTAAGCCACCGTTAACCCTATTTTAACCCTTTAGCATCGTGCTATATTTCATACCTCAATAAAAATCAATGAAGAATTCTTCTTCAACTACTCCCATTTACAGGGCATAAACCTAGTCTTATTACCCCACACTACACTCGCTTCCTTTTGAGCTTTTTTGGGGGCGACGGACGTTGCTTGGCACACGTTTCGCTTTTTCGTTTGTTTTTGTTCGAGAATCGATTAATGCGAAAGAAATCAGCCACTAGCTAGATTTTAATGTCAACCAAGACGAAGACGTTTCTCGATACCAGCCGTGGCGTCATGTCGCCCGACGCCATTTTGAATCATGGCTAGCGTCACCGAGAGAATCGACGAGCAACGACGATCACCGAGCAAAACGAGCAAACGATAATCAATTGACACTTTGAAGGCGCGTCGCACCTGAATCATTAGGCAGTAGACCAAGGCCTTTGGCATTGCGCCTTGGCATTTAGCGTTCAGAAATCGCCAATTGCCAGTTGTTAGATAAGTGAAATTGGAACTGCAAGAGAAAAGACTTACTTATTGGCTTTTAGTTCTATAAGTACGGTATCTAAGCGCGGCTGGACATAGGACCAGGCGCCCTGATTCTTGTGCTCCTCCTGGACCCAGAAGAGATCCGCCTTTGGGTAGAGCTCAAGTTGCTTGTAGATCAAGTCGTATGGAAACGGGCAGATCTGAGCATGGAAATTGAAATGAAATAAATATATTTTTGAAAGTCGTTAACCTATGTAGTCAACTCACCTGCTCAACGCGGACTATGGCAGTGCTCGCCTCCTGGTCGTGATCATCGCGCTCCTTGATCAGATCATAATAGACCTTGCCGGTGCATAGGATCAGCTGTTCGACACATTCGGGATTGTAAGATGCTTTTCCCTTATCGGGTATGATGCGCTGGAAGCAGCTACACTCATTGAAATCACGGAACGGACTGCGTGCCAGCGGATGGCGCAGCAGAGATTTGGGCGAGAAGTTGATCATCGGCTTGCGGAAAGCCATGCCGACCTGTCGCCGCAAGGCGTGAAAGAGATTCGCCGGCGTCGTCAAATTGGTCACAATCCAATTGCAGTTGAGCAACTGACGGGCAACATAGTCGGAGTCACACATAGGCGGAAAACAATCGGAATCATCATTGCTCAACTGCAGGAAACGTTCAATGCGAGCAGATGAGTGCTCGGGGCCCATGCCCTCCATGCTGTGCGGCAGGAATAGAACTAAGCCCGATTGCCGTACCCATTTGGTCTCGCCGCTGGCGAGGAACTGGTCGATGATCGCTTGGGCCGTATTGGCGAAATCACCGAATTGCGCCTCCCAGATGACCAGCGTGTTGGGATTGGCCATCGAATAGCCCAGGTCGAAGCCCATGACAGCGCATTCCGACAGCGAGCTGTTGCACACATCGTACGGCGCCTGATCCGGATAGAGATGCTGCAGCGAATTGTATCTCACATTATCCTTGGCCTGATCGTGCAGCACATGGTGTCGATGCGAGAACGTGCCCCGCTCCACATCCTGCCCCGATATGCGCACATGGATGCCATCCTTGACTAAGCTGCCAATGGCAAACGCCTCACCCATCGACCAATCCGCAATTTTGTCCTTCACCATTTTGTTGCGCATACCCAGGATACGCTCAATTCCTCTGCAAAGGCATTATTGATATAGATGATATATAGATATACATATATATATATTCCTGAACTTACTTGTGCAAGGTGAACTTATTCTCGGTGGGCGGCGGTGCGCCAAACTTGTAGCCAATGTGTAGCAAAGTCTTCAGATTAACGCCCGTCGGACACATCTTGAGCCGATTTTTACCTTGGAAGTAGCCAGACCAGGGCGAATCGATCCAGTTGGAGTTCTGTAAAGGAACATATATGTATTATACATATTTTGGCAATGCCCCCACTCTAACTAGCCTTAAATGTCTTGATTTTCTTAGCCGCTTCGAAGGCGTCGTTGCACGTCTTCTCGTACTTCGCTGTCATTTCCGAGTACTCCTCCATTTTGATGACCCCGTCGTGGACTAGCTTCTCCGCATACTTAACCACGCAGGGCTTTAGATTACGTATGCGCTGATACATGAGGGGCTGGGTGAAGGCCGGCTCGTCCGCCTCGTTGTGGCCATTGCGCCGATAGCCAACGATATCGATGACAACATCCTTGTGGTATTTCGCACGCCACTTCGCTGCGACGCGGGCGCAATGGATACACGCCTCCGGATCGTCGGCATTCACATGGAAGATGGGTGCGTTAACAACTCGCGCCACATCCGTGCAGTAGCGGGAGGAGCGTGAGAAGCGAGGATCAGTGGTGAAGCCCACCTGGTTGTTGACGACTACGTGAATTGTGCCAAAGGTGGTATATGCAGGCAGATCGGTTAAGTGTATGGACTCGTAGACAACGCCTTGGCCACAGAACGAGGCGTCGCCATGTATCAGCACGGGTAGCACTTTGTTGCCCTGATAGTCGCCGCGCAAAAACATCTCTGCCCGTGCCTTGCCGAGCACAACAGGATTGACAAACTCCAGATGCGATGGGTTGGCCACAACCGTTATGCGCACGGTCTTCTTCGTTTGCCGATTGTAACGCTTCGTGAACAACCCCAAATGATATTTGACATCGCCGGAGCCCGAGTCGGTGGCTTTAATTTGATTGAATTGGGACAGTATATCCTCCAACGGCTTGCGACAAACATTTGCCAGAACATTTAGACGGCCACGATGGGCCATGCCAATGTGCACCGACTCGACGCCCAGTTGACTCGACTGGTCGATAATCTCCTTCATAATGGGTATCATCGTGTCACAGCCCTCGAGCCCAAAACGTTTCTCCGATGAGAATTTCTTAGCCAAAAAATTCTCAAAGCCCGTTGACCGTGACAGACGCTTAAGTATGAGTTTCTTCTCGTCCGCCGTGAAGCTGATAATACCGGGCACCTCAAAGTTCTCACGTATCCAATGACTCTTCGCAATTGATGTTATCATCATATATTCCACGCCTATGTGAGAACAATACGCTCGCTCCAATCGATCCAATATCTCTCTGCAAAAGACAGCATTAGATGAAGTGAAAGAGCTCGAGTCCTAGTCGAGGTCTCCACTAACCTGAGCGGCAGGAACTCTTCGTCGCCACCAATTAACGTGGTATTTGGCAGTTTAAAAAGCGCGTTCAAATCGTCTGTTAGAGAGGGCTCAATCAATCTATGAACGGGAAATATCATTGGTTAGCTTACTAAAAGCATATGAGTAATGCTGTCGCAGCACTGCCTTGGTGGCCTGCACCTTCTTGTGTTCGGTGGAAAGGGAATGACCTGTGGGTCCGACAATGCCCAATGGATCGAGGTCGGCAGCCAGATGACCACGTGTCTGATAAGCTCGAATAATGGCCTGCACCACCAGGTGATCGTCAATGTATTTCCAGTCAGCTACCGGAGCAGGCGTTGTAGCCACGGCTCCCGCTCCAGCTGCTACCGGCTCCCATTTTCGATGCTTCGTCTTGAGCTGTCTGTCCTGTTTAATTGTGCGTCGCTTGCCTGTAAAATAGTTGTGCCAGCTCTATGTCGGGGAACATAGAATCAGTTCAGAGAATCCAATAAACTAATGCCATTTTACCTCATCCACAGAATTCGGATCCTTGGCCCATTTGCGATGCAGTCGCTCAATATAGTTGGCATTGCTGCCACTGGCAAAGCTGTCCGCTTTCGTCTTGCCCGATCTGTCCCTTCTGGCACTGAGAACTTTGGTCATTTGCATAGATCGTTGGTTAATTTGGATGGTCGTTAGACTCTTCATGACTAAGGCGGGCCCGCAACGACCAGTCTTCAGATACATCGCAATATCTGCCAAAGACTATTTTATAACCTGAGCTGTAATTTTGACTGAAACATGAATTTTGAAGCAACTGAATCTGGGGTTTATTTCATATATATACATACATATATATATTTATTTATTTATATATGTATGTATATGCATATCTAGAACTTTTTATTTTCTGCTCTTTCTGTTTTACAGGCTGTACAAATTAATGTTTTCCATATTTGTCAAACCTTCCTGTCAATTACTTTCTGTATATGGATATACATAGACATATTTATAAACATATATATCTATCTATATATCTGGATTTGAAGATCGTGAACTGAACGTTCATGGGATGCACTTCCATTTCGATTCTACTTTCGGGACTTGTTCTTCTTAAGGGATTTTGTTTGATTCGTTCTCTTCAACTTAGCAATGCGCGCCATCTGAGATTTGATGAATTCTCGCTTCGCTCGAAAGGGTGATTGCTTCAAAGCCGCGCGCACGCGCTGCATGGCCTTCTGTTGTTTGCTCTCCTGCGCTGATTTCCTGAAGTCAATATTGTATTTAGCCGAAGCAGGCTGTGGCTGTGGCTGCGGCTGTGCCTGTGCCTGTGGCTGCGGCTGCGGCTTGTGCCTGGCCAGCTTCTGCTTGCTCACAATGTTCTTTGGTGTGTCGGCTTTGTGACTTGGTTTCTTTTTCCTTTGCTGTTTCGAGTTGCTCGTGATATCCTCCGAAGTGGGACTCAGAATTATGTGCCCAACCACATAGCCTTGATTTGCTGACTGCGTGCCTGTCGCCTTCGAATCCATTTGATTTTCATATCTTGGCTCTTGATTCGTTTTGGGTTTCGTTTTGTTTTGTTGGTTTTGTTTCTTTGGCTTCATTACCTTACTTGGCTTTGGTTGCACGTTGCGTGTGTTTGGGTCGAAAACCGGCTGCATTATCCGTTCATCGCCATATCGAGTTTTATTGGTTCTATTAACTGGCTTTGGTGGCCGGGTTTCCCTCTGCAACTCGGAAAATGGAGTCATCATTGCACCATAATCATCTGCTTCCCTTTCGTCTCTAACCTGCTTAACTCTCTGAACTGGCTTTGCTTGCATGGTTGGCTCGGTAAACGGCGCAATCACTTCCCCATAATCGTCGAATTCCCTTCTCTGTTTAGCTGGCTTCATTCTCCTAACTGACTTTTGTTGCACGTTTCCTTCCGTTAACTCATCATAATCATCTGATTCTGTTATATCTCTACCTATATTAACTTTTTTAATTCTCTTATCTACCTTTGCTTGAATAGATTCTCTCTTTAACTTGGAAAACGGAGTCATCATTTCACCATAATCATCTGATCGTCTAATCTCTCTATTTTTCTTTACCTTAGCTGGCTTTTTTGGCGCGGCTCCTTTTTTTGGCTTGGAAGACGGAGTCCAAATTTCATCATCATCATCAGCTGCTTGCTTGGTATCTTTAGGTTTTACCATTCTCTTTATTGGCGGTGGTTGCGCGGCTAATCGCTTTGACTCACTAAAATCATCTGATTCCATTCTATTACGAGCTATATTGATTCTCTTGACGGAGTGCTCGTCTCCTCTCTTTGACTCGGAAAACGGCGTCATCATTTCACCATAATCATCAAATTCCCTTCTGTGTGTAACTTGTTCCATTCTGCCTTCCGTCTGATTATAATCATCTGATTCCTTTCGATCTCTAACTTTGTTTATTTCTTGCTTTGATTGAAGGTTTTTTTCCTTTAACTCGGAAAATTGCGCCATCATTTCATTGGAATCATCCGATTCCGCTTGGTTTCTAACTTTGTGAGAAGTCAACGATTTCTTGGTAGGAATATCTTTATATATATTTTCTTTGGTAGTTTTTTGCCTACTCGGCAGAATCTCCACTTTTCCCACATTTTTACTTTGCAGAACATCCGTAAAGTACTGCTGCCACGACTATAAATGGAATAGAATTACTATACATATTCAATATATTGATATATCTAACATTATTTTCAATTTACCTGATGTACGGAAGTCGGCTTCTGAATCCACTTGGAGAAGAGGCACTCCATGTACTTTGCATCTGTATCGTTAATGAAATACTTCTGACTGATTTTATCTTTGAACAACTGGTAAGGATCAAAGTTTATCTTCTGATTTGGATCGTTCTCCCCCACAATACTACCCTTCTTTGACCTGCCATTATTCGCGTCTCGTGTACTAAAACGTTGAGAACGTGATCTTACAAATGCCAACATTGAAGTAATTTGGAATTTAGCGTAAACAGACATATTAAAGTAATATTCAAAAATTAATTTCCAAAAATGGCTAATAAGTAAATTAACAAAACTAACTAATTTGTAAGCTTACAAAAAGCCTACTCAATTTAACGTCTCTGTTTAAGTGCTGTAAAATTGATACGCAACAGTGCTGTAAAATATTTGTGGCATGCTCTCAGTATTTTTTGGCTTTCGAAACGATGGTCACACTTGGCCACATTAATTTGGTGTTGGCAAAAAACGAGCAGCTGCCATTGCCCAACACTTAGAAAACACTGCAGAAGTCCACGCTGGGCATAAAAATTGATTTGTTTATTTATTTGTATATAAAGACAAATTAAATAAATTTATATAGCTATGAATCAATTTCACACACCCTCATTTGGTGACGAAGTCTTCGAGATGAATGAAACGCCCCTGGAACAGACACAACATTCAAATGCTGTAAGTTCAAGAGCGTGGAGCTGGGACTCATTCGCCGTAGGGTCGTCTGCCCAGCAATATTATTGTTTATAATCACTGTGGTTTGCTTTTAGGGAGAGTAATTTTGAATTATTGATTGTTAACGTTTGCTTTTTCTGAATAAAATCATTCAAGATTAATGCCAACCGCACTGGTCAGCAGGCGCGAGCGAATTGGAATACACGCAAAAGTCAAATGAATATTTTAAGCTGATTTTTTGTGGAACGAATGTTTTTCCAGCTGAGCAATTGGATTAATGAAGGTGCTCGCAACTACATATTGGTTGTTGATCGTTTTATAATAGAACCAAAAAGCGCCGAATTGGAAACTTTTCAGTGCGCTTCTCTTGGATTTATAATAGTTCGTGTGCATGTGTGTGTGTGTGACTGCGAGAGTGTGCCTGTGTGCGTGCGTGTGCCCTAGATGATGGCATCAGTAAGCGCATGAGGGTTATCGATACAAAACAACAACAATCAAGCTAACAGCAGAAGGCAGCGCAAATGCTTATCAACAAACAACACGCACACCACTAAACGAATACAAACAAACACACACACACACACACATATAATCAGCAGGTTGCGTCTACCGCTGACTGCGTCCACCTCTCCCCCCTTCACTCCCTACGCCCGATTAGAGCCGTACGTGTTATGCACAAGCGAAGCACATGTACAAATATACGTACACTGCGTCTTGCCTAATATAGAGAGCTGTTAGCTGGGGACGCGATTAAGCACATATATTTAGTTGATTTACAATACAGCAGCCAACATGAAGAAATTATTAGTGAGCCATCTCCATCAACTTTTTTTTGATTCAATAAAAACTGATCTGTTTCTGTGTAACACTTGTCATAAACTGCTTCCATTTTGTTTTTTTCTTTCTCTTTGCAGTCGCGACGTATTAGTAGGCTAAGCAGCCTGGATCACTCCACGCTTGTTGACGACGACGAGGAGGAGGCCATAGACTACGACACACCCAGCAGCTATCAGATGACAACAAATCAACAACAGCAGCCGCAGCAGCAACAGCAATCTCAACAGGCACCGGCCAAGCCGCTTGCGCCATATGCGCTCTTCTTTCGAGACACCATGACGGCGATTAAGCAACAAAATCCGGCGTGCACGCTGGAACAGATCACATCTATAGCTTTGAATATGTGGGAGTCTATGGATGAGAAGCAAAAGACTGTTTACGATCAGCGGCATGACGTGGAGAAACGTGAATATGTGCGACAGCTGCGCGATCACCAACGCAATCAGCAGTTGGGCGGGGAGCAGCAGCAGCAACCGCAACAGACGTCGCCATCCCTGCCCGACCAGGAGGAAGCACCGGGAGAGGCAAGAGCCGAGACAGCTGTTGCGCAGCCGTCACCGCCCTCGGATCAAATTCAGCTGCTAACTGAGGCAGCAGCTGTGCAGAAATGTACGCGCGAGCAATGCAATAAGCCGGCAATAATAAATCCCGATTGGGAGGATGAATATTGCAGCAATGAGTGCGTTGTTATACATTGTCGCAATGTGTTTACGGAGTGGGCGCGTTCGCTGCAAAATTCGCCAACGTAGTTACTAATCTTAATAGGTGCACTTGTAGGTATTAACTAAAACAAACAAAAGGAAAAACAAGTAGGTAATAAAACGCAATCGGCGATCAGCTGTTAACTACACAGGCGCAGCGTTGCCAACTATCATAAATGCGACGCTATGAAACACTGGAACTTGGCACACACACAAAATGACGCGCGCAATTCAAATGCGTATTGTGCATTGTTTAGTATTATGCAATTATAAATAAAACATCAACAATTATGTATATATTTGTTTATATATATAACTTTTAATAAATACACACATTTATTAAACTTGCACTTCATTATCAATATATCAATGTCGATTCGCTTACAAAATACATTTATATATGTTTTTGTTGTTTCTCTTGTTTGTTTTTATATATATTTATATATATCAAATAATTAAAATGTATAAATAAATGAAAAAATACATTCTTCTTGGTTGCGCGGCCGATTCTATATAAAAAATTCAAATAAAGAACAGTATAAAAACTCGCAATGCTTAAAGTATTTTAGAGTAGGAGGGCTAGAGATAGAGATAGGTCGAAAGAGAGGGCATTGTTAACAATATAACTTGTTTATAAGCTGCAGCACAGAGACTTTTACTTTTAAATGCAGATGGCGAAAGCACATAAATATTATCTTAGTAGTGTATTTAATTTATTTTAGACGAGTACTTCAAGCACACAAATTGCAGCAAAATTTAAAAAATTAAATTAAGAAACGAAAACAAATAATAAAGAGCAAGCGCACACTAAATAATATCACCAAATTATCTTTTCATCTCATTTTGACATTGCTTCCACTTCTCCTGCCAGACAATACTTTACTTCAATAAGTATTTAAATATGTTTGTTTGAATTATTTTTGTTTGGGGAAGGGGGAATTTTCAACGACAATAAGTATTTGTTGTAATTATGTATATAACTATTATAATTTTAGTGGGTGCATCTTTTGCTTTTTAGTAACATGTTCTTCATTTTTCTTTGATTATTCTTTGTTCTCCCCTCTCTGTATGGATTATTGATTTATTGTTAAGGGTTTACTGCGCCTGCAACTACATGCTATTATTGACTAGAGTTGCCTTATGGGACGTGTATGGGTTGTTTCGCATCGGCTCATATTTTATATGGACCTGTTCAATTGAGAAAAAAGAATATTTGAAAATTATGACTGTTACATGTATAAATTTAATCGATAAAACGGGTTTTGCGCAAGCTAGTTCAGTTCAGGGTGAAGAGAACAGATCTGAACAACTGAAGAGAACACTGAAGTAGTTCAAAAGTTCACACTCTGGTCACACTGCTAACGCTCTGTTTACATACCGTTTTGTGGATTTATTCCACAATCTGCAGTTCGGCTACATTTAAATCCAAATCGGCGCTATCCTTGCAAAAGGTGCTCGAACGCTCCAGCTTGGACTCGACGCGCTGTCCACCGTTGTTGTTGTTGTGGTGGTGGCCGTTGCCCTCCAGCTGAACATCGATGAGCAAATCCAGTTTCTGTTTAACCGCCTGGGCAGCCTTAAAGCCGCCATTCAGCACACCATTTGTGTGGGGCTTATAGCCAGGAGCTGACGGTGCATGGCCATTGGTTGTTGATTGGTTTGTTGTCTTGCGCAGCTGCAGCGTATTGGGACGTCGTGTGGGTATATTGGAGGGCAAACTGTTGCGTAGATTGTGCTGCTGCAGCATGCTGCTGACGGCGGAATGTGATGAGGAGCGCAGGGGACCAGCAGAGGCGCGTAATTGTTGTTGCTGCTGTTGCTCTTGTTGCTGTTGTTGTTGCTGCTGCTGCTGCTGCTGCTGTAGTTTGTTCTTCTCTGCACGCTTGGCAAGAATCTCCCTCGACTTGGCTGACAGGAAACTGTGTCGTCCCTTTGCAGGATTTTCCCCACCAGCCGGGACCGATATCGAACGCTGCTTGAACATCTCCCGCGTGGACAGCGTGCTGCTCACCGAGGACAACCGACTGGTTGCCGATTTGGTGGTGTGCACTGAACTCGGACTGGAGCCATTCGAAGCGCCCGTTGCATTCACATTGTGCTGCTGCTTCAGCTGACGTGTCGACTTGTTCGTCAACGTTGTGCCACGTTGTATGCCCCTCAGTGGAGCCGGCTTTGTGGCTGTGGCAGCCGCAGCATGTCCATTAAGCTGCTGCACTCGTGCCAGTTTGGAGCTGCTCGACAGCGATTCGTGTGAGATCGTTTTATTGGTTATCACCGAGCTCTTCATGCTCTCCGCCATCGAATCGACATTCATATCTGAGGAATAACGTTCGCGTGATCCACTCTTGGCCAGGCTATCAGTCGACAGGTTATTCGACTTGTTGCCCAGCCGTGTGCCACGACGCAGCGCCGCCGGACTGGAATTGCGCGAACTGTCGCTGGAAGAGATGTGCAGATTCTTGGCCTGTGCCTTGCGTGCTGCTGGTATGCTCGAGCTGGTGGCACTGCGCATCGGCCCTGTCGTTCCATTGCCGGCACTCGCTGCTCGCGGCTTTCGTGGCTCCAGGTAGCGAGCACGCACCAAAGGTGCGGCGGATTTGGTTTGACTGCTGCTGGAGGCATTCGACTTGGGCTCCGCAACTGCTGCGGGCTTACGCTGTGTGACTGGCGGCGCCTCTGACTGTGTGCGTCGATGCGTATTGAGGCTGTGCCTATCGCTTGCCGTTTGGGAGCTGGCGCGCTGAGTCTGCGGTACATAGGCGCGAGAATTGGACTTGAGCAATTTACCTGTGGCAGAGACATATGTTAAGAGAGCTCTGATTATATACATATTTGCTTATAAGGTACTTACTGTTGCCCTCTCGCAGATCGTTGCCATGAGCTTGGACGCCACGCTCCGTGGTCTGCACATTTGCCGCATCGTAGTTAGTTTGCGTTGCCTTGTAGAGCTGCGTTTCCTGTGCTTGGACGCGCTTCGATTGCGCCTGTATTGCCAGCTTGATCTGCACCAGATCCTGGCTGCGTGTGCTGCCACCAAAGGAGAAGGCCTTGCTCACCGGCTTGCCGCTGTTGCGTTTGAGATCGAGCGGTTCGGTAAGTCGCGCCATGGTCTGGATTTTCTTGCGCAGCTCCAGATCCATCCGCTGCCAAGCAGTGACACGCATGGCACGCGAACACTGCCTAATCAGACACTGCTCGACGGCATACACCAAGGCGCTGACCAGGCGTATATATTCGGGCTGCCAGTCGAGCTGCTCCTCCTGCAACCCCTGCAGCTCCTTGGCCAGCTCGCCCAGATTAACCGGCATTTGGATGAGTTTTGCCTGCAGCACTGTGTTCAAGCGAGTGACGCGCTGATAGCTACGGCAGGCCTGCTCCGGCGTAAGGGCCGCAGCCGTTTGCAGCAGCAGCGTCTCCAGACGTGGAATGTGACGACTGCGGTCGTGACCGAGTGAGAGGAACGAATCGCTGGCTATGAGACTGGCAAAGTGGTCGCCCACATAGCCATAGGCAGCATCTAAAATGGCGCGCACCAGCTGCTCGCAGACATGACCCCAGCGATAGGCCGACAGCTGAGCCAGCAGATGATCACAATCGAGCACTGTGTCCAGCACCGTCTCCGAGGTCTGCGATAGAGAAAGAGAATAGGTTAATCTCAACTAAGTTCTGGAATGAGATAATCTTACCATATAGGCAACAATCTGCTGACGACAGCGTCCGAGTATATCGGGCGGCAGCTGGGCAAATTGACGCGTCGGCCACACCTTCAGATAATGGCGGCAGGTCCAGCGCAAGCATTTGCGATAGAGATCATCCAGAGCATGATTCAATGCGACAGGCAGCACCTGCAATATGCCATCGATGCAGCCGGAACAGGGCTTATGGAAGTTGTGGCAGTAGTTGGTCTTCAGCGCATGCGAAGTCACCTCCTTCAATCCCTCCAAGCCCAACAGGTCAGCCAATGCGGCTAGCTCCATCAGACTAATGCCATCTGGCGGATGCGAGGCACCCGAATAGATGTGGCACAGAGCAAAGTGTACGGCCGCATAGGAGTAGCCCTGCAGGGAGACTACGCTTTGGGCTCCATGGCCCGCCAGCATGGCGGCGAAATATTGACAGCGACTGCGCAGGATGCACTTGTGGGCGCGTATACGCCTGCCATGCACCTCCACCAGCATATCGGTGGCAATCTCTTGCAGAAACATCTTCAACAAATCCTCGCCCAGTCGCCTAGGCTGACGGCAGCTCATCGAGGATTCGTCCATGCCGGAGCGACTGAAACTGGAAGCCAAACTGGAATCGGCGCTCAAGTCCGTCTGTATATAATCCAACTGCTGCTGCTGCTGCCCGTTGTCCAGTATCATGTCTCCAGGCAGCGAATTGGAGAACTCCTTGCTAAAGTTAGGAAACAGACGCGACAAGCTGCGCAGGTTGTCTACGGAGCTGGCAAGCTGTTGGATATTGTTGCCGCCACCTGTGGAGCGTGTCATAGCCCAGGAATGGGGCCGCGTTGCTGCACGCTGCTGTTCATCGCGATAGAAGCGTTGACTTCCACTGCGTTGATTGCCCGCACTCTTGCTCATGGCATCCGGCGACTGCAACTCGTGCTTGGCCACGGGCTTATCCATATCAGAGAGCTTGACAAAGCTTGCTGGCTGCTCGGCGTTCTCGTTGACCGTTTCGAGCAGCTGCTTCTGTTTCTCTATGGTTGCATGAAGCGTTTCCATGGTGTGGCCATTGCTCAGGTTTGGCTGCTTCTTGGGCGAGGCCGTCTCCTTGGCTTCAATGATGGTCTCCATGATGGAGGTGCGATTCGAGCTGCTTGTCAGCACCTGCACCTGCACCGGCTGTTGGGCCTGTTGCTGATGCAGTTGCACCTCACGCAGCGCCAGCTGTTCGTCCTGCTGGAAGGTGAGATCATCCGTGTCTGTATTGGACGCGGGCGACATGTCCTTAGAGAGCACGCCCTCTGTCAACGCAGAGGCGATGCTGCTGCTCTTATCGTAGGTCTCATTTAGCTGTGCATCGCGTCGTCGCTTCTTTAAACGCGCCGCCTGCTGGTCCTCATCGGAGCAGCTGCTTAAGGCGCCGCCACTGTAATCGTCATAGGGCGACAATGAGCTATCCACGGACAAGGAGGATGCCTTCGATATAATGGGCAACTTGTCTATGATGCTCATCAGACCGCTGCCAGGTGGATCCGCCCCATTGGCAGTCAGGCTTATGGAACGCTTGTAGTCCCCCGGAATGGGCGCCTGCTCCTTGCTGTTATTGCTGCCCCAGCTGTGCCGCTTGCTTGCATCTTGCTCGCGCGACATTCGACGCAGTGCAGCCACTGTCAACGACGGCTGATCCACATTGCAACGATAGTCGAGGGATTTACTCTCCTCCTTCTGCACAACTGGCTGCTGTGTGCCGCTCTTGGCCATCAGGGTTTCCGTGGAGCTGGCACTGGACTTCATTAGCTCCTCGCCTCGCCGTTGAGCCACGCTCAGCGAACTGCTCAAACGCTGTGCCAAATTGAAGGGCTCCTTGCGTCCGTTCGTGGCACGCTGCGGCTGCTGCTGCTGCTGCTTGCCCGCCGGCTCACCAAAGTCTATAAACATGCTGAATATGTTCTTTTTGTCCGCCTGCTGCACTGGCTCCTCCTTTTGCTTTGCCTGCTCCAGTTGCTCGTCCTTAGCTTGATATTCGCTCTGTGAGAGATTCACAAAGAAATTCGCCGCCTTGGGTGCTGTATAGGATTTGCTCAAGGACGACTGCGGCACAGGCTGCTCCTTTTGCACCTTTGGCTTCCTGTCCATGTCATCCAGTGACACATAGAACCCGCAGCCGCTCTTATGCGAGCTATTCGAATCGGAGCGTTCGCGAAAACGTGCTCCGCCAGCCTCCAGGCTGGACGTGGAGCTGCTGCTCTTACGCCGCTCTGGCCGACAGTCGCTCATGTCCACCACCCAGGAGGCAATGCCTGGCAGAGGTTTGCGCAATGGCTGCCCTGTCTTTACCCTCAGCTCTACACCCTCCAGTTCTGCATCTTCATCCGCCTGCTGATCATTCGCCAGCTCATCCTCATCATCATCATCGTCCCTGGGCCGCGTGGGCGCAAAGTCCAAGGACACAAATCCACCCGACACAATGGGACAGGCATCGGTGCGCTTCCGACTCGGGCTATCGCAATGCTTCTGCCTGAAATCCTCAATGGAAGCTCCGCCGGAGACAATGGGATTCGCCTCATCGAACTTGGAGGAACGTTTGGGTGTGCGTGGCAGCGGCAACGGCGAATCGGTTGCATCACTGCAATAGGCGCCCGAATCCCGATGATGTGACAGCGAGGAGCTGAACGTATAATCCCTGTGTATGGAGCTATTGTTGCTGCTCGAGACATGCTCCAGCACATGCACCATGGAATTGTGTGGGGTCTCTGTAGCTGGCGGCAGCTGTTGCTGTGGCTGCAGCGATGGTTGCTGCTGCTGCTGCTGCAACTGCTGCTGCTGCCTGCCCTGCTCCGACCAGACCAGACTGTGCGCCGGACTGCTGCTGGAGTAGTCTGTCGTATAGCTGAGATCGTGCCCGTGATGTGGTGCAAACTTCGGACTGCTGCCCAGCGGATGCACGCTAAACTGTTGTGTGTTGTGCTGAAAGCTACGCGGCACAGCCATGGGCACGGCAGCGGATGCAGTGCGTCGCTTGCGTGCACTTATCGAGGAATCTGAAGAGTCTGCATCGGCAGCTAGCGAGACGCTGCTGGCCTCAGTGGCATCGGTGGCGCCACTAGCCGGCAGCTGTTGCTCACGCTTCCACAACTTCTCCTCATCGGACAGATTGTTGGTGCCACTATTCGAGTCTGGGCGGGGCTCATCCTCAACCTCTACATCGGAGCTGCAATTTGATTGACTGCTGCGTCGCGCCTTGCACTTGGCGAACGCCTTGTGAAACTGTTCCAATTCGAGCTCCGTCTCCGGCTTGGCCTGCTCATTGGGCTGCAGGCTGTCCAGGCTGGGAAAGGATAGCACCTCGTCCTCATCGCGCAGCGACGAGGCGTCTATGAAACAGGCGCTATTCTGTGAGCTGCTCAGCGGCTGCTCCCGCTTCTCCAGATCACGCAACAGGCAGCTGGCGCTGATGCCCTCCACGGGAGGCAGAGTTGAAGGAACTGGAGGCTGGGATTGCACAGCTGCTGCAGTGGGATATACGGACTCCCAGGAGCCCGTCTCAGTGGATACTGTTGACGTTTCCATGCATACAATTTCCTCGTTTTGTCGCTGCTTTTCCTCCTTCGAGGGCGGCTTCAGTATACAGTCGTAGCCCTTGTTGTCTCTGCCCCCGCCGCAGCCGCCTCCGTTGCTGCTGCTGCTGCTGCTGCCGGCAACAGCTGCTGCTACCAGAGCAGCTGCAGTCACTGTACCGTTATTGCACTCCGGACTGGATACTGGCGAGAAGGTATCACGCTCCTCCTCCCCGACATCCAGTTCACAGGTTTTGGTCGAACCACTGCCCGAATGAGAGCCCCTTTGATTCTGTCGAGCGGCTGCACGCAAATCCTCGCTATATTGCGGCGCCGACGATGAGGAGGAGGAACTGCTGCTATCTGTGGCCACCGAGGGGCTGCTCACGTTGCTATTGTTGTGGCTGCTGCCGTTGCTGCTGCTGGTGTTGGTGAGATTCGAGTAGTGCGAATGATTGGGCGAGCCAATCGATGCCTCCATCTGCTGGTCCAATGACCTGGCAATCGCTGCTGCTGCTGCTCCAAAGGCTTCTGTTGGCTGCTGCTGCTGCTGGTGTTGCGCTGCTTCCATTGTTTGTATGGCTAAGGGGGTAGGCGTTTCTTTTTTTTTTTTTTTGTTGGGGGGTGGTCGCGGCGCTGTTCAACTCATCGACACGTCTCGCTAAATGCCAAGTGACTGCTAAAGTGACTGTCAAGTGGCAGTCAAGTGACTGTCAAGTGAAAGCTGCTAAAAGTTGTTGCTTCTACTTCAATTGCTGTGGCTGTTGTCTGCCTCTACATGGCCACATGCTGCATTCCTGGCTGGCGTGGGCAAGTATCTCACAGCTACGCAAAGTATCTTACAGCTACGCAAAGTATCTCACAGCTACCCAAAATAGCTCTGTCGAAATTGATACCAACGACGTGAGGGCTGCTGCTGCGGCTCCGTCTTCTCCTCTGCTGCTGTTAATGATGCACTGCCTCCGGTCTGTCTGTTTGTTTGTTTCTCTAGTTGTCTCGTTTGTTTTCGTTTTTCGTTTATCTGCTCTGCACTGCTGCTTCCCTGCTGCCCTCCTTCCCTTGTTCGTTGCGCGGTGTCTGCCTTCAGTTCACGCGCCTGCTGATTTATTGCCAATTGTGTCAATTGTTGCACTTGTTGTTGTTGCTGCACAATTAAACTGTAAAAAATAAGAAGGAATAGGAAGAGTTATTAAAACTACAAAATACTTGAATACTTTATAAATAAACTGCATTTGTTTAAGTGCATATAATTGCGTCGCCTTCTCTTTTGACTGATTATAAAAACTTTATTTCTTTAAAGCCTTTAAAGCTCTTTTTTGAGTCAACAACAGGAAATGTTTAAACAAAAAGAGTTCATAAAAATACGTTTATGAGTCAAGGCATAAATTGCGAGTTGCTTTGGCGATTATTTTAGCTAGCACTTATTTGCAATATTTAAGTGGGCTAAGAGCCATGATAGAATGGACAATTAATTAGAATAATTTATTAACTCGCTAAAAATATATGTATTATATCACAGCTCAAATTTCTTTTGAATTTCTCTCACAAATCATTTATAACAATAAATTCTCTTTAAAAATTGTTGCTCCATTCATTATAAGCAAAATTATGATCAAACAGAAGTCAGCAGAACTCAGTAAAACGGTACGAAATGTGAATATCGTAACATGATCGTAAATTTTAACAGAGTTTTAAAAACCTTCGGTTTAGTGAAACAAAAATATTGTTCATGCCAATTTATATATATAATAAAATGCAATGTTTAATAACAGTTAAAATAATACCATAATATATATATTAAACAGTTCACAATCTTGTTTCTTTTAATAAGCACAATAAACCGTATCGTCATACCCGATCTTTAACAAGTTAGTGAGTAAACCACAAATAATTAAATTTGCTGATATATGAAAAAAGTTATAATTAAAATAAAACTTAACGTTTAAAGTCTTTAACGCATTGCTACAAAAAATATGGGAATACGTGTAGCGGAGCCCGTGAGAAATCTGACTAGACTTTTTTCCCGGTTTTTCGCACTTATGATTTGATGATTGAACTTGTTTTTGAGTTTTTGCTTTGTTGAAAAATATGTGTAAAAAATTTATTAAATACACATGGAAGTACAATTTATGTGTGTAAATATTTTGAAAGATTTTACAAATATTTCAAAAATTGTTTAAGCTGAGATGGAAGTAAAAAGTATTCGATAAGTTTCTGAATATCGAAAACAAAATATTATAAATTAATTTATTACATATTTAATATAGTTTTAGAGTATTCAAATAAAAACGTTTTCACGTATTCATCATAATCAATATCTATCAATTGAGATGGTTACAATGACATAACTTTTTATGCAATTGGCATACGCTTTTGAAGGCGGATACTTGACGTCAATGCGACGACGCACCTAAAACCCATCAAATGCTACCGGTTGACCCGCCCACCGCCCAGCTCATACCCCTGCGCCCATGCCCATCCAAACTCAACTAACCACAGAAACAAAAGGCATTGATAGTTCAACAGAATTTCCCGTTGTTTCCTTTAGCGTTTCCATTGGGCAAACATCTAGAATTTCAATTTCAATTTGCTATCGAGGAAGTTGCAAGTGCATTGAAATTTAAGCAGCTCATTTGTATATATACATATATGCGTTTGTATAGGGAGAATATGTGTGCATGTTGTGATCAAGCACTAAACATTTGTCACCTAAAAGCTTTTTGTATTCGCTTTGTTTACAAACAACTAAGGTAAAAACAGCAAGAGAAATACCTTGCATTTATTGCAAACTTAAACAGTCATGAGATATATCATATACTTGTATATATATAATATGAATGCCTGTAAGGTGAGCTTATATAAATATTTACGCAGTTCACTGAAATTTGAATAAGCTAAAGGGGCACTGGGAGACATTTTATAGGTAAGTGTCTGGCAGAGGTAGTTAAACAGAACTTAATCCGGTCAATGAATTCCAAGACTATTTCTTTACTTCATTATTAATTTAGTATAATGAATGTATATATACATATTATATATACATCTATAAGCCGACCAACTTCATTTGCATACAAAGGCGCGACTTTGACGTTTGCCTGCAAATCACAGCCAAGCGTTAAACATGAAAATTAATACGTTCCATTAAGGAATCTAAAGAGCTAAACATGCAAATCGTGTGCACGAGACAATCAACTAGAACATATAGACATATATAGAAAACATATTGAAGCAAAAGATTAAGTGAGCTAAGCAAAAAGTTAATGCAGCTATAACACGGAACGTAACTGTAAGAATTTGTTAACCGAATTCCGCTTTGATAAATATTGTGTAACTTTTTACATTTATTACAAAATCTGTAGATTAATAGATAGATATAAAGATTATAGTTTTTATTATTATCATAAGGCTTGTCTCAACTGAGCAATTATGGAGCCAGAACAAGCGTTGAGGATTAAACAATGAGTCACAATAGAGAGCTACTGCGCATTCACGATATTTCTTATCTGTATCATTGTTATTGTCCATCTCATCATCATCAACATTATTGATATTATAATCATTATGATTGTCATTGTGATTATCATTATTATTATTGATATTATTACAATCAGTACTTTTTATCATTATCATTGTCATTATGATTATCATTATTTTTTTTTTTTTTACAAATTTTAACAAAAAACTCTCTTTTTTAATATAATAAAAATATTTAACAGCTGTAGTAAAGTTCATTCAACTCGCAGCAAACCATGAGAGAAAACTTAACTAAAAATATACAAAGGTCACGGATCAACACTGAAAGCAACGACAACAATAACAACAATGATATCAAATAGTTAAACGAAGAGCAATTATGTAATTTATGACTTCTGGCACGATATGCATTAGTTAGAAAAAGAAACAAAGACAACAATACAAACAATAATTCTATATATCAGTAAAAATATATATACAAATCAGAAAAGAAACAAATTCATGTACAACTCGATAATTGCACGTTCGTCTATGCACAAAGAATAAAATAAAACGGTAAACATAAAAATCAACTGTTGATTTGCCTAGCATTTGTATATATTTTCCTCCATTCGAATTAGTTTATAGAGTCGCCAGCCGCACGAACTGCGACACAGACCATATAAAGCATATGACAGTATTTTTCAATAGTTTCCATTTGCACAAAATTCTTAATTACAAAATAATAGAGGGAAAAAAAAGCAAGAGCAAGCAATAAAGTTATAATAAATTTAATGATTGCTGCGAATCGTGCTTAAAAGCCAATTGAATATTGTGGTTAGAAAATGTTATCGAACAGGTTTCAAGTGTTCTATTTGCCAGCAAGTGTTATATATAATTTGCATGAGTAGGCATGGCTGGAGTTATATTGGCAAGTGTTATACAAGTATAACTAGAGAGATATGGCAACAATTTTAATGAAATACTTTTCTTTATTGCAGATTTTGAGCTCGACAACTGGATAGGTTTATACTCCATATGTTGGAACTGTTATACTGCATGTGCAGCACTATATATTGACTGAGTTATTAACATTGTGGACAGGTCCCCATCTTATGATTAAAATTGTTATATTTGTGTTATGTTATATATGTTATATTCCTAAGTGTTATATTGTAAAGTGGTATACAGATTAATTACTCATAATTCAATCTGCATCAACATCTAACTGTTATACAAAACTCCAACACAAAAAGAACTAATAAATGTAAAGTGTTATACTTGTAATCGCGCCTTCATTAAAAGCTACTAAAAAGGCTTTTTAATGTATTTATTCATACTCTCAAGTCTTAATAGCCGCCAGCAACAAAAGTTACAAGCCTCACGATAAATTTTAACACGCACATCTCTAGCGATTCACGCCCCAAGGGGCAATTTGTACAGCAATTTGTGCGTTGTTTTGTTTGTGTGTGTGTGTGTGTTGTGTTGCTTAGGCGTCTGTTTCAAGTTGTCGCCGTTGTCAGGAGAAACCGGAGGCGGGACCGGCCAGTGCCAGAGGAGGAACAGCAACAACATGGACAACAAACTCGCGAATACTTTGACAATTTGCAAACTCATCGCACGACGCTCATTTTTTCTTCATATACACATCTATATATAAATACAGAGCTCCATTGTTGATCATTATTATTACAATGTGTACATATAATGTTTCTGCTTTTATCAATCCACCTATCCATCTATCCACCTATCCATTGGCAACAATGTAGCCGCATTTATAAGCACATATCGTTTTGTCACTTCCCTTTCTATCTACAAGTATGTCTTTATCTGTCCATAGACCATTCCCTGGTTTCCCCCGTTCATTCGCTTTCGACTGGTTTTTTGGAGTGGTTCCAACATTCGAGATCCACACAGATTATTGGATTTCTGTTGTTGTTTTGTTTGGCATTGTCTATTTTATTTATTTTTTTTTTTGACATTCAGCACACGTTGCGACTGTCTTTTATATTATAAATATTTCATTAGATATTTGATGCAAAGATTTTATTGTATAATAATAGATATTTGTTTAGGTTTTTTTATGAATTGTATAATAATAGATATATTGTATAATAATAGATATTTGTTTAGGTTTTTTTATGAATTGTATAAGGCAATGGAAGCATAACTTTTTGTATATATATAAAGTTGTTCTTTCTCTACTAAAATAAAGTTTGAATAGAGCTGATAAGTCAACTTGTTCTTTAGTATTTATCTATGCTAATATGACAGTTTTGAGGTCGGCAGTATATCATTTGAATCTGTGGAATCTTTTAGAAGATAGAAGCTTGAAAAATGTAGACCTGAATATGTAGATCTATAGTCTATAATCCACTCAAAGTTTTTCCAGGGTATTTTAATGTACAGCATATCAATTCTTAACTCAACTTTCGCTTGGAAATTAAGTCTGTTTCATTGACCCTCGAGTGGAGAATTCTGATGTTTTTTTCTTCTTAAACTTCAAATCGTTTCAAGTCTCTGCGGCCCACACTTCCTTGTGTTAGCTATGTTTTTCCTCTCTTATTGTTTACTTGACTTTGATCGTCACACGCTTATTAACAATTTTTCAATCATATACAAAGCTTAATTTACATCTCCACAATGTTGTTTATATTTTTGTTGTTGTCAATAGTCTTTGTCATCGATTTTGTAGTCTCGCTAACTTGTTACGCCCATATTTGGCAGCAAATTCAAATCTGATGTCTCTTTGATCGTTTTGTTGTTTTTGCTTTTGCTTTTATCGCTTGTATAGAATCTTGGTTCTATTTATTGCCCGTTGCTGTCTGTCTGGCTAGGCCCGTTCTAAGCTAAGGCATTACTCATTCACCACACGACCTTTGATTAATAAGGCTTATATATTTATATATTATTTATATATATATTCGTGTATATAGAGGTATACATTATTGCATATGCATATTTAATATATTTATATAGCCAAATGAGTTTCTTTTATGAATATCGTATATACGATCATAGCTTGTAAGCTCTCAAAAGCATTTTAAAAGTTCTTTCACCGATTTTTACGATTACAACTGAATTTAGATAATGAATATCGTATATAGCTTAAGACTCTTTAATTTGTATCTACTAAAATTAAATTTTAACTCTCTTTTCTAGCTACATTCACAGATTTAACAGCTGGATAAACTGTCTAAAAATTGTCACAGTGCTCGTTAAATTTAACAGCAACTTGAAAAACCTGTTAAAAGTTTTTATTTAATAACTGTAAAAAATGAACGATGAACCATATTTCATCTTTTAAAGTGGGCAAATTCAAGCAAATTGTTGAGCTCGTCGTTAAATTTAACATTAACTTGAACAAGAAACTTGTTTGTTGTAAATATAACAGTTACTTCAAGAAACTGCTGCACATTAGATTTTAGTATTAGCATTTGATTCCAGATTTGCAAAGTTAACAGCTAAATAAACTACCTGCTAACGATACCATACACTAAATATGTTCTTTAACAAACAGTTTAAGTGGTAGTTAAATTTTACGTTAAGAAAACTATTTATTCTATCAACTCTCATAAATTGACAGCTGCACTTAGCAAACGTACTAGAACTTATTACTTTCTCCATTAGATTCTTAAGTGCCAAAAATGGATTTTTATTTGTAATAATAATAATCATTATAAGCATGCAATATGCCAAAAGCTCCGACGTTTTTTACGAGCTGCTAACGAACGGCTTAGCCAAAAAAAGAGAAGTCTCAATCAATTTGATGGCTTTCGTGCTAATGGCGAGAGCTCCAGAAGCTAGAAATTCACTTTCGTATGGCACCGAAACCAAGAAACCAATTGAGGCGTTGAATGACTAACGGACTAACTGACTGATTGAATGACTGCTTGACTGGCTGTAGAAAATATAAAGTTATTGGTAATGTGGCGCTGCAGTTGGCATTTGGTTTTGTTGTAAGCTGAAAATTACTTACGAGGCCAGCGGTGGGCCCTGATTTTAACAGCCAGAAGTTGCTCAAGCTGAAGGACCTTGCAACACGCCAAGGCGCACACACGGATTAAGATCTCGCATGTGAGCAAAGAGTTTGAAGAGCCAGTCGAACAGAACAGTAGGAATCGACACAAAAGAAGATATCAAACTGACCCTGAAGAGTGCCCAGCCAGAGCCCCAAAAACGTGCTTGGTAATTAATCATAAATAAAAATCAGATTTTTTAAACATTAACTGCAAACTTGCCTGCTCAGAAAACGCAATCAGACGGAACAAGACCGCATGATAATTAAATAAAAATTTATGAATGTGGCTAGAGACGTATATATGTAGCTGAATACGTAAATGAATAATGAACCGAATGTACAACGTGGACCCTATGCAATGCTCTGAAGTGCTTATTAATGCAGCTTGGCCTCTGACATTGACTTTAACATGACCTTTGTCAAGTGAAGTTAAATTAAAACAATTGTAATTGTGATGGGAACATTTTAGTTGTTGATGTAATTTATAATTACAGTTAAAATCAAGCGAGAGTTGATGCGAAAATTTCACTAAAATCCAATTTATGTTAGTTTTGTAAGCCTGGTATAACAGTTTATGAAATAGTTTATGACAGTCTATATAAGTGTAGGCATAACAGTGTATGAGTCAGTTAACAGTTGATATTAGTTTTGTTAGCGTAGTTTAATAGTTTGTATAACACTTAGTATAACAGTTATTTCAATTTCAAAGCATATTGTAAAAATATATAATCAAATTGTCTTAGCACTAGTATAGCACTTATTTAACCTTTAAAATACTTCTTAACTAATCTTAACTACGTTTTCAATGATTTCGCACACTTATATAATCTGAACAAAGTGTTGATGTCTTATACAAATGGCTTATAACAGACTAGGCTAGTATAATAGATACTTAGCCTTTTAAACATTTAAATCACCTTAACTCAGTTTAAGTCGATGTTTGTTTTAGGTTTCTTTCACACAGCTGTCTTCGTCTATTAGTTGAATTTGTGTTATATGCAAATCATTAATCATAACAAACATTAAATACTTTATTTGACAAAAGACTCACACTCAGTTAAATTAACATTCAAATTGAGCAGAAATCAAGCGAAAATCTAATAAACAATCCAAAATTCGAGGTGTGACAAATTCCTTAAAAAGTATTGCACTCAGAATATTAATAAGTTTTCAGTTTATATAAAAATTAATAAACTGCACGATTAACCCTCGCTGTAAAATGGAAGATTTGTTGTTTGTGGGGAAGGCAAATTTGTAACTCAATCAGGCGTCAAAATGCGGAGGCCCTTGACGTCAAATGAGAGCGAAAAAGAGGGAGAGATAGTGAGTCTGCAGCCAACTGTTAAAACAGAGCTTAAACACAGCTGAGCGTGCGTGTGTGCGATGAGTGGATCATAAGTGGATCGTATTCACATTTCTTAGCTACCAGCTGGAATTTATTCACACACATTTCTATGAATATTTAAAATACGTGTGCTGCCCACGCTTCAATAATTAAACAGCATTTTTTATGTACTATATTTGATTAGCATGCCATTGTTATAGTTTATTTCGATTGTTTGTCCATATAAAGTTGTTGCGGAAGCTCTTTGAAAACAATTGTCGAGTGCTTTTGGTTTTAATTGAATTTTGTCTGAAATATTTGGCACATTGATTAAATGCCAAACAAAAGCAACAACTATAAGGCTGTTTATCAATTTTCGCTATTTTTCGCTACAAACTAAAAATCAAATTAGCAACTAACAATTAAAGAGAGACAGTATAAAAAGACTGGCACAAATCACACGGCAAGATTATTTATTAAACTCGTCGTTATTTTCAAACGATCGATAGACGCGATCCGACGACGCGTCACCAACCGCACCAGCTCGAAGCTAAAATAACACTAAGCTAGAGACGACGTCAACAGCAGCAGCAGAGCAGCTAACTGCGTATGGGAGTGAGAGCGACAGCGCAATGACACACCGCGCTGAGCGCTGCTCCTTTGCAGCTGCCTCTGCTGCTGCGGCTGAGCGAATGTGGGAGAGTGCTCTTGGGCGGCAGCAAGTGCATTGCATTGGAGAGTGAGCTGTGCGCTGTGGGCTGTGTCTGTCTCTCTGCGTGTGCGTGTGTGTCTGTGTGTGTTTGCCGGCGTGTGAAACTTTATGCAAATTAGCCTGTATTTGTATATGCGGAAAATAAAAATAAAAGTTTATGTCAGTGTCTTTGACAATAAAAACAAAAATGAAGTGAATAAAAAGTGTTGCTGATACGGTACAATGAGTGGCTGATAAATTTTTAAACGGCCTAACACACAGCAGCCGCAGCGGACGAGAACCTGCCTCAATTTGTTGCTGTCTGCTTGCGAGTGTGTGCGTGTATGAGAACAAGTTCAATGCACGTTGATTACACAACAACAACAACAACAGAAACAACGAGAGTATAAACAATTCTTTGCCTTTTATTATAAACATAAAAACACGCACACTCACACACATGCACATAAATTTTTTATAGTTTTTCTAAACAATTGTTGCTTTTGATGCTTTTGGTACGTGCTATTCAAGCTCCGTCGTTTTATCATTAAAATGTCCAAATGAGCACAAAATTAGTTACGCAAAACCTTTGGGTGGCTAACAGTTAAGTTTCTCCACTCTACAATGAGCAGCTGACGTCATCGACTGCAAGTGCAGAGACGAACTTTTTTTATTCGGCAGTGTCAAGTTTGACGAAGCAGCAGCAGAGGGAAGACAGCGAAGAAGCAAAAATACAAATTCGCTGGGGCAATAAAAATGAAATTCAGTTTTGATATGCAAATTGAGCGTCGCACCAAAGACGAAACTCATGCAAAAATTATACACACACCGATATACATAAGTATATATTTTTGTTTTCTTTTTAAAAACGAAAATGAAATATTTATGGCCTCGAGGCGACAAAGTCAAAAATAAATAAAAGGAAAATTTGCCGAAGACAGAGTAAAACTGCAGTCAGCTGCTGCGACTGCATTAAAATTTTAATGTCAGGTTTGGCGACAAATGAGATGTGCCGCAGGCCAAGAAATGCCGACTCTCCACTACGCCTCTCTCACTCACCCTTTCTCCACTACGCTGTCTGTGCGTTGTGCGTTGTGCGTAGTGTTGCCAACTGTCCAGGGCCTCGGCCAGCCAGATCAACCAGAAAATCGCTAAAAGAAAGTCATTCCACGTTACAAACTAGCTATAGTTCCCGACATGTATTTTCAAAACGCCACATCTGACGGGAAAATAGCTAAATTGGCAACACTGGTTGTGCGTGACAAGAAAAATATTTGCTCTACATTCAGGCGTGAAAAGTGCGTCGTGCGTGCATTAAAAATTCTCTTTTTTGTTGCTTCGCTTAAAATGCAGCGAGTGTCTGTCTTCAGCAGCACACACCTCTCTTACCCTTTACGTATGTATGTATATATGCGTGTCTTCGTCAGCGTTCAAGGTCAGCGCACGATTGTGATCGCTTTCGTAGCTCTTGACAAAGTAGCGAAAAAAAAGTAGCCAAAGCAAAAGATTAATTAACAGCAATACATAGAGCAGCGGGCGACGACAAGAGTGAGCGAGAGAGGCAGACACAGAAGAGATAGCCGAAAATATTGAGTGCTGTATAAAACACGAATTCGGACAGCGTCGCGCTGCAAAGCGAAACTGTTCGAAAAATCAAGGACTGCAGTGGGCGACTATGTTTATACCCTACAGTGTGTAGTATGCTTTGTTAATAAAAAATAATATTACAAAATTAATAACAAATTATAATTATTTTTTTTATATAATATTAATAAATATATTAAATATTTTAGAAATATTTTTGTAATTAATTATTTATAGTTGTTCAAATATATAAAACTAATTTTATAAATTAAATAAAGTCAAAAGTCATGCATAATAGCTAATATGACTTGGTTATAGGGTATTAAATATAATTTACTGTTTGAACAGCAGGCCACAAAAAAAGTAATTATTATAAATAATTATTAGAGCGCAATGGCAGTTGCACACACATATCCACACACAAACAAACAAACATGGCCACAAAACTTAACTACTTTTTCTAAATATTTGTTGTTGCTCTATGCTCTCGCATAGAAGAGAAAGAAGCAAATTCGATAGATAGGCCGGCAAACAACAGTTTTGCTCTGCTCGCTCACGGCCCTCCCTCCGTCGGTTCAACCAACTAACTTTCCATACGTATTGTAAATTTTCCATTGTTTATGATTAAAGTTATGGCGTTTGCTTTTGTTCCGCTTTTATTTTGTGTTTTTCCTTTTTTTGTTATTTTTGTGTAAATGTTAAACGTATGCAGCAAAGTTAGATGCAAAGTGCGCAGATAAGCTAGCAGAGGCACAGCTCATTAAGAGCGGCGATCAGTCTTAGTCTCAGTCTCGCACACTCGCTCTCTCTCTCGTGCTATCTCTTTCTATCAGTCTGCTTTGCTGAGTTCTTCTTTGTGTAGG
Source organism: Drosophila peninsularis (assembly GCA_035047485.1). Taxonomy (NCBI): domain Eukaryota; kingdom Metazoa; phylum Arthropoda; class Insecta; order Diptera; family Drosophilidae; genus Drosophila; species Drosophila peninsularis. Next base: position 2,912,824 of record JAWNPN010000090.1, read on the forward strand.
GTACCTCACTGTTCATTCATTGCCAATTTGCTTGCTGCAGCGCATATTGCACTTTGTTTTTGGCCATCATCAGTTCAGTTCAGCTCTCAAGGAAATGCGCAATAATTTTAAAATTTTAACTGACAGTGGGCGTGGCACTGCGCATTTGCATATGCAAAATGTAAAAATAAAAACTAAAAAAAAACGAACGTTGTTTGCTCATTTGTTAATCTTTGCCTTTTTTATGCGCCACCATTATTCAACACTGAATGCTCAGGTACCGTTACGTACATACATACATACATGCATATGAACCCAGCAGCTCTAACCAACTCTTGCGGTTGTCTGAGTCTTTGACGTTGCTACCGTTGTTGTTGTTTGTTTTATTCGCTCTTCATTGTTGCTAGGCAAATGTGCAAAATGTTAATAAACTTTTATTGCGCAAAACAATGCGACTACATTTATAATAATTGTGGAAATGTTGCTTGGATATGCTAGTCAAATAATTTGCATAGCATATGTATACCCTGTATCTAACTCAAAGAGAGATCTGCTGTTTTTATGTAACATGCAAATAAATTTGTGTAATCCAAGCTGAAATCATTTTATTTTTGCCAAAGTTTTATTCATTATACAGGATATCTCTTATTCGTGTCTTTGCTTTTTCTATGCACAAACGAAAGTAGCCATAATGAGCAGGCGAATGAGATGGGGCGTGCATCGATAAGTATACAAAACAGACATCGATTATTTGTTATTAATGCGATAATCAATTGAAGTGAAGTTGGCTGCGCTTCAACCCCACTTGTGTAGAGCGACCCACACGCGCCATGTAAATTACAGCCAAATGAATAATTACATGAGCAACAATTAAACAAATGCGGCAAGTAGACCAAAAAGGCAGCACAAAGTAAAAAGCGCAAACGCCCACACAGTGACGACATCAAAGACAATGCTGAGGCAGAGTGTAGAGTGTACAGCGAAAGAGAGGAGGGAGGCAGAGCGTCAAGAACAACGGCAAACGCAGCAGCCAAAGCATAAGCCACACACACACATACATATGTATATATGTATATACTCAGTTATACACACATATACGTAGCAAAAGAAAGGTTAACGAACTGTTGTGCGCTTCGGTCTCACTGTCCAATTTTGATTGCCTACTAGTTTTGTAGACTTTTCAATTCAGTGTAATTGCGGCAAGGCAAGCTTTCAATTTGGCTCAGTTAAACGAAGCGTTGAATTGAAAGCGAACGAGCGGACGACTCCAAAAGCCCGCCTCCATGTCCATATAATTTGCTAATCACATTTGGCAAATTATGTTGTAAGCCGCGCAATTGTACAATCCAAAATGATGTGCGAAGCGACAAGCACACGCACACCTGGCCAATCAGGTTGACAAAACTTAAGCGAGAGCTGAAAAGCAAGAAAGAAAGTCACGAGCGGCACACGAGTTACAGTTAGGCGCTAAGAACGCACACATATGCAAAAAGGAAATGAGGCAAGAAAAGTCGCGTGAATCATATGCAAAGTGGCACAGAAAAAAGAAAACTTAATGGCCAGGTAAGCCAGGTAAGGTAGGCAGGCCAATGCCAGCAGCACACGCCCCACTGCGACAGCAAGAACAACAAAGAACGAGCCAAAATTTAGCCATAAACAATTAATCTTGATTCGTTCAGGCTGACGGCGGGAGAAGGGCTTTTTTACCATAGGGTAATGACCAAAGAGCCATCGGATTAATTGAGTGGCCTTTTATTGATGGGCGACACATCAGTCTTTGCCTGAAATTTATAAACAAGATAGCTTAGTGTATATCAAATGACGATTAGTCAGCGTTCGAAATTGACACAGTTTATGTGATTTTGCGTAAGCAGGTCAATTTGTCTGTTTACCAACACTGCAAGCGCATTTATTCATGCTACATATGAATCTTAGCTCTCTCTCTCTCTCACACACACACTCTAAAGCTACCAAGCTAAGGTTAACTGAACTGCGTGCACTTCGTTTTACACTCTCTCTCCCTCCCACTCTAAAGCTTTCAAGCTGATGCTAAATGAACTGTCAGTGTTGCCCATTTGGCTGTTTTCCCGTCAGTTCTGATCAGCTGGCGGCAATTACCGCTATATTGAATCATAGATTTTAGTGTTATTTTTGTTTAGTTATTTCTAGTTTTTTTGACTAGTTGAAGCTGGCTTGAAGAGTTAGCAACACTGATAAGGACTTAGCGAGGCACTCGTTCTCTCTCTTCCTTATTTGCAGCGTCATGCAGTTCACATTTGAGTTCTTCAGCTCGATTTCGTGCAAGTCGAAATACAAATTTTATTCAAGTGTAATTTTGCAATTTCTTATTGTTTTTATATACCGCACTTGCCCGCGGCGGCAGCGACGGCGACCCACCACTACGTTGCTTCATTCAGCAACTACCGTTAATGTTTTTTTTTTTCGGTTTCGTTTTTGCTGAATTAGCATAAATTTGCAGGCGAGAAATCTCAGATGCAAATTGAAAATTGATTTTCGTCAAAATTGCGCAAAAATTTAAAGGTGTTGAAGGTTATTTGCATTTATTATTTATTATTATTTCTTTTACTATTTTTTTATTCTTTTGGGATGCGCATAAATCATAATTGATAATAAAACTGTACATTTAACAGTTATTACAAATACTCTGTTTTGTTGTTGTATATTTTGATTGGTCTAATTGGTTTTTCTGGCTTGATTTATGTGCCCCAAATTGCCGTTAGAAATATGATTGATGTGCCGTTAGCCCAGTCACTTTTTTACGATCTTGCATAATGAGCCGACACTCAATTGAGTCCAATTGGAAAGGGGCGGAGCGCCTTATGCCTCATATGTACATACTATACTCAACAACGCAGCTAAACTGACCACAGTCAAGGACAGCGTGAGAGAGAGAGGGATAGTGGAAGTGAGCCCCACACATATTAGTACACAAAAAAAATAGTTAGACCTAAAATATATGCCAAATATAAATCTTTGCCATAAAAGGCATAAAATAGCTTCGCCTACGCATTCCACGCACAAAGCGTGCCCAAAAATAGCGCAATTCTCAGCTGTGTGGGGGTACGTGATGAGACCTGAACGGAGCGGACCGGGTGTGCCCAGGTTGCGTGACAATTTTGCCAAACGGCCGGCCACACTGGTCGCAGCTGGCTGCCATTTGCCTGCTGCTGTCTAATTGTTAACACTGACTGCCACACCCAAGTTGAAACTAATCTGTAAACAATTAGGGCGTGTATAAGCTCATAGAAAGAGACAGAGAATGTGGGGGGGAGAGCGAGGGAACGATTCAAATGAATTTGCAACGTGTGCCATTAAACTAATTAAGTTTTAAATGGGCCAAGACATCACCGATGATAGCCCAGTGTGATAAATTAATTTAAAATAATTAATTAGCTACGCGAAAGGGTAAACAATTTGCCTTTGGCAATAAATATATAAAAAATTAATTGAAATAATCAAAAACCATTTTTAAGTAATGGAAAAGTTTACGCTAAAAGTGACCCAAGACAACCTCGAAGAAGAAAATACGTAATAGAAGAGAGCGAGAGTGTTGATAAGACCAAAACAGACAACAATAAAAATTAAAACAACCGCATGACGAGCAGAGGCAGTGGCAGCAGCAGAGCAGGAAAATACAGAAGCAGAGGCAGAGCTCTGCGGGCCCAGTGGCAGAGGAGAGCAGAGGGAACGGCAGAGCAGTGCAGTGCCAGAGGCAGTGGAGAGCAGAGCAGCGGCAGAGCCAGAGGGAACGGTAGAGCAGAAGCAGAGCCAGTGAAGTGCAGGGCCAGAGACAGTGGAGAGTAGAAGCAACGGCAGAGCAGAAGCAGAGCCAGAAGCAGTGGAGAGCAGAGCAGAGCCAGAGGCAGCGCAGTGCGACTGCAACGTATGCCCAAACGCATTTGACTCACTTTCACACAAACAAACCGAAAGGCAAACACAAACAAACAGTTCGAACTTCGAACTCGAATAAACAGAGCAGACCAAAAACTAAGCTCTCACTCTTTCGCTCTCCCCTGCTATCTCTTCGAAATTAATTCGTAGATCAAAGCGCACATTTTACTCATAAAATTCTTTACGCTTAGCGCAAGTTCGTTTGATGGAAATTTTAATAAATATGTGTGTGTAAACAAGAGAAGACAATGTCTGCCTCAAATATTTCTGGCATTTCCAAGCTTTATGCTGATATGACAATATACATATACTTAAATACATACGCACATGCATTTTTCTTCAAGTGTAATGCTCTACATATGTATGTACATATGTACATACATTTATACATTTACAAATTCTCTACACACTCAGTTGTTTGGCATTAATACCCATATGCATATTAGATACAATAATCGCCCACACATCTGTTTAAGCCGACGTAATCTACAAATATTTCCAATATGCATATTTTGCTGATTAAATAAATTGAAACAATATGTTTTGCATTCACTGCTAGCGTATTTCAATTAAAAACACACACACACTCACACACGCTGCGATTTCCAATGGGTGTCAGCTAACGGTACAAAAAAAAAACATATGCTCAACTTATTATGACAGCTATTTTCTTTTGTCAAATGTCAGCTGTTAGCGCACTTGCCCTTTAGCAAACCATTCTCACTCACACACACACACTTACACACGAGCGTGATTATTGAGAGTATGGCACGCAATATGGCGTCATTTCTTTGGCAGCTACACAGAAGCGCAGCGCAGTCTACAATGGACGTGACAATTAAATAAGTGAACGACTTGGTGCGAGCGAGATGGGTAGACAACAATTCTAGGTCAGCGCTTTGAGATGATCGCGTGAGGGAGCGTTTAGCTATCGCAAATGCATAACAAAACAAACAAATATTGTTTTTCTAGTTATTAGAGATATGCCATGAATCATCGATAGACATTGCTAATCTCTTTTACACTGATAATTCCAATGTTTAGCGATATGCGAAAAGTAACTAAATGCGTCTGACACTTTAAGCACGCATTTTGATAGGCGCCGGCTGATATCGCACGCTAAATATTGCATGCGATATAAGGTATTTGATCGATTGACAGAAATTCTACAGAAAATTTCAAAATAAAAGAGTATAAGAGATAAGTTAAATATATAGATATATAAATAGAACAGTTTTTCACACATGATTTCTAGAGAATTTGTGCTGTTTGGCAACAGTTTAATTGGCTCAATCAACAACAAAAATGATATCATAGGCAGAAACTGTGGCTGAAAGCCGGCAAACACGGAAAACTCTTTAATTGCTGTTTTAGGGCGATAAGAATTGCATTTTAACGGCTTCTGACGCTTCTGCGCTGACGCATACGAAAGCCACTTGACTTTTGGCCAACTTAAAATATGCCCCCACGCTCAGTTCCAATTCCAATTCCAATCGTTCATGCAGCGTGTGAAAAAAAGATGTATAAGTGTTTAAATTTAACATTTGAAGTCACTTTTGATTTGAAATTCGGCTAAAACGCCGCATGACTCACAAAACTTTTATTCTATGCGTTTTTGTTTGTTTTTTTTTCTTTATTCTTTCTTAATATATTCACTAAGGCATAGCTCGCGTTCGCTCTTGGTCTCGCTCTCTTGCTCTTTAATCCCGCTACATCTGTCTGCCATATTGTAATTGGGTTAATAACATGTGTACACATTTAACTGTTGTTTGTTAGGCTGACTTTTGCTTTCGGCTCTGCCGCTAGCGCAAGCAGCTTTTTATTGATTTTTCTTATTTGCACAAATGCATAATGTGTGTGTGTGTTTCGGGAGAGAGGTTGCGGTGCAGCCGCCAAAAAGAAACAGTTCGAGCATCGTAGCGGTTTATTTGTTACACTCACATATATACAATTCTGTGTATATGTATACATATGTGCATATGCATGTGTTTCCTACCCCAATTACACGTAGTTGGGCTCCCATGGCCCACGCATCGCCCAACAGCTGCAGCGGCGCTGATTTATCGATTTTTCACTCTTAACGCAGATTACAAATTTTGCCAAATTACATAAAACAAAATCAAACATATACATATGTATGTGTGTGATAAATATAACCAAAACTTTTTCATTAAAATTAGCCAAAAATTTGGCAAACAAATAATTAAACCACCTGCAGCAGTGTGAGAGAAAGAGAAGGGAGATGGCCATTGTATTTATTTAGTTTTTTTTTTCACACAAGAACAAATCAAACATATAATTTTTTAGCTGCCCTTGAGAGTCTTATTTATCTAGCTCTTCTACCTGCTTTTCGCACACACACATGTACATACAAACATACGCATAGGCGGCCGCCGCCTCTCTGACTGTAAAGAAGACGCCAAAAACACACACACACACACACAAATATATATATTCACAAATTCACACACTTACTCTCACGCACATACACATCTTTTAAGTCACTTTGCACATGCATTTATAAGTATGTATACTTGTACTTGTACTTACTTTTAGTTTTCGCCAGAAATTCACTGGAAATCGGCTTTTGCAGGGGGACATTTAAGGCTCTCGCTCGTTTTGGAATATGTAACCTTGTCTGGTTTATAAACTTGGCTTTTATTGTCACTTTTCACTTGCTATTGCTCTGCCCATATAATTAATAAGCCTTAAAACAATCACACACATCACTTTCATTTAACATTTTTTATTGCCATAAAAATGTTGCTTTTTTTGCCCAGCTAAATGGAAATACATCAATTCGACATACATAACTGGTTTTCTTCTTTGGCACCTTGCTTATCTTTTCTTTTTATTTTATATATTACTTTGCAGTACTTTTTCAATTTTACACCATCTGTTATCTCATGCACCGTTTTGTTTATAAAACTAATAAGTAAAATCAGTTATTTGAATTAAAAAAATCGAATTTTTCGCGACAGCGAACAAATTTTTACTCATTGCGCGTTCAACGCGCTCACTATTCTGCTAGCGATGTGATAATCAAATTCTTGGGGTGGCCTGAAATGGAAAGGTGCATCGATATCCCCAAGTATTTTATACATATGACGATATTCTATTCGATATATGTACAAAAATACTAAAATTGTGTGTGACCGTGTTGAAGAAAAATACTTACTTTTTGGTGGCAGCACTTTTTCAAATTAACATCAAGAATGAAAAATTATTAAAAACAAGTAATAGCATACATAAAATTTTTAAAAGTGTTTATACATAAATTGAATGCTCAAATTAAAATAGATACAGTGACAGATTCATAATAACCAATTAGTTGATATATCCAAAATTTCCAATTCGCGCAATTTAAGCACACCGACTGTCGCTAAAGATCTACTTCGAACGGTAACACTGATTGCAGCATTACCAATGCAAGCTAAAACGGCCACACTGTACAGACGTGTCATTTGACGACTGCTGTAAATACATAAGTTTTTTAAATTCGCGGCATTTAATTGGTGCAATTAAGCGCTGTGCATTTTAATTGAGACTAACCGATAACATCCCCATCACTGGGATCCTGCGTATTTGTTCAAATACCAGAGACGCGCGCAGTTACCAAACTGCCAGCGTGTGCCAAGGCATCAGCTGGGGGGCCCATTTGGAAAAAAAGACGACGACGACGGCGACCACACCAAAACCCAAACCCAAACCCCTGAGAGCAGAAGGAGAAACTGCGCTGCTTTTTGTAAATAATTAGAAAGGGGCCGGCGCTACTTCTTCTATAATGGCGGGTCAAAAATTTCAATACGATGAGAGCGGCGGCACGTTTTATTACTTTGTGTTATCGTTTCTGGCCCTGGTATTGATACCAACAACGATTTACTATTGGCCACGTAAAAAGAAAGAAGGTTAGTACGGCCCGATTGTAATCAGACTGCAGCTCTCTCTTTAAGACTATATAAGTGAGTGCGTGTGTGTGTGTGTAAGTACTGCAAATGGACACGTTCCATTAAGTTATTCTAACAGTGTTGGTGAAAGCTACAGTAACAACAGCTTAAGCCAGCTCAGTTCACAAATGGAACACACACACACACACGCATACATGCACGCCTAACACTTCAAAGAGAGTAGACAACGAGAGAGCGAGCTCGCACATGCTGCTCTCACGCGCTCTCTCACGATCTCAAAGTTAGCGTCCATCTCGCTCTCACGCCTGTGATTCTAATCTTTGCCCCCTTTTTAACACAGATGTTAGCAAACTGAAAGCGGAATGCCAATGTCCCGATTGCTTAAAGAAGAAGATAATCCTGGCTAATGCCGAGCCGTATCGTACACTCAAATCGGTCGTCATTAAGCTGTCCATTGTGCTCGGCTGGGCCCTGCTGCTGTTCCTCACGTATCGCGTCTCGCAGTTCGATTACGAGATGGCGAGCTTTGATCCCTTTGAGATATTGAATGTGCCGCCGACTGCGTCGCAGGCCGAGATCAAGAAGGCCTACTATAAGCTCTCGAAGGTGCTGCATCCGGACAAGGAGACGGGCGACGAAAAGTCATTTATGATGCTCAGCAAAGCGTATCAAGCGCTCACCGATGATGTGGCCAAGGAGAACTATGAGAAATATGGCAATCCCGATGGTCCGGGTGCCATGTCTTTTGGTATTGCCTTGCCCTCATGGATCGTTGAGAAGGAGAATAGCGTCTGGGTCTTGGGCTTATACGGATTGGTCTTCATGGTGGCCATGCCCTCCGCTGTGGGCGTCTGGTGGTATCGTTCCATACGCTTCAGCGGCGACAAAGTCCTGTTGGACACCTCCCAAATGTATTTCTATTTCATTCACAAAACGCCGCACATGCTGCTCAAGCGAGCCCTGATGGTGCTCGCAGCCAGTCTGGAGTTTGATAAGCGGCACAATTCGCAGGTGATCGAACGGCAATCGGACAATGATGAGGTGCCAGCGGTAAGTGTTGAAGATTCCTCTTTCAAATAGCTGTTAAGGTGCTGTAAAGGTAGACCTGTTAAAAGCTGTAATGTTATGTTAGGCTGTTAATCTTGACTGTAATGTAAATGTTAGTTACAACAGTAATGTTATTTATTCCTCTGTTTAATAACGTTTCCCCTTCTCTTACAGCTGATTCGACAGTTGCCCAATCTGAATGAGAAGTGCAAAGAACATCCGCTATGTCGCATGTATTCCATTAAAGCGCGTGCCATACTCCACGCCCATCTCTCACGTATTGCGCTGAATCCGGAGACGCTGGAACGTGATCGTCAGTTCATTGTGAAGAAGTGTCCGTATCTGGTGCAGGAGATGGTTAGCTGTGTGCATCAGCTGGTTATGATGGCGTATGCGCGCCGTGTGCCCCGTTTGCCCAGCATCGAGACCATCGAGAACTGCATGAAGATGTCGCCGATTATCATTCAGGGCCTCTGGGAGTTCAAGTCGCCGCTGCTGCAGTTGCCCCACCTAACGGAGGATCATTTGTACTTCATGAACAAGAAGCGACATGTCAAGAATCTGCAACAGTTTGCCCAGCTGAAGCCGGAGGAGAGTCGCATGCTGCTCAAGAATCTCTCCGACTTTGAATACGAGAATATAATGCGTGTGCTGGGCAAGATGCCATTGATTGACTTCTCCATACGCTGCGAGGTGATCGACGACGAGAACACCAATGTGGTTACGGCGGGTGCCATTGTCACAGTGACCGTGACGTTGGAGCGGAAGGATATGAGGACGCTGTTTGGTGACACGAAGGTGCCTGAGAAACAGGGCATTAAGGACGACGCCAATGAGGAGCCGGCTGGCGATGATGATGAGGCAGCAGCTGCTGCTGTTGTGCCCGTTAAGAAAGCTTCGACTTGGTCGAAATCGCGCAAGGGCGGCAAGGGCAAAGGTGGCAAGAAACCCGCCAACAATCAGAAGAAGAAGGCGCAACCGAAGCCAGCAGCCGCAGCAGCAGCAGCTGCTGCTGTTAGCACTGTGTCCACAACGGATGAGCAGACGGCAGCCAATTCGGAAGCCGAATCGGATGCCGGAGAGCACAGCGATGTGGAATCGGTAGTCGGCTCTGGCAGCGAAGATGAGGATAAGCAGAACAAGAACAATTCGTCGCTAGATGACGACGATGACGAGGAATGGGAAAGGCTGCAGGCGAAGCTGAATAAGCGCGAAAGGCTGGAGGGCAAGTCACGTATGTCACACACAGTGCACTGTCCATTCTTTCCGGAAGAGAAGCAGGAGTACTGGTGGACATACATATGCGATCGCAAGTCGCGCACTCTGCTGACAGCGCCCTACCATGTAACAAATCTCGTCGAGAAGGAGGAGATACAGCTAAAGTTTACAGCGCCCCGTTGGCCAGGCGTCTACACGTTTACAGTTTGCCTGAGATCGGGTAAGTTGAATCTATATACGCATAGTTGTCATCACATAAATCTGTATTCGTATTCTCTAGACTCGTATCTGGGCATGGATCAGCAGCAGGAACTGAAACTGGATGTGCAAAAGGCGCCCGCACCGCCCACAGACCATCCACAATGGGATCTGAGCGAATCGGAGCCGGAGCACAATGATCAGCAAGAGAATCTAAGCGATTACACAACAGATACATCCGATGAGGAAAATAGCGATTAGACAACAAACACAGAGAGAGATAGTCAGCGAGAGAGTTGATCATGACATGAATCTGCTGCAGCTACTTCAACTCATTCACCTCAATCTGATCGTTAGATTAGACTCAGCAATCAACGATAATTCAATGAGCGAGAGCGGAAGAGATGACATGAATCTACTTCAGCTCCTTCTTCAACTCATCCATTCTCCATTTCCTCCAAATATTTTGATTTTGTTTTCCTTTCCCAAAACCTTCCTTTATAATTAGTAAATGCTTCTGAGTTGCGAAATTAATTCGCATATTTTTTAACTAGTTTTTGTAATTAAAAAGAAATGGATAAAGAGCCCGAAACTAGAGCGTAAATAAATAAGTAAAAAACAAACAATTTCCTTTTAATGTCTCTGTACTAAACATAATTATAAATTTACTGTATATTTAATTATTTGGATACAAAAAAATACTGAAAAATGTGGAAAGCTTTTATTGATAGGGAAACTTCAATAAATAAAGACGAAAGTATTTAAATTAAAATCTTTTTTATTGAGACATTTTAATAAGTGGTAAATAAAGTATATAAAATACAATCAAATCGAGAATTTGAATTTAGTTCATTGCGCCGCAGCTTCGCGCTCTCGTTCCAAAAGCTGAGCCGAGGAGCTGTTCGTTTCAGCTGGAGCTGGAACTGGAACTGCGCCTGTTGTTGTCGCTGTCTGTGGGAGAAAGTTAGAAAAATGTGGTATTTAAAGCTGTTTGCCTATCAACTATATTTTTTTCATTACCCTTCACCAGTTTTCTTTTATTATTATTAGTAATCTATTTTTTTCATTTTTTATTTACAATACATGTTTATAATGTGCTAATGTGTGTGTGTGTATATATGTATATGTGTGCTCTCTAGTGATGGACTACAGATGCGTATGCGATAGTGGTTCGTTTCAAGCGAGTGTTTGTTGTGGTTCATTTGGTGTGTGTGCATGTGTGCTTGGTTCCGGTTCATTGTGTTCGTTCATTGTGGTTCGTTTTTGTTTATTGGCAGCTTATGTTCTAATTCATTTACTCTTCTTCGCTTTCTTCTTCTTCTGATGAAGATTCTGCTTCTTCGTCAGCTTTTGTTTCGTTCTTTTCTTCTGTTTCTTGTTCAGCTTCGTTTTCTTTCTTTTCTTCTGCTGTCAATTCCTCTTCTGTACTTTCTTTCTTTTCGGAGTCTTCTTTAGTTTCTTCTTCAACTGCACTTGCTTTAGTTTCCTCTTCTTTGTCATCTTTTTCGTCCTTATCTTCGGCACTTTCTTCAGTTTCTTTTTCTGCTGCTTCTTTCTTCTCTTCTTCTACTCCGTTCTTCTCTTCTTCTACTCCTTTCTTCTCTTCTTCTCCGTTCTTCTCTTCTTCTACTCCGTTCTTCTCTTCTTCTATTTCTTTCTTCTCTGCTTCTACTACTTCTTTCTCCTCCTCGTCTTTATCTGTTTTCTCTTCGTTTGCTTTAATTTCTTCTTCTTTGGTTTCTTCGGCTGTCTCTGCTTTAACTTCTTCCGTTTTTTCTTTGTCTTCTTCCTTTTCGCTCTTTACATCAGCTTCATCCTCGGATTCTTCAGACGTTTCGTTTGCTTCCTTTTCTTTCGTTTCAGCCGCCACGGCTTCTTCGCCCTTTTCTTTCTCTTCTGTCGTCTCTTTCTCTTCAGTTTCTTCTTCATCTTTGTTCGTTTCTTCTGCTTTCTCTTTTGTTTCATCTTCCGACTTTTTGTCATCTGATTTCGACTCCTCCTTTGTCTCGCCTTCCACATCTTCCGCTTTCTCTGCCGTTTCTTCCGTTTTCTTACCTTCACCCTCCTCCTCCTTCTTCTCGCCATCCTCAGCCTTCTCCTCCTTCTGCTCATCCTCTGTTTTGTCTGCTTTTGGCATTATGAGAATGTTAGAATAGTTAAAACGCTTCGCATTCTTTCTTTTACCTGTTGCTTCCTCCTTCTCTTCTTTCGATTCTGATTCGCCGTTACCTTCTTTGGCTTCGGCTTCAGTCTGAGTGATGGTTTAAATTTCGGATGTGGTGCATTCAAGAGTGAGTGTTTTGTATAGAGTTGTTGTTGAAGTGGGGATATGGTACAGGATGGTATAAATGGGAAAATATATATACAAATTTCATTAGGGATTCGCTAAAACTATTTTATCGGCTACTCAGCTAAGCTTTGTGTGCATTAACATGCCGGATTAGCAGCTCGATTGCAGCTACTGATAATGTTGAGTACTGTTAACTTTGCCTACAGTTAACTTCGTTATATCTTTCTACATGCAATCTATTTACAACATTCACGTTTTACCTTTTCTTCACTACTCTCTTCCTTTTTCTCCTCTTCGTCGCCATCTTCATCTGTTTTCTCCTTATCCTCGCTCGTTTTCTCGCCATCTTCTGCCTTTTGTTTGATGTAAAGTGACGAGTTTTAACATTACAATTGAATTTACAACTTTCGCTGTTATTTAACATGCGCTGTTAAACAACTTCTAAGCGCTGGCTTTTGCATTTGCTGCTCTTTTTAGTATTATAAAAGCTTATTGTTTTTTTTAGTAAATACAAATATATTTCATTTCGTCTTTTTTTTTATTTAATATGTACTTATATATTCAGCGGATTTTTATGTTTTCGCATTAACATAACTCAGCCGCACAAATCGTACAGATATTTTAGTTTTAATACACTCAACTAAAATTTAGTATACAAATTTGCATTATTATTTCGAGTGTCTGTTAACAAAATGTTATCAATACAAATTCTGTTACACATACATACAAAAGTGTGAGTGTATTATTATAAATAAATTATATAATTTGTTTTGTTTTTGATTAAAAGTTGTAATTTCTTGCAGTATGTATAAATATACATATTAATGATAGTAGCTTAACTTAAAGAACCGCAGTCGTGGTAAATAGAAGCTCATTTGCCGCCGAAAATTGCTGAAATGCTGTTAGTTTACAGTTGAATGTTATTATTGCTACTGTTAACATGGCTGGCTGTTATAGTTAATTAAATGTTGATGCTGCTTGATGTTAATGATAAATGTTAATTGTTGTTATTGTTGTCATTTTTGTTGCTTCTGTGCAGGCTTGTTGTTGTTGCAGTTGTTGTTGTTGTTGTTGCTTCATAACAGTTAAACAGAAAAGTAGAAATTGCTCAAAGCTCTCAAACCTCTGCCTTCTCGCCGCCTTCGCCTTCACCGCCTTCCGCTGGCGCTTTCTTTTCCTCTTCACCTTCGGCCTTTTCACCCTCCTCTTTGGCAACGCCGTTCTCCTGCTTTAGCTCGATCTGAGCACTGCTCACGGCCGTCGTGTCAGCGGGCGCCAACTTGAGGAACACCTCCAGCGTATCAATCTCATTGGCCATATCGAAGGCATCGTAGTCGCCGCAATATTCGGCGTCGTTGAAGATCTGAGGGGGCAACGGATGCCTGGGCTCGGGATCGCTGACTGTGCCGCCGCTGCTAGTCGATTTGTTTTGCATCAACTCCTTTTCGCCCTCCTTGCCAGGCTCTGTTATGTCAACGGTATCGTACTGAATGTTCTTGCTGTCCAGGATCATCAGAACGCGCTGTTGGCGCTTCTTTACCTAAAAAAATAAAACCATAAATCAATTTTAAATCAACTGTAAATATGTTAAGCCTCCAGCCCTGGATTTCAATTGCCGGCAAGCCTGCACACGCACAAACACACTTACACGATATCTCGCACTCACACTTATCTCTGCATTCTTGTAATTAACTTTTGATAAACTGTTGTTTTTATTTATTGTCTACTCACTTACCCACCCATACCAATATGTCTCCCAAGTCTACAAATAATAAACAACGGCACCTCAATGCGCGCTCTCCCTCGCACCGCTCTTCCGCGTACACTCCCGTTGTTATTTTTGCACAATGGTCGTTGTTTGACTGTGCGAATCAAACACAAAGATGAGGCAAACAACAAAAAGAGTCACACATATGAATCATGCACACACACACACAACCAAAGCCGTACCCACGCATATGAAAAACCGTAATCAATGAATTCTTCTACGAACACATACACTAAAATAAGCTTATATGGAAATGTTTGCGGTCATTGTGCTGCTTCTTGCCACCACCATCGCAACGTACGCACACATACACATACACTTGCATACGCCAATCAAAATACCCACTTGCTGTTCGAAGAGGGAGAGGGAGAGGGCGAATGCTAGAGAGATGACGTTTCGGACTGTACGTACAAACTACATCATCGTTCACTCACTCACTCATACACACGCACTCTTAAACACTCGCAAACAAACAAGAGTGCAGTGCATAAAATAGAATATGCAATGCGGTATTTCTTTGCCTTTTTATCTATCGCAAGCATTCCATTAACATGACACTGACTCCTACTATTCAATCACACATAAAAATATACGCACACACACACATGCATACATACATACAAATTGTCATTTCTTTATATTGCTTTTCAGCTGCCGCGCCCACAAGGTAACTGCAATACTCACCTCCTTGTTGCCGGACATACCGCTGACGTACACTTTCAATACCATTTTGCGCTGTTTGGTCTTTAATTTAAAGCTTTATAAAATATGCGACTTTCACGACGATCAAAAATATTTTTAGAACTTTCTTTCTTTGCTCTGCTCTGCTTTTGGCCCCTACCGTGGATACGTAATGTTATTTATTATTATACACGCACTGGGCTAATCGCTAACAAACGCTGTAAATTCGTTGGACAAGCGTATAAAAAATTGTTTACTATAAAAGTGTAAAAATATTTAAAATATTAATTGCACAAATTCTCGTCGAACTCTGCCTTTTTATGTCTACTTTTGTCGTTCGAAACAGTGTTACCCAACTGCGTTAGCTTGAAAATACATAAAACAGAACCAAAAAATACTCAATATTTAAATTGAAACATTAAGGTGTTGCCAATAAGAGAATAGCTTTAAGTTTGATTAAATAGAATTATATTAATTACATTTAGTGTTAAACGAGTTTTGATAGATATACTATATTTGATTAGCCTACAATGTTTAATATATAAGAATTTTAAGTTTTATCACCCACCGAGCTGCATACTAAACGTATAAATTATGCTTATCGATAGTTTGTGGCTTGTCAGGGCTGCACCGTGGTAACGGTGTGGAAATAATCGTTCTGTCATCGCTAGGCTCGCCTCTCTGTTCACGAATCGTCGTCACGCATGCATCGGTCGTACATTTTTCGTAAGAGTTCGACAAAAAAACTGAAAATTACATCGCAAAAAGACAGAAAATTCACAAATCATATCTAATATAAGAACTTTGAAACCGTAGCACAGTGCATTTCAGTGGCCTTTCAAATACTGCTCAACCAAATAAGCAATAGCAATATAAATTAGTTTTACAATTCCAGCAACTGCAACTGTGAAACGTTCGTGCGCGTATGTACAAAAAAAGTAAATAAAACGCGTGTGAAGTGGTGCAGAAATTGTAGCGGAAGCAACTATAAATCAATGTAAGTGATAGTGTGTATGAGAAAATGCTAAAAGCCAACTTATTAGATGTATCTAAGTGCTTTTGATAATGATATGCGCGTTGCTGCGACCATTTTTAAAAATTTCACGAAATCAAAATTCCAACTCACAGCTGCAAGTGTGTGTGTGTGCGCGAGAGCGAGACAACCATTGAGCGCATAAGCTGCTGTCATTTTATTTTCTTTGAAACGAATCTTTTTTTTTTGCATTTTGGCATGGCGTTCGTCACGTAAAAAAGCACTAATCATTTATTATTAAAAAATCTTTAAAATACTGTAAATGACGGCAGCGGGCAAGGAACACACACACATTCACTTTCGGGTTCATTAACAGCTATAATGTGTGTGCGTACGTGCGTGCGTGTGTGTGATAGTAGTAGTATTAGTGGTGACAGAGCGGTGCTTTGTAAAAACAGCTGGTACAGCTCAAAGGATACGCGCTATTGTTGTTGTAGTTGTGTGTGATGTGTGTGTGCGTATGCTCGTGGTGGTTGATCGCAGCACATTTTACAGTTTTAGTTTTCTTTGCTATTGCTTGCGTATGCATTGCTATGCACGCATTGTTACTGTTGTTGTTGTAGAAGTAGTGTTGGAAAGTTGTTGTTGTTGTCGGCCAGCGGCCTGTGGCCTGTGGCCTGGCGAACACTCCCTTTAATTGCGCAGCGCTGCTTCGTTTTCTTTTTAATGCTCTATTCGCAGGCAGCGAGGCAGAGCAGCAGCAGCTGCCAGCTCATAAATCGCTGCACCATTTTCTTTTTTTCACTGTGCGTGTACATGTGTGTATGCGAGTGTGTGTGTCAGGTGAATCCTGTTTTCCTTGAAACCAGTTTGTTTCGAATTTCGATTCCATCTCAGTTGGCCGCTTCTCAAGCTCCGACAGTTCAACGGTTTTAATATTCTCCTTTTTCTGCTCTCATTCTCATTTACAGCGAACGCTTCCAACAAACCTGTGTGGCAATAAAAAGCAAAAAAATAATAAATAAATAAAAACAAATATATTAGCAATTAACATATATTTGAAAATATATTTATAGATATATACATCTATATATATATATATATATATATATATTTAGAGAGAGAGAGAGAGAGAGAGAGAGTTAACATAGCAATGGCATGTGCAACACTTAAACGCGCCTCAGACTGGGAGTCCCTGAATCAGCGTCCCACAAAACGTCGTCGCTGCAATCCTTTCGGACAATCGGGCAGTAATTCGCCATCGCGCAGCGGCAACAGCAACAATAAGGATGCAGCTAGCAGCAGCAACAGCAACAGCTCCTCGACCACAACGCCCAGCAATCGCTTTTCCAAGGACAGCAATGAGCCAAGTCCATTCTCCGAGTCTGCCTTATCCAAGATGTCGCCAGGTGAGTATTTCCTCGTTTCTAATAGAATTGTTCTATTATTCACATTCTCGTACCTTTTGCAGACAAAATGGCTGAGAATTTGTGCAATGAAATCAAAAGACTGCACAAACGTAAACAATTGCCCATTTCATCCAGTGCCCTGGAGCGTATGCAGGACTCGGAATCGAGCGGCTCAGAAATGGGGCCGGAGAGTCCGCATCGACCGGAAAGCCCGCCGAGTCATTTGATGATGCGCCATCACGGCGAGAAGGCGTTGTTCACATTCAAACAGGTGCAGCTAATCTGCGAAGGCATGATCAAGGAGCGCGAGGATCAGCTGCGCGAACGCTACGAATTGGTGCTGACCACCAAATTAGCTGAGCAATACGATGCTTTTGTCAAGTTCACATATGATCAGATCCAGCGTCGTTACGAGGCAGCGCCCAGCTGTAAGTCGCATATGGATAAATCTATCTTAATAATAATAATTTCAAATATATTTTCAGATTTGTCGTAAGGCAGCCCAAATTCTCACTACGATCTTATGTGACGGTTTTTCCAGCCGGCAACAACAACAGATAAATAACAACATAGAAGCCCTCATTTAAAAAACAACTGCATTGTGTTTATTATATATTTTGAAATATAAAGAGTTATAGTTTAAAACTAGATTTACAATATATAAAAGCAAAAGATTGTATTGGAACAACAACGGAAGGAAAGTAATACTTCTAAGCTTAAAAAACAGCAAAGGAAAAAGAAAAACTTGTTAAATTTACGTTTTCACATAACGAAAATTCTAAATAAAAATGACAAATATCTATATAGTATGTATGGAACAAGAATAACTATAAACACATGCTAAAGG
Source organism: Drosophila peninsularis (assembly GCA_035047485.1). Taxonomy (NCBI): domain Eukaryota; kingdom Metazoa; phylum Arthropoda; class Insecta; order Diptera; family Drosophilidae; genus Drosophila; species Drosophila peninsularis. Next base: position 2,931,054 of record JAWNPN010000090.1, read on the forward strand.
TGCAACAAAACACATCTAAAAACAAAAGAAAATACACACACAATTCAATGAAACCTCAAACAGTAGCTTCGTACATATATAAAGCAAAAGCAAAAGCAAAAACAAAAACTAAAAAAAAGAATATATATGTTAGGTACATAGCATATAAGGCATAATTGTAAAAGGTATCAAAACTATATTGTATTTCAAAATAGCAATGAGAAATGAGATGACAAAACTAAAACAAAACAAAAAGAAGATAAAGAAGACGAAGAAGAACTACTCATGAAATAACTTTTTCATAGTTTATTTTTGCATAATCATTTTCCTAAGCGAGTGAAACGGCAAATTGTATAAAAGAATGCAAATTAAGTTTTTTTTATTTGTTAATCTGTTTCTTCCGTTGATGTACATTTTGCAAAGTGAAATTAAGACGTAAGAAGAAAGAAAACTTGAATGAATTCGTTTGCAAACTTTAATTTACTTTAAAACAAATGTTAAACAACAATAAGAAAATGGAAAATTTCTAATTTATGTATAAATTGAACACGCTTTCGTACATATGTTTGTGTATATATAATGTATATACACTTGCTGGAGACGTTTCATGTTCATTATAAATAATTTTCACTTGATATACACACATATATATTTTTCAATTGCCGCGATCATACATACTTTACATTAGTAATTTAAACTTAATATTAGTAAAGAAATGCCATTTTTATATTAAAATAAAAAACAGCGATGAATTGAGGATATGAAAACTTGGTTTTTAATTAATTTTGAAATGTTCCCTTTTCAACGTGCAAAATATTTGAACATCTATTTTGGCGCATATTTAACTCGTTTTATTGGTTAACAGCGACGTGAAGTTGGCTGTGCAGAACAGCTGTGACACTTGATGTTGGTCGCATTGCAACGAGATTATTGGCTGTTTAGAAATACAACAAATAAATTTTAAAAGCATATGCTTTTATTATGATAGAAATTAAATTAAACTTTATTTAATTAAGCTAAAATTAATTAAGTACTTTCAAAACTCACTTAGCGCGCACTTCGGCAGTTGTTTTACAGCTGGTTCATTAACAGTCACTTAATGTTGGCAACGTGCAGAGTTGAGCCACGCGAAGTTGGCCACAAAACAGCACTTAACAGCATCGCTCAGCAGCTAACATGGCTCTGCTAACAGTCAGTATAGGAAAAAGAAAAACAAGCAGTCGCTGGAATTTCGAGAGCAACTAAAAATTAAACGTGTGATTTTTCTTAAACAATAAATGTTTATACTTAATACTATGTGTCGCTGAATGTCCGCACCGTGATCAGCGCCTGCCAGAGCTAACAATGCAGCACTCGCGATATCCACTCGCAAAAGCTAAACATATTTATTGAATCTCCCTAACAAAAAACACAAAATTCACAAAAAAAAAAAAAAAAAAAAAGAATAAAGAGAGTGAGAGAGAGAGAGAGAGAGAGAGAGTGAAAAGAAAGCTAAACAATGTGCGATGTTGACGGTGAAATTTGTTGCGAGTCAGTGACTCAGCAGGCGGTGCAAACTTCGCCGGCGACAGCTAAAGTCGCCCCAGCCGAGACCCAGACGGAGATTCCCTTCCAAGATTTGAAATACTTGCATAAAAGCCTGCAGAGCAAAGCGATAGTCGACTGGAATTTGGAAGAGGTGCAGCAGTGGAGCGGCCTGGAGCAGTTCTCCCACGAGATGCGCATGTGCCTGCGCGCCGAGGAGATCGATGGCCAGGTGCTGCTCGGCCTGACGGAGGAGGATGTCCGCGACTTGCGCTATAAACTGGGCTACAAGCTGACGTTTGGGGAGATGAAGAGGTTCTGGCAAACGGTGTTCCATCTGCAGTTCCAATGGCAACAGCACCAGGATCAACAGCTGATCCAGGATCAGCTCAAGATGCAGGCGAATGGTGGCGCTCTAAGCAGCACCACCTTGCCTCTGATGCTGGGCATCTCGAGCCATTTGGCACAGTCGTCGCGTGGCAACGTTTTCATAACCGCGCCTGTTGTTGCTCCCCCCTCGGAATCCTGTCCATGTCCTTCGGTTCGCGAGCGTGGCAGCAGCTTATCCATGTCCGATCCACTCTATGGCAAGAACAAACGTTTGGTATCGCCCGAATACTTTAAGACGGCAATCAGTTTAGGTGAGTGGGGCAGTGGGAGTGGGTTGGGGTCAATGGGGGTCTTATCGGTCAGTTGGCCAATTGGAAATAACCTTGAAACCATGCACAACGCTCTAATCTAATTGCATTCCAATTGGACGTATATTCCAATTGGATTTACATGTTTATGAACATGTGCGTGTGTCTGTGTGTGTGTGCGTAGTTTATCAATTTTTAGCTACATTTTATTATGCTAGTGACGCGCGCGCTACTGTTATTTTAGTATTTGGAGGTTAAGCGTATGTAAATGCATGCCTCTCCCTCCCACTTGCGTTCTCTCTAGGGCATTTGAGTTTTTTTTTTTTTTAAGTTTTTTGTGTAACTTTGCGTGCACAAAATTTTAAAATGTTTTGCTCTAACATTTAAGTTTGAGCAAAGAAACTTTGCTAAGCAATTCGTTAAGTTGCTTAGTTTCAGTTTTTAAATTCATATAGTTTGCATATTTACTGTTATAAAAGCGTAGCGCACTTTGGCATTTGCATAGAATTATTTACAGTGCTGGGCTCATATAAAGTGCGCAGCTCAATTTTACACAGTTGTGTGGAATTACGTATATATTGTTAGAGGCTTCTGCTGAATTTGTGTTTAAGTTATAATTATTGTTTACAATTATGTAGAATTGTTTACAGTAGAGTACCCATATAAAGTCATGTTCTCAAGTGCCGCATTAAATTGTTTACAGTGCTGTGCCCATATTAATTTCACAGATCAGATTTAAACATTTACATCGAATTAGACAAATTTTTCTGTTGAATTTATTTTTTACTTCTAATCAGTGTTTACAAATTTTTATAATTGTTTATAGTGGTTAATTAAATAAGTGCCCAGCTCAATTTCTTTCTTCTAAAATAGTTTTCATCACACAAAACGATTTGTTATTGCTTTTTCTTATAGTTACATTGAAAAAGTCTACAGTAGTGTACTCAAATAACGTGTCCAGCTCAATTAATTCTTAGAAACAGTATGTTCAACTAAAAAAAGTATTTTTAGTTCATTTGTTTATGTTTATTCAGAATTCGCCCTTACTAAGTTCCGTTTCATTTGTATTTTGCAGGCTATTCATTTGTAGTCACATGGATAACATCGTTTGTAATGGTGATAGTGCACGAGCGTGTGCCCGATATGAAGCGTTATCCCCCGCTGCCGGATATATTCCTCGACAACGTGCCCCACATACCGTGGGCGTTCAATATGTGCGAGATAACGGGCACGCTCCTCTTTACAATTTGGCTGATTGTGCTGATCTTTCACAAGTATCGGATGGTCTTGCTGCGACGCTTCTTTGCATTGGCTGGCACTGTATTCCTGCTGCGTTGCGTTACGATGCTGATCACGTCGTTGAGCGTTCCGGGCACCCATTTGCAGTGCAATCAAAAGGACTTTGCCATCGAAGATCCCAACGTGGATGTCTTCGGGGCTCTGGTCATACGCATGACGAGAGCCTATCGCATCTGGAGCGGCCTGGGCATGTCCATACAGGGTGTACGCACCTGCGGAGATTATATGTTCAGTGGTCACACGGTGGCCCTGACGTTGCTTAACTTCTTTATCACGGAGTGTGAGTGTTGGCTATGATTTAATTTAATCAAAGACTAATTTATATCGTCTTTTTCCTCTTTAGATACCCCACGTAATCTCTACTTCCTGCACACGCTGACCTGGCTATTGAATATGTTTGGTATCTTCTTCATACTGGCTGCTCATGAGCATTATTCGATCGATGTGTTCGTTGCCTTCTATATAACTTCACGTCTGTTCCTCTACTATCACACGCTGTCCAATAATCGAGCAAGTATTTGCATATATAGCATTGGGATTATTTGGTCTAATGTTTGTCCTTTTAGGCTCTCATGCAAAGCGACTCGACGCGCACGCGCATTTGGTTTCCCATGTTCAGCTACTTCGAGAACTCTGTGGATGGCATCATACCCAATGAGTTCGATACGGCCAGCTCGCTGATCGATTCGCTGGTGCAGCAAATCATACGCATTAAAGATCAAATTGCTTTAATTGCCAATCGCATTTGGATGGCCAGATCATTCTCACCTTCATCATCGATCAATATATTTGGGAACTCCGAGCACGATGTGCGAAATATGTTTTCATCGAAAACAGCCAGCAATTTGCAATTGCGGATCAACTCCACACCCATTATAGCCAGCTCATCGACGCAGCCGCTGAAAGCGTCAACGGTCGATGCGAACGTTAGTCCATTTGCCAGTGCGGCGACTGATTTACGGAATCAGCTGTCGGAGAAGAAGGTGCTCTGATCACCACGTAGCAGCCGGATCACAAAGTCTCTGAAGGATTGCGGAAAAACAATGCAAGCATATATATACACAGAGAGATACACACACACACACTCACACCGACTGATAATTTGTACTCTTTTAAAAAAAAATAATTTCTACACCTTTCCAATTGCAAGTAGCAGCAACACCTGTAACTGTATTATCAATATATATATATGTATACATATACATACATGTATATATATGTATATATCACTAGTAGTGCCTTTCGGGTAGTCTAACCGCTCCATTCTCTTAGGTAAATAACTTTTAATTAACAAAACTGGATTTTAATGTGCAAATCAATTGCATGGAATTCCGCTATGAAATGTACCAATTGATTAATTGAACATAATCCTCATTCCGCTCAGTTTTAGTTTTATTATTGAAGACTATTTAATGCATTATTATGTAATTGTAAGCATGTACAACTATAAGTTATTTAGTCATAAGTTACAAAGTTTCTGTTGAACGCACAAAATTCAATAAATCAAAATTTGAAAGTGATATAGAACTATATTTATATATATATATATATATATATATTATTTTTGGCTAAATACAATTTGAATTTCAATCTTGGGCGCTGTCTAACAGCTTTAGCTGCTAAAAGCTGGTCACACAGCACAGCTGTTTTTATTAGAGATGCGCGATATGCACATGCATAAAGCTCACGAGGTCTGTCACATGTGCTTATTATTCTTATAATTTTAATTTAATTGCACTAATAATTTAAATGTCAGCCCTAAATTTTTTAATCAATAAGTTCGCTGACAGTATTAATAAATGCCTAAGATTGTTGATATACAAAATTTATATAAATACATAACAGTTTTTGAATAATGAACTGTCTATCGTTCGACTTATCGCAACTCGCGCCGTTATCGATAGTTGCCGCCGACTCTTTCTGGCGATTGCTACTTCTTCCAAGCGTCAGCGTCATATTGATAGCGGCTAACGCGAAATAATTCTCGTGTGAATTTTGGCAGCTCAAATTTTGCCCACACAGAATATGAAGAAAGTCAAACCATTGTTACACGATAATTTAATAACAAATCGAGTGAAGCAGGTAACCTGAACATTCAATTAATATCTGTCTTCAACTGTCTAGCCGGCACGCAAAAAAAAAAAAAAAACAAAATTGCAAAAGCAAGGTTAGATTTTGACAGACGTTTGCAGTTATTAAATGCAGATTTTTCTTTTGTGACTTTGCGGCTTTGTAGTACCTGGAAGAACACATCAACGAGACCTATTTGGATGTGAAACAGATGACCAAAGAATTGATGCGAAAATATCCCGAGTATTCGCGTCGCAAATTTGGACCGTTCAGACAACTTGTGCATCAAGGTAAATATCAAAGTAAATATTACAAACGCATCTGCGCATGGCGCACATGCAAGACGAGGGCAATGTAACGAATGTCAAATTGCCAGCATTATATTTGTTTTGTTTTTATTCTTTGGGGTAGGCTCTAGGGCAGGGTGAAGTCTCGTGCCAGCATGCTGCAGAGCACGTATTTCACCAGGGCGTCTGAAATAGCGGCTTTTTAACAGTTACCCTCATTCGGAGTATATTAGTTTTGCGACTAACCATGTAATGGCAATAGATAATGTTTAAGTTGTATTATATATGTGTGTAAGCATTCACTACTATTTTCTACTACTATTGTGCTACTACTATTTACCAAAGTTCATATTTCATTCATATTTATACTACTATTAGGCTATACTATCTTAGTACTATTTATACTACTATATAATATTACTATCTATACTACTCCTATTTAATAATACTAATATTTTATAATACTACTATTCTATACTATTACTATTCTCTACTACTACTACTTTATTCTACTACTATTCTCTACTACTACTACTTTATTCTACTACTATTCTACAAAAGTATTCAATACTACTTTTATATACTACACTTCTATTTACTCAAAACAAACTTTTGTCTTTTCAGCTTTTTCCATTGTCTCCGACAGCTATAACTTAGATAACGGAAGCAGCTCTGACGAAGAAGACTATCTATCAGACGAACCACAGACGCCTAACAACAGCGTCATGAATAATCTAATGCAAGGCTTGTACACTCCTAATCAAGCACAAGCTCGCAAAGCTCTGCCAACCCCGAAGCCAAGCAACGAGCCCATTGACATTTCCAGTGGCGATGAGAGCGACGAGGACTCCATGAGTCCACCAAATGGCACTGGCAGCTTGGCTGGTGGTGCCACGGTCATAGCGCCAGTGAAAGCGGTCAAGCGACCCTTGGATCAAAGCCATTCAGTTTCAGCTGTGGTGGCCAAGAAAGGTAAGCATCAGCTATGGTGGGAGCACTTTAACTAATGGCATAATAGGTAAAATATCTCTCTTTGAACTGCTTCAAGGCGCGCGGCAGGAGAACCTATCAGGCAGCAATACCGCAGCCAGCCAAATGCCGACAAAGAAATGTGAGTAGCTCTTAGGGATATCACTTAATCCTATATTAAACAACTTGCTCTTTCAGATATTACCGTTTCGAGTAATCTTGGCAAAGGCAATTCCGACGCCGCGTCCAGCAAGGAATCGTCGCATCATGGTTATCCACAGCAACAGTTTCCGCAACAGCAGCAGCAGCAGCAACACCATCTTCAGCATCAGCAACAGATGCGCGTTCGCAAATACAAAAAGGAATTGGATGTGGCGCGCATCTCGGAGAGTTTCCGTGACATTGGCGGCATGGATGGCACACTGAAAGAGCTATGCGAAATGCTAATACATATCAAATCGCCGGAATTCTATTTTCAATTGGGATTGCTGCCATCGCGCGGGCTTCTGCTGCACGGACCGCCGGGCTGTGGCAAAACCTATTTAGCACGTGCCATTGCGGGCGTACGTATATATATTATTAATCACGAACATTTATATATTTCGATATTTCCGTAGCAATTGAAAATGCCGCTGCTGGAGGTGCCGGCCACGGAGTTGATTGGCGGCATTTCTGGTGAATCAGAGGAGCGTATACGTGATGTTTTTGAGCAGGCCATTGATAATTCACCATGTGTGCTCTTCATCGATGAAATCGATGCCATTGCTGGCAATCGTCAGTTGGCCTCCAAGGATATGGAGCGTCGCATTGTCTCGCAGCTCATCACCAGCTTGGATCAGCTGAAGAGCACTGAATTCGGACAATCAGTAGTTGTTATTGCTGCCACAACGCGACCAGATACCTTGGATCCGGGTCTGCGTCGCATTGGACGCTTCGACCATGAAATTGCAATACACATACCAACGCGCAAAGAGCGACGTGAAATCTTGCGCATTCAGTGCGAAGGTCTGTCCGTTGACCCGAAGCTAAACTATGATAAGATTGCTGAACTAACGCCTGGCTATGTGGGCGCCGACCTGTTGGCCTTGGTCTCGCGTGCTGCAACAATTGCTGTAAAGCGACGTTCAATGAAGAAGTTTCGTGAGCTGCATGCAGCCAGTGAGATGAATATGACAACGGTCACACTGGACGACGATGAGCCGGTCGAGCCGGCGAAGGAGAAGCCAGCAGAAGCTGCCAAGCCAACGGAAGCTGACAAGCCAGCAGATGCTGACAAGCCAGATGATGGCAAGTCAACCGAAGAGAAGACGGGCGAGGAAGCCGAAATGCCAAACTCGGATAAAGGAAATACAGAAGCCACAAACGGCGAGAAGGCCACTGAAGATAACTCCATGGAGGTGGATGATAAGGAAACTGCTGAGTCAGCAGAAAAAGCCGAATCTGAACCCAAGGAACGTGTCGAAGCGCCAGCCAAGTCGCCAGTTGAACTCGATGAGTTCTACGAACCGACTTTAGCTGAGTTGACTAACTTCTTGGACAATCCGCCAGAGGAATTCGCCGATCCGAATTTCTGTCTTACTTTAGATGATTTCATGACCGCCGTTAAGGTCATACAGCCATCGGCAAAGCGCGAAGGTTTCATCACTGTGCCAGACACCACCTGGGAGGATATTGGCTCGTTGCATGACATACGCGAGGAATTGAAGCTAGCTGTGCTGGCACCTGTTAAGTATCCCGAGATGCTGGTGCGCCTCGGCTTGGAGGCGCCCTCGGGTGTGCTGCTCTGTGGACCACCTGGCTGTGGCAAGACTTTGCTTGCCAAGGCCATAGCCAATGAGGCGGGTATTAACTTTATATCCGTTAAAGGGCCCGAGTTGATGAACATGGTAAGTGAGCTGGCCTTAAAGTAATCTTCACTTGCCTTGCTAAACTCAAATCATTTCTTTAGTATGTGGGCGAGAGCGAGCGTGCAGTGCGCGCTTGTTTCCAGCGTGCTCGTAATTCGGCGCCCTGCGTTATCTTCTTTGATGAGTTCGACTCCCTGTGTCCCAAACGTTCGGAGGGCGGCGACGGCAACAATTCCGGAACGCGCATCGTCAATCAGCTGCTCACCGAAATGGATGGCGTCGAGGAGCGCAAGGGCGTCTATATACTGGCTGCTACCAATCGACCGGATATCATCGATCCGGCTATTTTGCGGCCGGGTCGCTTAGATACCATACTCTACGTGGGCTTGCCGCAAGAGCAGGAGCGCGTGGATATACTGAAAGCTACCACGAAGGTGAGCAGAGATCGGAATCCGTTGAATATATTTACTAATCAAAACCCATTGTGTAAACAAATAGAATGGCAAGCGTCCAGTGCTAGCGGATGATGTGAAACTGGAGGAGTTGGCTGCCCAAACAGAGGGCTATACGGGCGCCGATTTGGCCGGACTGGTGAAGCAGGCGTCCATGTTCTCGCTGCGCCAAGCGCTGAACAGCGGCAACACCCAAGCCGACGAACTTTGTGTGCGACACCAGCACTTTGAGGAGGCACTCAAGCAGCTGCGTCCCTCGGTTAGCGAGCAAGTAAGTTCAAGAGCCCAGAAACGGTTATGTATATATATATAAAATGCTCCCTCTCTCTCAACAGGATCGCAAGGTATATGAAAAGCTGCGCCAGAAGTATGCTGCACCGCGTATGCCTTCTTTTGAGACCAAATGAATATCTCGATGAGTGACACACACACACACTGTTGTACTAGTATTTAAGCAATCACAAACACATACACACCCATACACCGGCAGCAATTGGGATTGCATGCATATTCCTCATTTGATTTACAATGTACAAAAACCAAGTTATATACTTAATAATGGATCATCCAAACACACACTCACAAAAACAAACAGAATAAAACGCCCAAGCGAAATCAACTTTGGGACCAAGCCCAGGCCGTTTGTATATAAGGTTGTTATAAACATCTAACACTACACACAGACAACACACACGCGTTGTAAGGATTATCCCCTAATACGGCCCATCGCCTTGGCCGCGACGCGGTCGCCCAGGTGCCGTCAGCGATCGTGCCGGCATCTGAGCGGCCTCCATGTGGCGCTGCTGCATCTCGAGTATTTCGGCATGCTGCGTCAGCAGTGAGCGCTTGGAGCGCTTCCTGCCCTTCTTCTTGATCGATTTCTTCTTGCTCTCACTGGTGGTGGCGCTGGGATTCGTATCGCCGCCGCCTGAAGTGCTGTGTGGCAGTGGCGGCCTGGGCGCCACCGGTTCCTCGTCCCGCTTGATGCTCTGCCGCAAGTCGAAGGCGTTCTTGCACATCTCACGTATGCCGAACCAGCTCTCGTGGCCGATCTGACTGATCATCTCGACGGGCGGCTGGAAGCCCAGCTCACGCGACGGCAGCTCCATGACCAGAGCCAGCGGCGCCTTCAACACGCCGTACACATAGTCCACAACGGAGCCGGCAATGGTGCGCTTGGTCAGGCAGCTAATGCTGCCCGTGCGATATTCGCGTCCATTGTATGTCTTGATGGCCACACGTCCAGTGGTGGCCAGCGTGTGTAGCTCACGCCAATGATACGGCGCCTCGCGGCAATAGCCCCACGGATACATGATGCTCTGGCCATACGAGTGCAGCGACAAGAAGAACAGCAGATTGGGCGCCAGGTTGTCGAGGATGTTGCGCATGGCGCGAGTCTCCGGCTCGGAGAAGGGGCGTTCACCTTTGTACGTGTTGCGATTGGTTCTAGTGGGTCCGCACTCCCAGAATATGTCGTAATTGCGATTGCAATCGGCGCCCACAATCTTGGATGATTTCTGTGGCCGACGGTTCTTTCGCCAATTACGATTCTGTGGGAGATTGGGATGAAGATTACTCTGGACCGACCAAGACCCTGTCCTACCTTAGTGCGCGAGTACTCGTAGCCATCGGGATTCACAAGAGGCACAATGATGAATCGCAGATTTCGCAGCACTTCGATGTTGCGTGTGTATCGCTCCGTCAGTTGATAGATGCAGTTGAGGCAGGTGCTAACCGTAATCCATTCACGGGCATGAGTGCCGGCCTCAATAAATATGATATTGCGATTCTTGTCGCCGGGCAGTACAATGGGTCCTTTCGCCCCTGTAAGTCTGTGTACGTCAGCTAGCTTGGCTGCTTGCAGACGCATGACGGACGACAGTTCCACATTATCGGGATTGTTCCAATTGATCTCGATGGCTCGCAGCTCACGCCTCTCATGCGTCATGCCGAGCGTATAGAGCTTCACGAAATTGGAATACTTATGTACAATGTACTCCAAATACTGATTGATCTGGCTGTACTCCAGATACGTGTGCAGCACATCCGGCCGGGGTATGATCACACGGCGGGCATTCGGAGCGGGCAGCTGCACAAGGGTCACCCTCGGAGCGGCGCGCCCCTTCTTCTTGGTGCGTTTATTTGTGTTTTGCATTTCCAATTTTAGTTGAGGAGGTTTTTAAGGGAATGATAATAATGTATGAATGAGTCTAGTAGAAAAAGTTGTAGTGTATGTAAGAGTGGTCGAGAAACTAAACTATATTAGCACTAAAAATTTTTAAACAAGTGTAGACGCAGCATTACAAAAGAAATGTGACTCGAATACGGAATTTTGTTGGAGTTTGAACACTTTCCGGCTGGCTGGCCAAGGCCTGCTGAAAGGCTGAGAAACGACCGAGCGAGCAAACGAGCGGAAAAAATAAGGAAAAATTCTATAGAAGTCGGAAATCTTACCTCTTGCAGCAGCTGCTCGACTAGGACGAGACGTGCGAGTCCTTTGGCCCCAACAGCCATTGTGTGGCCCAATCGGACTGCCAGCCAGAGTTTTTATCAAACGATGCACTGGGAACAGTGCCACATCCACATCCACATCCATATCGTGGGCGTTTGCTAAATTGGAGCAGCGACAACGTTTAATAAGTTGGGCACGGCAGAGTTTGTTATAATGCGGAATTGGATTTGTATATCCTGCTGGTATATCCTGCCTGCATTTGGCAGTCGCTGCCACAGGAACGCAAATATGCTAAATGTCAGACAACATGGAGACAGAGAGAGAGAGAGAGAGGGAGAGAGAGGGAGAGAGCGAGTTTGGGTGGCCAAAAGCGCAGGCACGTGCTATGCAAATAAACAAGGCCTACAACTCCAATTGGCGTGTCGTTCCGGAAGCGGAGCAACGTAGTAGCATATGCCCCACGGATCGAGCCTGGCGAACAGAGGAATTAAAGCATTTCTGACTACAAAATTCATTTTCCAGATTCGCCTCTAAATAACACTGTGCTACAGGAAATATCAACAGAAACTAGTTATGCATAGGCTGTAGCTAGACATGGTAGTCTAGAGTAGGAACATCCAGACTGCTGCTGCTGCGAGCTACGGGCGACAAGCTGAGCCTAGGCTAGATCTAGATCTAGCCATGTTTTCGGGTCCATCTGTTCGTTATCATTATCTAAAAAAGCCGAAAAGCAAGAGTTGGGAGATTTTGCATACACATCCTGTATAGCTTTCGATATGGTTACTTAAGCTTAGCTTGAATGCTAAAGACGGAGACACATTCTACCAGAGAACTCTAGTTGCTTTCACCTATCTATATCTAGATATATGTTTCATATATCCTTTTTCGCTAACTTTCTCATATTGGCAAAATATTCAAGTTTTGTTGGCCAGTGCAGCTGGTTGGCCGACAAACGTCATGTCAACGCAAATGTCAAAAACTACGCGGAGTCGGAACATGTGTATATACACCATTCTCTCTCCCTCTCTCTCTATATATAGGTATATATAGAGCTCTGCATAAATATGTATTTACATTCATATGAATGCATTTAGAGGAAGCATCGCTAGCGACGCAACCAGTTGATTTATACAGAAAACAAGGTTCGTGTTGATTTTCATTTAACGGTCTTTTAGTCAACTTCCTGACACAGTGACTGCCATATATTTACGTCTGGCAGTTGCATAAAGCGAGCCATGCTGCGAGATACCCTGTCATAGTGCATTTGCGTAATGAAAAGTGGGTTAGGTAAAAGAAGAATAGAGAGATCTACTATAGAAATATATATATAAATATATATATATATATATATTATTATATATCAAAATTTTTATAGCTCATCTCTTAGTCAATCACCTAGCTTAACAAATTAAAATTATTTCCTTGGCTTCCTTTTTTTTACAAATTTGTTTTTGTTGGCTCTACTTGCCGGAGACACGCAAGGATCCAGGCAGGTCGCTCGCTTCTGTTAGGGGGCGTTTCTGAAGTATGCACATTATGTCATTAGCATGTTGGCGAAAATAAAAGGGCTAAAAGTTTTGCATTTCGGAATGGCAAACACAAAACACAAAAAAAAGAAGGAGTCTGGCTAAAATGTAGCCAGTTGTCCTTTGGAATCCCTTTGTGTTGCTTCAATTGGGGCATTTGATGACGAAATAAAATTGGCTACAAATTAACGAAATTCCGGCAATTATGGGAAAATAACATAAACGAAAATTGTCAGCCGGCAGCAACAATAACAACAAGCATATGCAGGAAAATAGTTCACTTCGCCTGCATATTTATGCCCTTGCTGCTAGGCAAGGCAATTTAACTTTGTTCTGATTGGACAGGTAGTCAAGGTAGTCTGATGCCTCAGTTAACCCACTGCCACAGTCTGTGTTAACAGTAACAGTCGTGGCTAAACTAATGTTACACTCGTCGTACACGCCAATTTGATGAGTAAACTGTCTTAATTAAAAATACTTTCCTTATACAGTCATGGCAAAAATAAATGAGCATGCTGTGCTACTTACCTATCATGGTCATTTACAGTCGTGGCTTAAAGAAAGTCCGGCATTCTACTATACTTAAACAGTTTCCCTCGTCTTACACTTACAGTCGTGGCAAAACTAAATGAGCCATATCTGTAGTCATGGAAAAAATAGAGCCATATATATAATATAGGCCAACCTTTGCAGTCATGGCAAAAATAAGTGAGTATGCTGTGTTTACATTCATGGGCTTGTCTGCCATTTACAGTCATGGCAGAAGAAAGGTGTATAGCACAGTATTTGCTAAAGGAACTATACAGTCGTGGTAAAAATAAAGGTTCCACTTGCCATTAGCGGAGTCATCAAAAGTGCTTTTAAACGGTTGCAAATATTTATTTAATTCGATCAAATGGTTACAAAAAGCATACACAAAATGTTATAAAGAATTTTCGTTGTTTCAAAATTTAAAATATTCGTGATTGATTAATAGCATTTTTTTGAAGATTTGTTTCCAATCTTAAATTTATCCGTGACTGATTTGGATCTCAACTGGATTGTTAACACTGCCCACTAAGCCGATTGTCTTGTTATGTTCTTCAGCAAAAGGGGTGGACTTTGGTCGGACGGTGGACGAACGGGTGGAGGAGGTGGAGGCGGTGGAGGAGCTACCTGTCGTACCCGTCACGCGAAGCTCCAAATCCTCCAAGCGATCAATCAGATCATTTACGCCATCCAGCACAGCGCATTTCTCGATACATTCCTTAAACTTAGCTTCCTTCTCGTTCAACCTTTGCATCGCCGCCTTAATCTGTTCTTCCAACTCCATAACAGTTTGCTCCAGCTTCAATACCTTCTCTATATCTTCATGCAGTATCGTATGCAGCTTCTCCAACTTAACTATGCGATCAATTAGCCCTTGGCTTGGGCTGTTGTCTGAGCTTTTGGCCAATAGGAGCAGCATCTCCTTTAAACGTTCCTCAGTGTGCTCCTTAAAGGCCAACGCCTCCTTCTGGCGATCCGCATTCATCTGTTCGAGATCTCTCGATGTGTCGTGAAGAGCGGCGCTCATCTCGCTGTGCTTTTCTTCATTTTGATTAAGATTCTCTTGGGTTATAGCATGGATGGCTTTTATATTGTCAATCTGATCCTGCAGATCTTTAAGTATTTCATCGTAATCCTCGGGAGCTGTGCCACTGCCGCCTTGACATGCCTGTACGCTCGAAGTGTTCAGCATCTCCAAAGCATTGTCGAGCTGATTTTGTATTTTTGATAAGGCCTCTTCCAGTTTTTTTATATGACTCTCGTAATTTTCATTCAATTTCTCAATTTTGACGTTCTGTTCCTTCAATTTCTGCTCCAAATCATCGATTTTCTTGCAGCATTCCTTGGCTTTACTAATTTCATCCTGCACTTCGACAAAGGACGGACACTCTTCGCTCGGCGGTTGATTTTGCATCTCATGCAGTATGTCAAGGACTTTCTCTAATTCAGCCTCGATCCGCGAACAGTTTCCCAACTGGCTCGTGATATTGGCCAGTTCGTTGAACTGTTTGGCCAGATCAGAGAGCATTTTCTCCAATTCCGTTATTTTGTTTAGTAACTCTTGGTTGTTCAATAGACCTTCACTTCCACCTCCGGCACCTCCAGTTGATGAGTTTCCACAGCTCTTATTGCAAATTTCCATTGATTTGTTAATAAGCTGCATTTGCCTCTCAGTTTCCATTTGTATCGTATTTAGCTTATCCGCATGATCCTTTTGCTTCTGAATCAGATCATTGATCTCCTTGCCCAGCTTCTCAGCCTTTTGGCTAACCTCCGCTTTTGCCAGCCCCAGCTGCTCGGTGAGGTTATCCACTCTGGCGTTCAGCTCCTGGCAACATAATGACGTTTCCGCAGTGTTGTTTTTCTGCGCCTGCTCCAGTTGATCGATGCGATCCGCGATCTCCTTCAATTGGGCCTCGAGCATGGTTTGATTTTGAGTTTGCTCTTGTGTTGTGTTCCTTAAGTCATCGGCCTGTTGTTCCAATTTATGGCGCTGCTCCTCTAATTTATTGTTCAAATCGGCTTCGACTGTTTTCAGATACTCCGCCAAGTCATCGCAGCAATCTTTGGTTTTAATTCCTGAAATCTCTTTCATTTCGTCCAAAACGATGTCTAAATCCTTGCCCAAATCGCCAGTTGCTTCAAGGGCTTTGCCGTCGGACGTGCCGCTGCTGTCCGAAAGGTTCTTTAAGCCGGCGAATAGATTGCTCATGGTGTTGTTTTCGTAGAAACAGCAATGCTCCTCCCCAGCCTGATTGGGGTTCGTGCTATTGATGGCCTCCAGCAACTTGACCAAGTGCAGGTTGAAGCTCGTCAGTTTTGCATTGGACATGATTTGCTCGTTGATCCAGCGCACAATCACTGAATAGGCGCCACATTCCTCAGTAACATCCACATCAGCATCCGCGGTGGAAAAACTAACATCTTCGTAGTCGTAATATCTGAAAGCGACCATTTCCCGATGCGCCGATAAGAGCAGCAACAGCAACTGCAGCGACGTCACTACCAACTGTGTGTGTAAATTCAATTATTATATTAGATTGCAGTCTATATATGGCTGCGTAGACTCACCATTTCTAAACGGTTTCTTGTGCTTTTCGATGCTCCAGCGTCAAGGGACTCGGGCAAACTGACTCAAGTGCCGGAGAGACGTGGATGGAGTCACCTTGCACTCTGCAATAAATTCGATTTGCACGCCTTCGGCTCTAATTGCCGAGGTGGGCTACTGGAGTATGTGGAATAGTCATAGGGGAACCCAAAGAGAAAGGGATAGAAATAGGAGTAGGAGAAATAGAGGGGAGGCAGAGAGAGGAGAGGGAGAGGGGGAATAGAGGTAGAGATGGAGGGAGAAAAGAAAGGAGAGAGAAGGAGAAATAGAGAGAGAGAAAATAGAGTGAGAGATATAGTAGGATAGAAAGAGAAAGATAGTAAAAGACGTAGAGACAGACTGCCATAAAAAGATAGAGAGAAAATTACAGAGAGGTAGAGAGACAGAGAGAGAGAGAGGGAGGAGAGAGAGAGAGAGAGAGAAAGAGAAAGAAACAAAGTGATAGCTGAGATAGAGAGAAAGGGAATATACAGAGACAGAAAGAGAGAGAAAGGAAAGACAGAGGAAGTCGACAGATATAGAAAGAGAGATACAGATATAGAGAGTATGATGTAGCTAAAGATGGAGAAAGTTGTACAGTGAAAGAGAATGCGAAGAACAAGAATGGGAGAAAGAGGAAAAATGAGATATAAAAACAAGAATGAGAAAAAGAAAGAAGAATAAGAAAGGTAGAAAGAGCACAACACAGAAAAAACAATATATAATAATAGATAAGAATGGAGGCATAAAGCCTAAGAACCAAGAGGACTACACATATAGAAATGAACACAATCCAGACACAGTAAAGCCTGTCCAATGACCAATTAATTATATATCAGAGATCTCTTCTGCTGTCCATAATGAATAAAACCAATTTGTTTCTATCTTTTTCAAACATTGGTGCGAGTACATAAATATTATTTTCATGGTTAAGGTCAGAGACTACAGCTTGGTATTGTGGTTATTGGGGCGTTGCCAACGACATCAACAAAGCCAAATTGGCAGACTGTAGCCAAGAAGTATAAGGCTAAAAGATATGCTGTCTTCTGACATCAACTTATTCAGCATTTTCAAGTTTTCTTAGGGTTCGCTTTCTGTTCTCTGGATACATTTTTTATCTCTGCCAAAAGTTGATGTTTTATGTTTTAAAAACTTGTATTTAAATCTTTTACGAAATCAACTATCCCTCTTGGACTTGCATAGGGTATAGATCGAAACTCGTTTCCAGCGTGCCTTGACTGATATGCGACATGGATCTATATGGGTTGGTAAGATAAGGTGATTATTAAATAATAATTTCTAGGGGCGTTTTGTGTGTGTGTGGCGTAAAAGTTGAATGCCCTGAGCTGTGGACTTGGCCACCATTAAAGTTGCTCAAAATGATTTAGAACTTTCAAACGAGTCTACAAATTAAGCGGGCCACCGGGGCCATTAAGGCTTCTCTGATGCTTGACTAAATTTAAAATGCAAATTCTGGTGCACGGAAACGTAGGTCGGAAAGTTTTTCGACCGAACAAGTGACTCGCTGTCTGCCACTCAGCGAAGATCAAATGGTCAAATTCGATCAAGCGGAAGTGCCCGAAGCGACAGTGAAGTGTCATAATTACGCACAAAAGCAATTCGAAAATATATTTCAATATATATGCATAAATGATATCAAATGCGTAGCGCTTGTCATCAGCCACATGAATATCTTCTTCTATTTCGATCTTGTGTTGATTTTTGTTTTTTTAAGTGGCATTCGTTGGCTTTGTGAATGGCTTCTGTTAGCCCTGATGCCCGCCACACTTTAGGTTTTAATGAACTCCAACTTTGTGGCTAACTGTAATGGAGCGCAAGTCTATTTATTTCGAGTGGCTACAGTCCATAATAATCACATTTAGCTTCCGGCTAGATTACCGATTCGACCTTGCTCACTGCTCGCATTTAGTTCGGCCAACAGAATTGTCTGCGCATCTCAAGCAAAAACCTTTCCAATTGCTACGTCTAGAACAGGAATCGGCCTTGTGCCGCTCATGGCACAGCCAACGGCTCTATATCTTCATGTCAGACCGTGACATTAGGAAGACAAAGCGCAAAGTTTGCCCAAAGCGCAAGATATACAAATATCTAAATATATATATATGTCTATATATCTCTGTGTATACATAAGCATAGTTCAAGTTCCTCTATAAAACCAGTAAATAAACAAGTAACGGCTTCAGAATCGCGCCAAGACCCGCAGCACACGGATGCAAAGATCAAAAACCGAACTAGACCCAAAAAAATTAAAAAAAAAAAACAATTGTGTTCAGATAACAACAAAAAGTGATCAAAATTGTTCAAACTAGTTTCGACAGCACTTTTGAAGAAAATAAAAAATTCATTCGATTTTAAATTTCATTTTAAAATATAAAAAAGAAGCGAATCAATTTCAGCTTCTTAGCAACTGTGGCATAAATTATGCAAAACTAAGCAGATTCTAATTGGCAGCCAGAAGAGACGGCGACGCGTGCCGCGAAACCTATTGGAATATAAATAAAAACATAAATAAATAATAGTAAAAAAAAACACCTTTCCGTATTTTGTCTCGTGACGCGTTTACAAACATCTTCGGCGTCTGCGCTGCTGTTTGGACCAACAAAGCGAGCCGAGCTGGACAACTGACCTTGACACTCACTTTTCTAAAAAACCAACAAAAAAACATAAGATTCAGACATATAAACGATACGAAAACATTTTTTTTCGGGTTTTTGTGCGGCTTTGGCAACGTCTTCTTTCTGAGCCACGCCGCGTAGCGCTCGACAGTCTTTGGAGATGAAGCACACGAAACGGATCGCGATCGGCTCCAGCTTGAATGAAGTTTAGTTTCTTTGTGCAACTATTACATAAGTTTCTCAAGTGCAACTAGTTGGGAAAGATATTTATTCAATTACTGCAAATAGTGTTTAAGCAAATAGGCAAAAGCATTCATGCCGCGATCAGCGCTCACCTGCATATTTTAATACATAAAGAAAATTGCAAAAAAAAAAAAAACAATAAACAAACATATATTTGTAATAACAAATACGAGCAGCTGCTGCGGCCAATTGTTCAAGTGCATAATGTTTTCTAAAATCGTGTGCAGTCTGTGGCTCTGTCTCGCCGTCCTGACGTGCTCCATCAGCAGTGGCAGCTCCAGCAATCTGGCCGGCTATGAAGGGTAATTAACACAATAGTTATAAATAAGCATAAACATTTTTTATATATTATATAAATCTCAATTTTCGTTTCTTTAGACATTTTCTCAAGCTCGTTAATCAAGCTGCCCACTTAATTTATATTAAAATTCTTTTTTTTTTCCACCATAATTAAAATTTTGAGTGCCGGCTAGTTGATAAACTGGTTTAGGCTTTTACTTCATGTCTTGGCTATGTGCTCATTTCATAAAAGAGAGATATTTTTTTTTTCATAAAATGCAAAACATCGATTCGAGCTCTGGGACTCTTTATCGGGATTTTAAGCTAGTGCAAGAGACTTAAACATGCTTTGAGCGCGGTTTCTTTGAAAGATTATTGATTTTTTAAATTATATGTATTGGAAATCAAAAGTATTTTAAGATCTTAAAATATATAACTGTTTATTTTCTTCCTTTTCTCAACTCCTGCCTCTCTGCCATATCAACGTATAAGTATCATACCCATCCCCACTCTTACTTACCCAGCTCTTCGCTATCTGGCTATGAATCGCTATCAAATTTCGCGTTCCAGAGAGTTGATCGTGCCGATGACAATGCTCACGTACATCAGTAATACATCGAATTTAGTTATGTTGTCCATATGACACTTAAGTACTAGATACGGTATGGCCAGAAAATATATGATCGATCCATTACGATACCATTTGACAGCCGATTTTTGAAACCACTCTTTAATTTTGCCAATCATTGCGCTTAGCTCGAAATTATCTAGAGTTAATGTTACTGAAATTTTCTAATAACTGAGTGTTGGCATGCCTAAAAAAGCTAAGGTGATCCAGGAGAATATATGAGTTGGAGCAGAAACAGCTTGGCTGGCTTTAGGGTGTGTTCTAGTCAGGCACTCCCTACGAGATCACTCTGGACTAGTAAGCCAAAAGCACACAGCTGAGGAGCTATTCAAATGCCAACTGTTTGGGCATACAAAGATATAGACATATGCAAGTGTTAAGCGTATTGAGTGTCAATGCCAGCGATTAGACACTGTCATTAACATTAGCGCTTGGGCCAAGCGCTGTCCAGTTCGCAGCGAGTCTGACAAAGCAAGCCCTAAAGCCAACACGCCCATGACAGAAAGGCAGTTCCATTGACGACGCGGCGCTGACTGAGCAAATGGCTCATGCAAATGCCAAATGCGATGGCAGTGCAAATGTTTGCTGAAATATGTTTTAAGCAGCTTCACAGTTGGCGAGTTGGCGCGGGGCGCACGGGGCGTATGTGTGATGCATGCAAGCACCTGAAGCAGCGCTGCTGCGCTGCTCGCGCTGCAAATCCAAATGAAATTGAAAACAAGCAAAAGCAAAACAGAAAATAAAACATACAACTTGATATTTAATTAGCACGCAAAATGTTTGCTTCCTTCCGTTTCTTTGTCTTTTATTATTTATGATTTTCGTTGCTGCGGCGTGAAGCGCTTGAAATTTGAATGCTCGAAAATAGATGCTTAATGTATGCATCGATATTATGTTGACAAGGTCGAACGCTGCAGCCAACAATAGAGCATCATTTGGCTATGATTTAAGCAAAATTACAGCAATCAAAATAAAAACAATGTTTCATTAAAATCGATATGAATCGCATGTAAACAGTTTCTTTATGTAAAAATTAAAAATTGGTAGCCGCCGCTGTGTCTATAGTATACCCTAGCTGCGTGGAAGAGGGTATATTGGTTTTATGTATGTGTGGTAGGATAGAGAAGCTAATTATGATTTATTTGGTATACATAATATCGATAAATATCGATTACTTGCACATATATTTATAATATAAGTGCCTTAATTACAGGGTATAATCTAGTAGCCCGCTAAAAATTGGTAGCCGCATGGAAGAGGGTATATTGGTTTTATGTATGTGTGGTAGGATAGAGAAACTAATTATGATTTATTTGGTATACATAATATCGATAAATATCGATTACTTGCACATATATTTATAATATAAGTGCCTTAATTACAGGGTATAATCTAGTAGCCCGCTAAAAATTGGTAGCCGCATGGAAGAGGGTATATTGGTTTTATGTATGTGTGGTAGGATAGAGAAACTAATTATGATTTATTTGGTATACATAATATCGATAAATATCGATTACTTGCACATATATTTATAATATAAGTGCCTTAATTACAGGGTATAATCTAGTAGCCCGCTAAAAATTGGTAGCCGCATGGAAGAGGGTATATTGGTTTTATGTATGTGTGGTAGGATAGAGAAACTAATTATGATTTATTTGGTATACATAATATCGATAAATATCGATTACTTGCACATATATTTATAATATAAGTGCCTTAATTACAGGGTATAATCTAGTAGCCCACTATGTAGCACAAAGTGAGTTTTAAGTAAGCCTCTACAGATCATTCTCTACTATATCGATAACTATCGATCTTCCAGCTTAGACTGATCTCAGCACAAGGCCCCCTCAGGCACTCTGCATTGCCTATGTGCAAGTCATGCCAACTCTATGTCTTCCACCAGCTTTCGCTCAGTTATATCCCGCACCAAACATTGTTGGCGGGCGTTTAATTTAATTATATATCATTCATTGTACGCCGTCCGTCGACTGCCACACGTGATTAGCCGCATCTTTGTCTTCTGTTTTGCTAGCAGCTCCGCCTCCGCCTTCGCCTCCGCCTTCGCCTCGCTGCATGTGATGAATATGCATAGATATTCAATATTTTGTGGGCCAGCTTGTTGCTTCATCTTGTTGTGGAATTTTTCGAAATGATAAATTGGCCACAAATTCATGCGAGGTGGCAAAACGCCAATTGGCCAGGCGACGACATCGAGAACGAGCGCATGCTGCATAAATTTGTGAATCAACAACTCATTTTCTGGCGCCACAAATTAATTTTGTTGTCCAATTAGACCAAGACATGTGTGTGTGGTAGCCGTGTGAGCTAAGCACTCATATTTAGGGTTTTTACCGGATGCCTAATTGGATTTTCTAGTCAGACATAATTGAGATGCAATTGGAATTACCCCATAGGAAATGATTCTAGTTGTATAAGAATTTCTAGATTTTTATAGGAAAATGATCTTTATTATAAGGTATATCTGATTGGACTACATTCTAAACTTTTTCTTGGCAGTTTACTATCCTCTTATCATCAACTTATCTTATTCAATATTCCCTTTCTCTGCTTGCCTTAGCTATACCAAGTACACGGTGCAGCATGGCAACGACAATGCCTTTCAGTACATGGTCGATCTGCAGACGAACGATACGGAAGTCGATTTCTGGCTGCTGACCCGGAACATGTCCGTCCTGACGGTGGGGCCCAGCCACAAGCCGGAGTTCGAGTCGCGCCTGCTGCAGCTGGGCGTGCAGTATCAGACGCAGCCACTGATGGATCTGATGGCATCGCTGGAGGGCAACAGCACCTATGCCGAGGAGGATGAGTACGAGGAGTGCCAGCCCGGAGACTGTGACTCAGATCGGCCGCGCAGCCGCCAGCGGCGTCAGGCGCGCAGCTTCTTCTCGCGGTATCCGCGCTATCACGAGATTCTCAACTTCATGAGCGGCCTGGCCGCACGTTATCCTCAGTACTGCCGCTACGAGTCCCTGGGCCGCTCCAACGAGGGTCGCCACATAGCGGGTCTCTCGATTTCGCTCAACCAGCGTGTGCGTCCGCGTCGCGTGGCCTACATTCAGTCAGCTACCCACGGCAGGGAGTGGATTACCACACAGACAGTGCTCTACCTGGCCTATGAGCTGTTGACCAATCTGCGCGCCTTCCAGCGAGTGCTCAATGATGTGGAGGTGTTCCTAGTCCCGCTAGTGAATCCCGATGGCTACGAATATACTCATACTACGGTAAGTGCCTGGCTTGCATAGCCTTGGGTATTAGCCCGACTAACGTGTTCTCTGCTCTGCTCTTTAGGATCGCTTCTGGCGCAAGAATCGTCATCACTATGCTGGCCAGCGGTGCACCGGTGTGGACATCAATCGCAACTTTGGCAACCACTGGAATTATCAGGGCGCCAGCCAGAATGTAAGCGACCTTCCCGAACTTGACTTTGACCTTCACTCATAGCACAATTTGCACTCTTGGTAACCACAAACAGCTCTGCTCGGAGGTCTATTCGGGCACCTCGCCCAACTCGGAGCCCGAAACATCGGCTGTGGTGCGCTATTTGGAATTCAATCGTCATCGTGTGAAGCTCAGCCTGGATGTTCACTCATTCGGCAAATTCATTTTTTATCCCTACGGCTATGCGAGGTGTGTAAGAAATTCAATTTACTTTTTCAATTAATTGCCAAAAGCAATTAAAAAGCAAATATTTTCCCGCCCGCCACACTGAAGCTGTATCTGTATCTGTATCCAATTGTGAACATTTCTGTCTCTCTCTCTCTCTCCCTTGATAGAAACACTGTGCCACCCACTGTGGCCACGCTGCGCGCGGTGGCATTGCGGGCCGCCAACCAAATCGGCAGATATCGCGGCACCCGCTATACCGTGGGCACCTCGGCCTCCATACTGTACGAGGCTTCTGGCAGCCTGGATGACTTCGCCTATGGCAGCCTGGGCATACCCTTGTCCTACACGGTTGAGCTGCCCGGTGAGGAGTTCCATGTGGCCTCCTTTGACATCATCCACGTCTGCAAGGAGACATTCGCCGGCTTTGTCGAGTTCATTCGGCACGTTAGTCTGTATTAAGCTGGCGTCCATAGCATTAGGCAATTGAATTTGTAATTGTTAATTAAACTAATTATTGTCATCGTTGTTAGGCATTAAAAAATCCACTCAAAGAACCAGTTCGCTCCGAAGTTGCTGCCCTGAGCGCATTATTTGTTTTATCACCTGCCATAAACGGAAGCGTCCGCAGACGAACGATAAAATTAAGTTATTGGTATCGTAATCCAAGTCTAATCACCGGCACTATGTCCAATTAGTTGATAAGTGGCTGGGCCATTGCATGGGTCTCTGAAGTTGTTCGGGGCACAGTCTTGTCGGGACTTTGCTCAGATGACATCGTACGCTCCCTTGGGTTGGCTGCTGCTGCTGCTGCTGCAGCTCAGTTGCCTGTTGGCCTGGCAGGATTACAAGGATTACAGAGTGTTCGAGCTGCAGCCGCATGATGACGGCCAGCTGCAGCTGATTCGTCAGCTGGCGCGGCAGCAGCCCGAGTGGGACTTGCTGGGATCACGTCGGATGCACAATGAGAGTGGCCTGCGAGTGCTGGTGGCGCCGAACCAAGTTGAGAACTTGCTCAAGCAACTGAAGACACATCAGATAGAGCACCAGTTGCTCTCGGATGACTTGTCCTTTTTGGTTAGGGCACAGCGTGAGGAGAATCAACGCAGCAAGGCGCGCTTCGCCCTGCCTCACATCGACGTCATGGGCGCGTTTTACACCCACACGGAAATCAATGAGTATTTGGACAGTCTGCCCCAGCGCTATCCGCAACGTGCGCTGGTCAAGCACTTCGGCTGGAGCTACGAGCGGCGCCCACTCAAGCTGCTGACCATCACGAACGGCGATGGGCGAGCGAATAAGCCGGTGATCTTCATTGACGCTGCGATGCACGCGCGCGAGTGGATTGGGCCCTCCTTGGCCCTGTACATCATTCAGCAGCTGCTGGATAACTATGCGCAAAATGAGGATCTGCTCAAGGACTATGACTGGGTGATCATGCCGGTGGTCAATGCGGATGGCTACGAATTCAGCCACACGGAGTCGCGCTACTGGCGCAAGACGCGCAAGCCCACCTGGGATCCAGAGAACATTGGCACCGATCTGAATCGCAATTTTGGCTACAAGTGGGGAATCGACGAGGGTGCTTCGCCAGATCCTTCCAACGAGACCTACCGGGGTGAGCACGCCTTCGATCAGCCCGAGTCGCAGGTGGTGCGCGACATACTGCTGCACTACAGCGATCGCTTGAGCTTTTACCTCTCGCTGCACTCGTATGGCAACTACCTGCTGCTGCCCTGGGGTCACACGAGGTGAGTATAAAGGGCATGAAAAGATACTGAAAAAGGATATAGGAAAATCATGTCTACTCAGTTGGGTTCAAAGGATTAGCTCTAAAATTCTTATCATATATATATATAGATAAGTTTTCCCTATTAATAAGCTCACATTTGCTTACCCTTATCAGCGCCTTCCCTTCGAACTACGATGAAATGATGCAAGTAGCTGATGCGGGCGCCATGGCAATTCTTCAGGCTACCAATGGCATCTACAGCTATGGCAGCGGCTACTATCTGATGTACTTGACTTCTGGTGACTCCACCGACTATGCAATGGGTGTGGCAAATGCAAAAGTGGCCATTACTATGGAGCTGCCCGCTGGCGGCTTCCTGGGCTTCGATCCCTGGGTATCGCATATCGAGGGCATCGTGACTGAAAGTTGGGTGGGTGTGCGCGCCATGGCGCTGGAGGTGATAAAACTCTACCCAAGCGAGGCGAAAATAAATGTATAATAATAAAGAACGATTTTAATTCATTCGATCAGTTTGGAATGGATTAGTTGAGATTATGAGGGCTCTATAAATCTGAAAAATGTTATCAATCTTCTGGAAATTACCGCTAGTTCGCATACTTTAAGTGGATTGGATAAGTAGCTTAGACACATATTGATTCCTCGACTTAACCAGCTGCTCTACAAAGTTTTATCCGTGATGGTTCAGTTCAGGGACAACGACTAGATCATAATGCCCCATAAATCAATAACTATGTAACCCATTTTAATTGCCCTGGAGACGATAAGCATCTATCAAATCTAATCGCCAATGAAAGCAGATTAGCAGCATGGGTTTTACAGAAAAAACGTTTATGATTTATCTATCGATTGGAATTAGATTAGATTGGACTGGGCTATTTAAGTGAGATATGTTCGACTCTTGGCCCACAATTTCAGTTGCGTATGACCATGTCGCGCGTGTGCCTTTTGACATTATTGTTCGGGTTGGCACTGGTCGCTGCCGACCATGACTACCAAGGGTGAGTTCCTGCTGGCTTTATAATATGAAATATTCCTGACTGACATGCGGTTGCCGGCAGCTATCGCGTCTATGAGCTGACGCCAGCCAATGCTGTGCAGGGCGAGCTGCTGTACGAGCTCAGCCAACAGGGCTATGACTTCCTCAGCTTGCATCGCCTCATGGGACGCTCGTCACGAGTTATTGTGAGTCCGCAGCAGTTGGAGAACTTTGAGAAATTGCTCGCGGAACAGAAGCTGAGCCATAGTCTGATCAATGATAATCTGGGCGCCACCATTGCCGAGGAGTTTGCCCAGCGGCAATTGCAGCGACGCATGTCGCCCATCTCGGGCAAGGGCCGCCTCAGCACGGATCGCTATTACACACACGAGGAGATCAACAACTATATCACCGACTTGGCAGCCCGTTATCCACTCCGTGTGCTCCTCAAGACAGTTGGATGGTCCTATGAGAAGCGTGAGCTGAAAACAATTAGGATAACCAACGGCGATCGTCGGGCCGACAAGAAGGTCATCGTCATGGACGGTGGCTTCCATGCCCGTGAGTGGATCTCTCCAGCAGCCGTGCTGTATGTCATTGAGCAGTTGGTGGAGAAGTTCGAGGAGAACGCCGAGCTGCTTAAGGACTATGACTGGATCATTCTGCCCGTGGTCAATCCAGATGGCTATGAGCACACACAGACAGGAACAGTCGCTCGCATGTTCCGTAAGACTCGGCAGCCATATAGCCTGCTGGGCCAGACCTGCTATGGCACTGATCCCAATCGTAACTTCGACTATCATTGGAATGAGAAGGGTGCCTCGTCGAATCCCTGCGTGGAGACATACGCCGGACCCGAGCCTTTCTCCGAGCCAGAGACAATGGTGGTGCGTGACATTTTGCACACCTATGCGGATCGCGGCATTATGTATTTGACCATGCACTCCTACGGCAAATACTTGCTCTATCCATGGGGCTGGGCTCCGTACGTACTTTAGTTGCCTTAGATTCATTCTTGTTACCTGACTCAACTATTTTTGCAGCCTATTGCCTGAAACCTGGGAGGATCTCGACGAGGTGGCTTCTGCTGGCGCTGGTGCCATGAAGGAAGCGACTGGCACTGTTTACGAAGTGGGCAGCTCCACCCATTTGCTCGGCGAAGCTGCTGGTGCCAGCGATGATTACGCTTTCTATGTCGGCTTCAATATCTCCATTACCATGGAGCTGCCCGGAGGTGGTATAACGGGCTTTGATCCACCGGCCAGCAAAATTCATGAGTTCGTAACGGAGGCGTGGATAGGCATTCGGGCCATGGCCGAGAAGCTTATTGAAAAGTACTAAATGTAGCCGACAAAGTGTTGGAATAAAGTGCAGTTAACGATAAGATAATGTGATTATTGGGGACGCAGTCAAGTGTTCTGATCGCGAATAGATATACTTTCGGGATCTGCCAGATCGAGAATAGATATGCCTCCTTCTGCCTGCTTCTATCGCCTTCTGCCTGCTTCTGCCTGCTTCTGCCTGCTTATGGGGATGTAGCCAACTGTTCTGATCGAGAATAGATATACTTTCGGGATCTGCCAGATCGAGAATAGATATGCCTCCTTCTGCCTGCTTCTACCGCCTTCTGCCTGCTTCTGCCTCCTTCTGCCTCCTTCTGCCTCCTTCTGCCTGCTTCTGCCTCCTTCTGCCTCCTTCTGCCTCCTTCAGCCTCCTTCTACGTCGTTCTGCTTCCTTCTGCCTGCTTTTGGGGATGTATCCAACTGTTCTGATCGAGAATAGATATGCCTCCTACTACCTCCTTCCGCCTCCCTCTGCCTGCTTCTGTCTCCTTCTACCTCCTTCTGCCCGATTCTTAAACGAATGAAGCTAACCAACCAAGCAGCTTATAACGACTAACTGTAATCATTCCAATAAAAGGTTATCATGCCGCAATCCTCTACTATTATTTACGCTCTTTACGGTCGTTAGTTATACTATCAGTTGAAGTGAATATTTTATTTTTTATTTATTCTTTTAACTTTTCGGAGTTATCGGAGTTTTTAATTAATTTTACAACCAATTTTCTGATTGGTTTTAGTGTCTCTCTTAACACTTGTGTACTTAATAAGTATTTCCAGTGCTTAGCCAGTCGTCACGGTGTAAGGATGCAGTTGATATTGTGGTTCGCTGTGTGCTGTTCTGGCCTAGGCTTAAGTCATGCCAAGGGTGGTTCCTATGAGGGGTGAGTGGTTGGCAGTGGAGTATTTGAAGACTTAGCTAATCATTCAACAGCACTAAGATCTATGAAGTCGCTGGCCATGGCTGGGACTTTTCCATGCTGGCCGGGAATGATTCATACTATGACGTCCTCTCCAGCAATAAAGCAGCTGCTCATGTCTTGGTGCATCCCCATGCAGAAGCGGAATTCATTGCGCTGCTCAATGCTAATAGGCTGAGCTATAAAATTTTTAACCATGACGTGGGCCTAGCGCTCCGGCGTGAGTTTAAAATGCATCGCAGGCTACGGAACTTAGCCCATGATCAGGGAAAGTTGGGTACGGAGCGCTATTACTCACACGATGAGATCAATCGGTATATTGAGGAACTGGCCAAGCAGCATCCCACTCGGGTGCTGGTCAAGACGGTGGGCAAGTCATTTGAGGGTCGTTCGCTAAAGATGATCCGCATCACCAACGGAGACAGGCGGGCCAACAAGAATGTCATACTCGTGGACGGAGGCTTCCATGCTCGTGAGTGGATCTCGCCTGCTGCAGTGGTTTATGCCATTGGCCAACTGGTCGACAACTACGAGGCGCATGCTGAGCTATTGCTGGACTACGACTGGGTTATTCTGCCCGTAGTCAATGCTGATGGCTATGAGTACTCGCAGGTCTCGCCGTATACGCGTCTGTGGCGCAAGACTCGCCAGCCCAGCAGCGCCACTTGCATTGGCGTCGATCCTAATCGTAATTTTGATTTTCACTGGAACGAAGCTGGCACTTCCCCGGAACCCTGCAGCGAAGTCCATGCGGGGCCAAAGGCTTTCTCTGAACCGGAAGCAATTGCGGTGCGTGACCTGATACACGGTCTGGCGGATCGCGGAAAGATGTATCTAACAGTGCATTCCTATGGAAATGTTATACTCTACCCCTGGGGCTACAGCAAGTGAGTGTCTGAAAGTAGTTGGGAGATCTTCCTGGGAACTTGTACTTTGCAGGCTATTGCCGGAGACTTGGAAGGATCTGGATGAGGTTGGCCGCGCTGGTGCGGATGCCATTAAAGCGGCAACTGGCACCGTTTACAATGTGGGCTGCTGCACTCAACTGATATATGCAGTGGCCGGCTCAAGCGATGATTATGCGTTCAATGCTGGTTTTCCCATATCGTTCACCATGGAACTGCCCTCCGGCGGAGATCTGCTCTTCAATCCGCCTGTCGAGCACATCGATAGGGTTGTCAAGGAGACCTGGGTGGGCATTGTGGCAATGGCTCGCGCAGTGATCGAGAAGTATCCGCTTAATTGAATTCTCTTACCACATTTTTCGTGGAACAGCTCGAAATTTACACATATTTTATATTTATATTATAATAATATTATAAGTGCATGGAAAAAGTACATAGTCCATAATCTACTATAGAGTATATAGGCAATATAAGCTGTATATATATATACAGATTTATATTTATAGGCAGGTAAGTCAATTTAGCAAACAGCTTAAAGCCACACTCGAATAAGCCCAGTTAATTGGCCGCGATAACTCTAAGTGTGATCACGCAACGCGCAGCAGGCGTTCGGGCCAATGTGGCAAGTATGTCATTGCTGGAGCAGCTGTAATGATGCCATGCGCTATGGGTGGCCCTTATCAACAATAGAAACTTCACACACACACACACAGACACACAGACACAGAAACTCATATATACAAAATATCTTTGGCTTTATTTGCTGTATTCAGGCCTTAATACTTCTGCACGACCTTCTCGGCCATGGCACGAATGCCCGTCCAGGTCTCGCTGACGAAGGGCAGTATCTGGGCGGTGGTCGGGTTGAAGCCAGTGCCGCCAGCGGGCAATTCCATGGTCACGGAAACGGGAAACTCGGCCACGCCGAAGGCGTAGTCATCGCTGCCGCCGGCAGCGGCGTAGAGCACATTCGTCGAGCTGCCCACGGTGTACTGGGTGCCAGTGGACTTCTTGATGGCAGCGGCGCCCGCCTGGGCCACCTCGTCATGTGCGCGCCAGTCAGCAGGCAAGTTGCTGAAATGAAAATTGAAGAAATTCAACTTCGGATCTTAGCAGCTGGGAGCACTCGGTTCACTCACGATGTCCAGCCCCATGGATAGAGCAAGTAGTTGCCGTACGAGTGCAGCGTCAGGTAGAACTTGCCGCGCCCCTTGAGGGCGAGCAGCAGATCGCGCACGACCTGCGTCTCGGGCTCGGAGAAGGCCGTGGTGCCCTTGAAGGTGTCGGCGCAGGAGAGGCTGGAGGCGCCCACCTCGCCCCAATGGAAGTCAAAGTTGCGATTGCCATCGGTGCCATAGCAGGCGGAGCCCGCTGGCTTGCGGGTCTTGCGCCACATGCGGGAGCTGGTGTGGGTGTACTCATAGCCATCGGGGTTGACCACGGGCAGGATGACCCAGTCGTAGTTCTTCAGCAGATCAGCGTTCTGCGCAAAGTTCTCCACCAGCTGATAGATGACATAGAGTGCACCAGCCGGAGCGATCCACTCACGGGCATGAATGCCAGCATCCAGGAAGATCACGTTCTTGCCGCTCTTGCCGTCGCCGTTGCTGATGGTGATGGTCTTCAGGTCGCGCTTCTCGTACGATTTGCCAGCCGTCTGGACGGTGACGCGGCTGGGATAGGCCCTGGCCAGCTCGTCCAGGTAGGCGTTGATTTCGGCGTGGCGATGGAAGGCAGTGAAGCTGATGCTGCGCGTCGTATCGCGCTGGGCCATCAGGCGCTGGCTCTGGTTCTCCAGCTGCTCCTGCTGCAGCGTGTTGCCCAAATTCTCGTCGATCACCTCAAAGTTGACGCCGAAGCGCATCAGCAGCTGCTCGAACGACTCCTGATCCTTGGGCTGCACCATGACGCGCGTAGCCGCATCCAGGGCGCGCGGCATATCGAAGAAGTCGTAATCCCCGCTGCTGGACAGACGCAGCAGCAGCTGCTTCTCGAAGGTGTTGCGTGCGTAGATGTCATAGATCTTGTAGCTGGTAAAAGTAAGAAAATTATTTGTGCATTAGCTGACGCACAGCTAGCCAGCATGCCACGCCCCCTAGCTTACCCATCGTAGCTGTCGGCGGACAGCGCAGCGACGGCGCACACTAACAGCAGCAGGCAAGTTTTAAGAAACATTTTTTTGCTTTCGCTTAGCTCCGTTCCGTTCCGGCTCAAAGCGGCTATTAAACTGTAATGCCTCAGCTGTTTTCTTTATATAGTAGTAGCAGCAGCCGGCGCACGGACCACCTGACGTATGCGCAATGCCCGATTGGTAAAAAATAGTAGGGCTCAGGCAAAATGCGATCAGAGTGAAAATCTTATCACAGCCTTATCAGACTTATCGAGCACGCTGTTTGTGTACTGTGTCAAATGCTCGACTGAATTTCATTGGAAAATCTCTCAAAATTTATAATACACAAACGCTAGATGACAATCGAAGCATATACGTGATTATCGTATTCAGTTCATTGATAAAGAGCAATTACATTGGCCAAGCAAACGGAATGATGTAATTGGGGGAACTGGGAAAGGTGGCAGAAGAGAGTTGTAGATGACTGTGTGGGTGGCCATATGTTGGTATACTCTGTATTGGTATATTCTGTAGGCCAGTGTTGTGACTACTTATATGAGTAGTTAACCATCTTAGCCTGATGTTAGCTATATAGACTGCATAGCACTGTTATACTTCCAAGTCACATATACCCCATAAGCTCTACAACCCTTACCCTAACCCTTACCTTGATTTCAGCTGTTCATTCAGTGACTCTCGTGCCCTACTCTGGTTTATATATTACTGACTTCTGTAGGCCAGGGTTATGACTTATATACGTAGTTAACTATCTATCTATGGGCCAGTTTGTGACTACTTATATAAATATATAGTTAACTATCTAGCTATTACTCTGATGTTAGCTATATAGACTTCATAGCACTGTTAGACTTGCAAGTCACATATACCCCATAAGCTCTGCAACCCTTACCCTAACCCTTACCTTGATTTCAGCTGTTCATTCAGTGACTCTCGTGCCCTACTCTGGTTTATATATTACTGACTTCTGTAGGCCAGGGTTATGACTACTTATTTAGTTAATATATAGTTAACTATCTAGCTATTACTCTGATATTATATAGTCTTCATAGCACTGTTAGACTTCCAAGTGACATATACCCCATAAGCTCTACAACCCTTACCCTAACCCTTACCCTGATTTGAGCTAATCATTCACTGATTCTTCTGCCTTACTCCTGTTCACAATCCAACTCTAGCTTTCACTTGATATTCAAAATGGAAATATTTTCTATAAGCTTTTCACATTGACAGCATTGCTGATAGCTATTTTTAGCATCTGAGAGTCATGCGTCTTCTGCTGTCTATCGCCAATTGAAGGCGCTCGTAAATTGGACGCGTGAGACTTGCGCAATGAACATTGATTTATATATTGGCTTTGACTTTGCTTCGATTTGTTTTCTTTCTTTCTTCAAGTTGTAATCATTTGCAGAGTGAAGCTTTATCAGCTGCGTCGAACTGAGTTGTGCTGCACTGTGTAAAAAAAATATAGGAATGAAAAAAAAGTTGTGTGCGCAAAATACCCTATAAAATGTGTCTTAGAATCGAATGTGGACAATATATAAGTAGGTCTAACAAAGTTGGAAGAGCGTTGAAGTTGGAGCTTCATAACTGAGAACTGTTTAGGAGAAGTGCTGCATATCTAATACCCTGTAAAATGTGCCTTAAAATATATATTGAGGCACAAGTCATAAAGCAAGGAACTTCAATAAAGTGCGACACATTTAAATACCCTGTAAAATGTGCCTTAAAAATATATATTGAGGCACAAATCAAGGAACTTCAATAAAGTGCGACTGTTTTCGACACTTAAGCACACTTAAATACCCTGTAAAATGTGGCCTAAGACTAAGCAGCTCAGCAGAACTAACGCAGCAGCCTCAACGCCTGATTAAACTACTTCCTAAAGGGAAAACTCTAAAGAGAAAAATTCCCTCAGATGCATCTCCAGCTTATTAACTAATACGCCCCTCACTTTTCTCATTCACAGGGTAGCTGAGTTCATAAAAAAACGTAGCTGTCTACTTTTTCTGTCGCGCACACAAAATATATTTGAAAATTTATTGCATTTCATGCGCTCTTCCATATTTGTCTGCATTTGTAGGCAGTTTTGGTCAACAACTTTTGCCGGCTGCTGCAACAGCAGCAACAACACAACAACAACAACAACAAAACAGGACATGCAGTCAAAACAATAACAACAACAACAACAACAAAAGGGCAAAAGTTGCTTACTTAAAACTGACAATGAGCGCATGGAAGTGACAAAAAACACTGCGGAAACTGTTGGCTCGTAATTTTTGAATGGCCCATTGGACGCGACAGTCCGTTGCCCCCCACCGTCCCGCCCCCCAAAACTAAGCCACAGTGCGGAAAAGTTTTGATATCCTGCACGGGAGAGAGACAAGGGGTGTGTTGGATGTGCGGTTCGCATGAGAGGCAAGTGGCTATTTGGGAGGGTGAGAAGGAGAGAGAGGGGGCTTGGGCAAGATCGATTAATTGGTTATCGAAACTTCAGTCTGATAAGTTTGAGTGTTATCGCAAGATCAGCTATGGAGAACATGGTATATATTAAGAGGAAAACAACAAGTATTACAGACTTTTTATATATCAACTTTATATATACTGAAAATGATGAGAAATCGATAAATCGATTTATACGTTATTCCAATAAATGAGCTTATATGAAATTCTCTTTACTATATATATATATATATTTATATACAAGTATAGGACACTTTTTATATATCAACTTTATATGTATTGAAAATGATGAGAAATCGATAAATCGATATATGCGATATTCCAATAAATGAGCTTATATGAAATTCTCTTTACTATATATATATTTATATATTTATATACAAGTATAGGACACTTTTTATATATCAACTTTATATGTATTGAAAATGATGAGAAATCGATAAATCGATATATGCGATATTCCAATAAATGAGCTTATATGAAATTCTCTTTACTATATATATATTTATATATTTATATACAAGTATAGGACACTTTTTATATATCAACTTTATATGTATTGAAAATGATGAGGAATCGATAAATCGATATATGCGATATTCCAATAAGACAGTCTAATCTCTGAGCTTAAATGCACTCTTCACTATAGGCAACGTTTTTCAGTATGATTTAGCATACTCCATTTATAGGGCATCTTGCAGTCCATCATTGCTTTAGCTCTGAGTATCGCCTACTGCACGTGACTGCCTGCAAATGTGTGTAGTATTTTCATATTTTCTTTTTGCATTCGGTTTTTTGTTGTTTGCTGAAAACTTCGCCAAAAGTTGTGCCTGTTCTGTGTGTTTGCATTGACAAAAGAAAATGCGGCATTGTTCGCACTGCGTTTTGCTGCACAAATTATTTGCTAAGCTGCCGATGGGCTGTGCCTTTAACGTTCGCTTCACTTTAATTGAAATTGATCGGCGAGTCAGTGGCTGTGACTGCGGCTGAGACTGAGCCAAATTACTCGTAAGTAGTTTCGAAAATTCATTTAGAGAGTCATTTGCATAAATATGCGGGCAGAGAAAAGTTGTGCTGCGGCGGCGCTCTTTAATTTTCATTTTGCATAAATTAAAAGCCGAATGTCATGGCAATGACTAAGCCCGCAGTGGACCAGCTATCCTTCGCCATGAACTTGCGGCTTTATTGCTCTATTAAGGGCCCCGAAAACCCCGTTTCCTGGCCAGAGTGTCAAAAATTCTGCCACACAACTGCGGCTAGGGGAGGGAGAGCGCGGCAAGGGGTGAGTTTTACTTGGAAGTTGGTGTTGCGCAAAGATTTTAATTAAAATTCATCTTCCCATTTAATCAAATCATGGCAGAGAGAGAGAGAGAGAGGGAGAGCGAGAGAGAGCGCACGAGACCTGCCACTGACATCGACACTCGTTTCTAATTAAGTGCGAAAAATCGTTAAATGTAAAATCAAATCGTGCAAAAAGTAATTGAAGAACTCAACTTGAGCCAACCGGCAAAGGGGTGTGGCCCCCGCCTCTAAACTGTTTTCCATGGCTTGAACTTGACGCTGCCAACTTGTAAATTGAGTGGAGTGTTTGCTGCTGTTGTTGTTGTTGCCATTGTTGTTGGATTAAGGCCACAACAATAGCGCACACTTTGCTGGCGGCTGGTCGCGCGCTGCGGTGTGGGCGGGGGCAAAGGCCGGTGTCAAATATTTACAATCTATTACGTGTACGGATGTATATTTGCAGTTAGGTGTTAAGGCCAAACAATTGGCTAATTAAAACAAGCGCTGCCTGTGGCCAATTTTCGTAATTGGCAGCTAAAAGCATTATGTTGCCAATAGCGCAAGAGCTTATGCTGGGCTAGAAAGTGGGCAGCAGATATGGCATATATATGATAAATGATATATATAAATATATTATAAGTTCCTCTTTAAGCAATATATAGTTTTTAGAAAATATTCCAAATCAAAAAATATTTAAAATATTAAAAATATTTACTAATTTATTTTTTGTAGATTATAAATTCCTCTTTAAGCAATATATAGTATTTTTTAGAAAATATTCCAAATCAAAAAAATATTTAAAATATTTACTTAAAATATTTACTAATTTTTATTTATTTCTTTTATATTATGAGTTCCTCTTTAAGAAATATATAGAATATAGAAAATATTCCAAATCAAAAAATATTGAAAATATTTTCTTAAAATATTTACTTTTTTTATTTTTTATTTTATTTTTTTTTTACTTTTCAAATTCATTTTATTTTGCTGCCTATTGTCCTTAACTCTTAATAACGTATTTATCGCTTAACCTTATTTACTAACTACTCTTTCTCTTTGCTTACTCAGCCTCATCAAGCAGCTGCCCATGCTATGCGTAGCCCACTCAAGGCTATCCTGCGTCATATCTAACCATAGACAATCCATTCTGCAGTTGCTGGTTCTTTTCACACACATTTG
Source organism: Drosophila peninsularis (assembly GCA_035047485.1). Classification (NCBI taxonomy): domain Eukaryota; kingdom Metazoa; phylum Arthropoda; class Insecta; order Diptera; family Drosophilidae; genus Drosophila; species Drosophila peninsularis. Next base: position 2,967,570 of record JAWNPN010000090.1, read on the forward strand.
GTCTAGATGATTTGCTTTAAACTATCTAAAATAACAATACCAAAATAATGCTAAAACTGATGCACTCCTCACGCCATTATCGATGGGTATTAAAGAGCAGAGTCTTCAGTATGCCATGCTTTACTATTTCTATACCAACATCAATCAATTCAATATACTCAATAAGATTTTCATTTTCAAACTATCAAACTATATCAGTTCAGCCTTGAGCAACGCTCCAACTCTTGCCTGTTCAACTACAAATAGAGTCTCCAGAGTATTGTTTTGCTCAGCATTTGACACACACAGAGACTGCATACAGTGCCTGCCAAGTGTCTGTGACAAATGCATGGCTCATGGCTCAGACAAGGGAAAGGAAATTGTGGCATAAATTAAAAGTGAGGCATGCCTCGCTATGCAGAGACGTTTTAATTGCACTGAATGTATAGAAGGCATGAAGGGCTTGGATATAGGTATATATATAGAGGGGTGTAGATGTATTTATGTACATATGTGTACACACACAAATTAGTTAGTTTGAGCTCATTGTGGGGCATCAAATGTTATTTGAGAAATTAAGCTTTAATTAAGCCAAGCAGGTAAACCGAATGAAAGCATGGAATGAAAACATTTAAGAACAAACAAAAAAGTGTGGAAAAGCAATGCAGAAAAATGAAAACAAATAAAATGAAAAGCGCAGGAAGCAGAGAAAGCGCAAAGCAAATGACAAACGAACTGCAAGCACATGCGACACACACACACATACACACACATACACACACACTCATTCACACACACACTCCCAGGCAGAGGGAAGTAAGTCGTATTAAATTTAATTGGATTTGAGTGTTTACCAGTGGCAGAAGCCGTCGGCAAAGCCACAAGCGCCAGCTGAAGCTTTCCACATTGCTCTTAGCCAAGCCCAATGCGTGCGACCTACTTTTTTTTTGTCGTACTTCTGCCTGTGTGTGCGTGTGTGTGTGTGTGTGTGTGTGGCAGCAAAATTTCATACATATCACAGGTAGCACGAGGCTTAAGCCGGATTTTATAGACTGCCAGCCAACTGGGAGAACACAAGCCAAAAAAACAAACAACAGAACGTAAAAAGTGTTGTAACAAAAGCAAATATTGCGTATACGCCAAGGCAGCCGTAAGCCAGAGACGTGGCCAGTCGCGTTGTCAACGCCACATCCTGGCCAAGCGACCAATTAGCGTTACAAGTAAATACCCATATGACAGCCACTTCATATGGTTATGCAGCGGCTCCATAAGTCCTGATTGTCATTTGTCGCAGTTTGCGCTGCTGCCTGCAAATGAAAGTGAATAATATATTTATTAATATATAATAATATATTTTGCAATAATAGTATAATTTAATAATTTAATATTGATTGCTGATTGAAATTGCATTTCTCTAGAAGAGCTCAAATGCGTCTCCATGCGTGCAACACCATTTCCCTTCTATTTACACTACAAACAGCATCAGCTAGAAGCCGTCGAACCGCAGCTGCTGCTGCTCATACCTAATCGAACCCATCCACTGACCACCCGCTGATCGAGCGTGCAACGGAACTGAGCAACAGGTCGACGAGCAGAGTTCGAGTTCGCGTTCGAGTTCGAGTTCGAGTTCGATTGGTTGGCTCGTCTTATATAGAGGCGAGTCTGCAGCAGCGCTTCTTCAGTCGGATGCCTGATCTTCTGGTGGACAGTCGAGCAGCGGACCTCCTCTTCTGCAGTGTGTGGTGAGTGCTTAAATAGTTAATAATATTAAGCGAATTTGTTAATAGTATTACGCAAACTATTGTAATAGTTATATGCATTGTTTTAAGCATTTGTTTAATAATTATGTTAAATATATATAAGAATTTATTTATATATATATATATATATAAATAAATAAATAAATTCTTATATATATTTAACATAATTATTAAACAAATGCTTAAAACAATGCAATGCATATTGTGAATATACATGTTTAGTTTTAATTTATTTTAAGTTATTGTTAAGGGAAAGCTTTCGCCTCTTGGATCTTGTAAAGAGAAAGCGTTCTTTTCTTGGATATGCTGCGTCGATCTCTAAGCACATTCGAAGGAGGGAGCAGAGAGCAGAGAGCAGAGAGCAGAGAGCAGAGAGCAGAGAGCAGAGAGCACAACGTAATAGCTCAATTACGTAAGACTGTAATTACGTAAGGACGCAATTTCGTAAGATTGTTATTACGTAAGAGCGGAACTCCGCCAGAGGGCAGCAACAGTTGAGCCAGATCTGGAGCAGAGCCAGAGCAGAGCAAATGGCAGAGCCAGAACTCTGCAGAGCTATTTGCAAAGCCAGAGAGCGGCAACAGTTGAGTCAAATCTGGAGAAGAGCCAGAACAGTTGAGCCCGAGTAGAGCCAATGGCAGAGCCAGAGAAGAGCCAGAGAAGAGCCAGAGAAGAGCCAGAGAAGAGCCAGAGAAGAGCCAGAGAAGAGCCAGAGAAGAGCCAGAGAAGAGCCAGAGAAGAGCCAGAGAAGAGCCAGAGAAGAGCCAGAGAAGAGCCAGAGAAGAGCCAGAGAAGAGCCAGAGAAGAGCCAGAGAAGAGCCAGAGAAGAGCCAGAGAAGAGCCAGAGAAGAGCCAGAGAAGAGCCAGAGAAGAGCCAGAGAAGAGCCAGAGAAGAGCCAGAGAAGAGCCAGAGAAGAGCCAGAGAAGAGCCAGAGAAGAGCCAGAGAAGATCTGGAGTAGAGCCAAAACAGTGGAGCTAGATCAGCGCCATGGGCAGAGTCAACGTTGAGCTAGAACTCAGCCACAGGCTTCTGATTGTTCTTGACGCAATTGCGCCATGCTCACATGCGCATCAGTATTTTATTTTATATGTATATATATATATATATATTTTTTTTATAAATTAAAATTTTAAAAATGTTTTTTTTTTTTTTTTTGCATTATTTTGATGTTGCATAGTTCACATGCAATTGCAATTTTGAAGTGTAATATCGAGTACAATTTTTAGCATGCAAATTTGATAAATCACCGTCATTATAACGCCATCAATCAAAATTATGCCAGCGGCTTCTCTGCGTCTGTGTGGCAGTGGGTGGGCTGTGGGTGTGTATGAAGTGTCTAATTGAATAACGAAGCGTGCAAATTGAGCCAATGTCTATACGTCTCTCTCTCGCTCCCTCTGCCCCCCCTCTGGCTGTCTCTGTTTGTCTGTTATCTGCCTATTTGCCTGTCTGGGTGCGAGAGGTCCGCTGTGCCTTGTCCTTGTGCTGGCTGGCATAAAAACCCGTTAGCCGGCAGCAGTTAACGACACATCCGTTCGAGATTTGGAGAAGACAGTGTTGAAATCTACAATGTCTGCGGCTTTAGGGTGGACCTATACCTCACTTCATTTCTAATATGGAACTTGAAGTGAAGTTTTCAGCAGAAATGCGAGACATTAACATAGTTTTTATTAAGCAGCAGCGAATGCAAATGCAGTTAGTGGGTTTTAGCCGGGCTTACCGTGCTTACCAGCTTTGCAACAGCAGCACTCGAATCTAGAGACCGCAGTTGCCGCTTTTGCCCGGTTACCGTTACACGTTTGCTTTTTAAACCCCGTTTGCATTTAATTGTATGCAGCTTGGCACAAAAAAGTAATTTACTTCCGATGTGTGTGCATGTGTGTGTGTGTGTGTGTGTGTGTGTGTGTTTAATTTGCAGCATGTCAAAAAAGCCGACCACACATGTAACACTCTCTCAGTGTGTGTATGTGTGTCTGTCTTTGTATGCATATAATTATTGCATTTGTGGCACGTTCCGAGACAGAAAACGAAACACAGAATGGCTCGGCGCTCGAGTATTTGTTCTGGCACAATTTCCCTGCTCCTCGCTGCCTTTCATTATGCTTTGCTGCTGCTTTGCAGTAAGTATTTTTTAATGATACATAAACTAAAAAGATACACACAATTGTCTACGTGTGTATATGTGTGTGTGTGCGTGTGTGTGTCAGCTGGCAACTCGTCTAAATTATTTACACATCCGTTTTGCATTTGCACTGTTTGCTTTTCCACGCATGCCCTGCACTTCAAGCATTTCCCATTTTGCATTTTTCCCATTGTTCGCTTGTTGTTGCATTGTTTCCTCATTTGCAGCTCAACACTTTCTGTGTCATTGTGGTGTCTGCATTGTGGCAGCCACAACCGCCGCTGGCTCTAGCCTCGTTTTCCGTTCGCCAGCCCTTGTGCCACTGCCACAGCCACAGCCACAGCCACAGCCACATAATGAATGCAATTTTTTAGCACCCCCTTTTATTTTGCTTTTTGAGTGGGTCGCTAGTTTCTCCTATTCTTTTTTCTCATTTCTATTTCGAGTGGGCTTGGATTACAACTCGCACAGCAACACATACATGTGCTTACAATTTCCAGACCGAAATCAAACTATGCTAATTTGTACACGCTTTAAATCAGTTAACTACTGCTGGGCAGGAGCTTGGGCAAGCACATTAAAGCTTTTAGTTGATAGAACAGGAAACAAAAATTTAACTAATATTAAAGCTCTTAGTTTATAGTACAGAAAACAAAAGTTCACCTAACTAAAAGCTTAAATGTGCTTTTCAAGTTGCCAAGACTTTAGGCAACAGTTAGTAATGCTTTTCCAGATCTTAAGACTTCAGAAATTTATTAATCTATTAATTTAAGCTTATAGATTATGACATTTCTAAGAAACACTTTTGCTTAAAACCTCTTCAGCATTCCCTTTCTTGTCATAAGACGTAAGCTTCCTTCACTAGCAAGCTTTTCCCTTAATCAATAAGCTTTTCTCTTTGGCTGCTAGCAAAGCACATTAGAGCTTTCAGTTTCCAATCTCCTTCTCTCTTGCTAATGTGATCAATTCAGTTTCGCAAGCCTTGCTTTGCAGCTAATTAACTTTTTCTATTAGCTAGTCTGAAAGTACATAGAAGCTCTTTTGCCTCCATCCTGAAATTGTAAAACTATCTTTAGCTGATCATGAAATCTTCTTTTGATTACCTTTACTACCCGTGGCCACATTAGTTCTCTGCTTCTCATCCTTCCCTGCTGGACACCTGCAGGTCGACGAGTGTTTGACTAATTAAAATCGCGCAGGCCGGCCACAAAGTACCAAGCGAAAGACAGAGTTAAGCCTCGGCTGGGGCTTACATAATTAGATGTTAGCCGGAAACGGGCGGCCCGAAGATTTGTAGCACACTTTTAGGCGAACAAATTATTTTCGCTGTCGTCTTGCGCGGCTTGGTGTTGCGGTTAGTTGTTGATAAACAGCAAAACAAAAAAAGAAGAAGAAAAACAACAAACGCGCCCGCCTGGCAATTGTTACGTTAGGCGCACAAACTAACACCAAAGCGGGACAAAGCAGACAATGGCTTTAATTTAACTGTCGGAAGTGAAACACAATGCAAAATACGAGTTGAACTTACAAGCAATTTGCCTTATGCATTGCCCGCCGTGCAGCCCACAGCTGAGCCACGCCCATCTCTCACTCACACAGAGATGTATATGTGTACGTACACAAACATACTATAAATCCTGCAAGCCGACAAAAACGTGGCGCAGTTTCTGCACTGAATCCGAATCCAAATCCTGCACGCACAGACAGTGGCTGGAGACGGGGGCTGGCCTGGGTGGTTGGGGTGGGTCAGGATTTTGACTGCTGCTGCTGCTGCTGTTGAGTTGCTCCTTGTTGTTTTTTCCGCTGACTTTTGCTTTGGTATGTTCATTATTTTTATCTTTCGCAATGAATGCGAAACTACGAAACGAAACGAAACGAATCCAACAACAACAACGGCCACAAAGACGGCGGGCCGTGGGAGGGGGCGTGGCATGCCAAGCCAGCACACAAATATGCAAAACAGTTAAAGGATTCATGGCGCTCAAATCTAGGCGTAAAGTGTGAATAACGCGTAGCAATGTGAATGAGCTGACGGCGCTTTGAGGCCCAGTCTTCTTCAGAGAGAGGTCTGGGCTCTCGGCTCTGGGGTCCGGGAATGCAATCAGCGGAATTGTAATTTAGCGTAAAAGGAAGTTGCGGCAACGCAAATTGAGGTTTTTGCAGTTTGCTGCGCTGCCAAACAAAAAGCAGCCTGCAAGTAAACAACTTCCGTTAGATAATAGCAAATGCCAGACGGCCAAAGCCAAGCTGGCCTCACGCTTTCACTCATTTCTTTCTCCTTTTTTTTTCTGTATTTGCCTGCCAGCCAGACACGTCATGTTAAATGCGCTGCAAAATTGCATTAAATACGCACGCTTGTCACTTTTTGATAAGGGAATTAAATTTTGCGGTTTAACGCTGCCGGCACACACAAGGCCCTAGCCAACCAACCCACCCACTCCCAATCTCTCTCTCTCTCTCTGTGTCTTTCTCTTGGCTGACTGCTGCAGCTGGCGGGTATATTGGCCGTGTTTATGCCGCACGCTGTCAACGCTGTAAACCAAACTGAGACGTCGCTGTCAACAGCATCCCCTTGATTATGGCCGCTTATTGAATTTGCGCTGTATGCGATCTAAAAACAAAACGCCATCAGTCGTGCCACAGTCTGGCCGGCTTCATAACCTAATAAGTAAATCGTTTAAATAGCTTTTGACTTGATTTATGCTTGGCTAACTAAGCTGTGGCATATCCCTAATGCAGCTGCCTAGTAGTGCTGCTTAAGCTAGTCAAGCAGTAAATTAAGTTTGCTACGGCTTACGATATATTTATAAAGATATTAACAGTGATCAAAATTTATGAAAAAATTTATTAACATTTTAAATAACTTATTTAATATTAAATAAAATAAAAAAAATAATAAAAATAAATAATAAAATAATAAAAAAAACTTACAAACTTAAAAAATATAGAAAAAAATAATTAAAAATAAAAGAGGAAATATATATATATAAAAAAAAACTTTTTTTAAATTAAAAAATTAAAATATTTATTTTTAGCCAATTTATCAAAAACAAAAAATAATTTATATTTTATTATTATTATATTATTGATAAATCGACTGAAAATCCACTTTTCTCAACTCACCTTTAACTGAACAACCTTTGCAAAACATAAGTGCTGCCCATTTTGTCTGTGTTGCACCTATAGTGCTGCCCATCAACATGCACACTCCTGCATAGCTAGCAAATGCTGGCTGCATCTATGTTGTGGGCAACACTCTTATGACAGTGCTGCCCATCAATACACACACGCATTAGCATATACAATCTGAGTTGGAGGGCGAAAAACATATTGAAGTTGCAGCCAAATTAAATAAAAATGCTTTTCCTTGGCAGCATTTCGCAGCTGCATTTGCATTCTTGTTTTTTACATAGAAACGCAGTTGCGCAGCCGGCGGTGCATAATTACCGCTATAAAGAGAAACCGCATAGTGGTTCTTCTAAGTGGGCCATAAAACAAACTTTTTACACACAAAAGTTTTGTAGGCCCGCAGAATTAATGTGCAAAAGGCACGCACCACGAATGTGAGCAAGGATACTGCGGACGAGTGTGTGTCCTTAGGCAGGGATAGGACGACGGGTTTTAGGGCAACAAAGGCGTTGCTGCAGTGCGCCAAAGTTTAATGAAAATTTGATTAATTTGATTTGATTAATTGGCCAGCGCTCATAAATCATTAATAAACATGCGGCATATTATTGGTGGCATCGGGCCACATTAACTCGAGCCTGAGCTGGCCGAGAGCGCGCGAGCCTTTGGCTGCTCCACACACAAGCCTTGACAAATGGCATTCGGGGTGGCAGAACGTGCCGGAGGAGCAGAGCTAAATATTTTCGTAATTACATTTCCACGTAGAGTAATTAATTTTGTCTCGCTTTGCTTGTGGCTCTGCCGCCTCGCCTTGCCGCTGCTGCTGACATTTGCCATTATATGTTGCATACTTTTGTGCGCTTTTTCTGCTGTCGTTAAATGTCGCTAAGCTACGGATTAGTTGCAGCCCGCACACACACACACACACACATTATTATTATTATTATGTTTTATTATTTGATGAGCGCTTTAACATGTTTCGGTCACAATTTTCATATAATTTTCTTAAGCTAAATCTGTTTTATTGCTCGACCTGCTCCGTGCCACACCCCCCTAGGGAACGCCACTCAGACATGCTCGGTCGCACGTAGAGCTGAGGCCATTAAAAACCTTTTGCTGGCTACTTAAGTCCTTTGTCGCAGCTAGCCCCAAAAATTATTGTGGCATAAATTATGCAGCCAGGTGACCATAAAACTGGCTCACACGACCTGTCAAACGTCAACGTGGCGTATGTGTAATTAAGCTTATACGATTTGAGCAAAGAGGAAAGGGAAGGGGAAAGGGAGGGGAAGGGCTTGCAGATTGAAGATTGGAGCTTGGACTGCATTTAAAATTCATGCTGCTTTTTGGGTTTGTACTTGAAATGAAAGTAATTTTGTTTAGGCTTAGGGCTTAGACTTTTGTCGCTCACTGTAAGCTGCAGCTTGCAGGCAATAGTTTATCTGCTTATCTACAGTCCGTCAGCTATTTAGCTGTTACCTGTTGCCAAATTATCAACTTCATCTATAGTTAGCCATGGCTCAAACTAAAGCTCGCATCGCTGGCCATTAAATATCATTTTCAGCTGAATATATTTCGTAATTTTGCGTATTATTTGTGTTAGATGCGAGCATTTTTTATACCTGAGAGACGCAGACGCTGTTGCCACATGTGCGACAACATAATTTGTTGTTACTGCACTCGGGGCACTCGGGAGACGCTGCTCGTCCAGCAGCTGACACACACACACATGGACAGTTTGCTGACATTTTTAAAGTCCAGTCCGACACATAATTAACCCAATTAGAATGCGTGTGTGAGTGTGTGTCAACGCTAAGCTAAATTTATGTGAATTTTTAATTATGTCGTTGCTTGGAAAGAAAGGCATCCTATGCTGGCTGCCCGCAAACCAAACAACAACAGAGCACACACACAACACACACACACACACAACACACACACACACACTCTGGCAGAAGCTGAACAAACGAGCTGAACCTGCTCGGCAGCTGGGTTAAATGAAAAACGTAGTAAACTGTGCGGCAAAACACCTGAGGATTCGCCATGGCTACCAAAGCGACCAACAATGAGTGGCCAAGTGGCTACTGTTCCAGCGCCAGCTCCAACTTCAGCCCAGCTCCAGCTCCAGCTCCGTGCGGCTCCTTTAGTTGCTCTGCTGCCTGTTTGGGGGTTTGAGCCTGCCAGCTTTTTGCCATTTCCGGGCGTGCCTTTTGTTGGCACGTTTACCTTGGCCATTGTTGTTGCTGCTGCCGCTGCTGCTTGTTGGTTTAACTGCACTGTGACTTTTTCCATCTCTGTGTGTGTGTGTGTGTGTGTGTGTGCTTGCTGCAACCGCAAATAGAAAGCAATGCCTGCTGCGAGCGAGGCTGCGGCAAAAGTTTTAAGCAAAATGTTGCCAAGTGTTTAACATTTTGTACGGTGTCAGTTGCTTCCTCTCTCCGTGTGTGTGTGTGTGTGTGTGCGCACCTGAGGGACACAGACACCTGCAAATGAACTTGCCCTGGTAGGCTAAGCGTGCGGATAAATGTAAATTAAACAATGTTCAAGGGCCACAGCCACTGGCTGGCCGGGGCGACCAGTCTGCCAAGCCAGATGGCACACGTTTTAACTGGCGTTGATTTTTGACACACCCAAGTGGCCATACGGGTGTGTGTGTGTGTGTGCGAGGTCAGCTTTCGATATTAGACATAGTAAAGTAGTTTCATAGATTGCGTTTAAGTACTATGTTTAAAGCTTTAGAGCTTACACTATATTTAACTATAATGTACTTCAGAGGAGCTTTAAGCTACTTTACAGCTTTCACTCAATGCGTCTTCTTAAATTAAAGTCTCCCATGCGCTTTTAGTGAGCTTGCGGCTATTTTCTAGCTTTCGGTCAGCGAGCTTTAAGCTGTTATGGATATTGAAGTGCATATAAATTATATACTATATATATTATATGTATGTTTTTAGAGAGATGCAAGCTGCTTTGGCGATTTTAGTCAGCTTTAAGCTTCGAATGTGCTTTGGACCTGTTTAAGCTTACGCGTCACGCAATTCATTATTTAAGCTGATCTCTAATGTGCTTCCAGTGAACTTTAAGCTATTTCAAAGCTGTTTGTATATGCAATAAATAGTCAATAAAAGCTTTAATGTGCTTTGATCAAGCTGTTCGTCAGTTCCATATAAATTATGATTTATGTCGAATTAATTAGAAGAAATATAACTTATAGTAAATTAAATTTCAATGCTGTGAGTCTCCCTTAACCTTGGTGACAGCCCTCGCCTGCATGCATGCCGTTTTGATGGCAACTTTTTAATAATTTATGCCAACCCGTTCAATTTAGTTAGGTCCGTCGACGAATGTGTTCATATTTCGGGGCGTTGATTTTGATTGCGAATTGTTGTCTGTTCATTTATGGAATTTCATTAGCAACTCGACTCTCGACTGTGTCCAGCTTAAAGCGAGTGTCGGAGATGTGCTCGCATGTGTAAGCCAAATTAAAAGCAGTCGAAGCTTTTTCGCAACTAAAGTCAAAGGACAGCTAAAGCATTTATGGGTGCAGGACATAGCACGAACAGCAGACAGCTGGGGGTGCTCCCTCTCTCCCCCTCTCTCTCTCTCTCTCGCGCTCTCGCTATTCTCCTTTTGGTTCAAGGATAATCAGTCAACATCGCGTGCCGCTGAAATTTCAAGGAGTGTGTATGTGATTTTTATCATGCAAACAGCCGGAAAATGAGCTAAAAAAGTGCTAAATGAGTAAGGTAAATGAAATTACCTGAACGAACACACCTCAAAATTGGACACACACTGAGCGGGAGAGGGGGAGGCGGAGTGAGTGTGTCCAGCTGTGCGTGTGTGTGCTTGTATTTCCGCTGCCACCTTTGACAGCGTTAGGTGTGCTGCGAGTGTGCAAAGTTTTATTAAAGAGCGGAAATTACAAATTTGTCCGCTGCTAATGGATTTCCATTTCAATTTGCACGGCTCTCGACACCTTAAAGCTGTTTCGCTGATTAGCCCACCAAATTTATGCAGCCTCAAAAGTGTAGCCAGAGAATTTCATTTTGCTCAGTTTGTTTCCTTTTATTTGGCGGCGTCGTCGTCCTTGCCGCAAAACGCTAACGACTACAAAATTGCAAGAAAATTACCCGTTAATGTCCAACATTTATGGCCGCGACTGGAAGACGCTGTGGCAAAAGCCAGACATGGGCGCCCACTGCACTCTAGCCAAAAAATACTTATAGATACACACAGATATATATATATAAAGAAAGGCAAAACTATTATGGCCCTTGTGCTTATTACTTGCTGACATGCAAACACTGGCGCTCTCCTTCTGGCCAAACTGCTCCGGCTCCATCGGCCTCCATCTCCCTTCAACAGCTGTCCGCGCTGATGCCAAGGACAAGGACATGCCGAGCTGACTTTAATTCGCGTGGGCGAATTGCCCTGGGCTTTAAGTACACCTGACATTAAACATTTACGCTATTTTGGCATTTCATTTGGAGCCACACACAGTCGCTGCAATAAATAATAACATGACACACATCAGCCTTAATTTATAAGCACAAATCGAAAAAGTAAATAAAATTGGTTTTCAGCGACAGCCCAAAGGAACTTAGCGAGCCTGACACACATGTCGAGCGGTCATTAATAATGTAGCTGGATGCCGCCGCCAAGTGGTTCACAATGAAAATCGACAGTCCAACCACATCGAGGGGTGGCTGAGCCTCCCGTGGCCGTGTGGAATGTCAAACGTGCCGCTTGCCACTGTCAAAGTAAATTTATGCACCCACCCACGGCGGTTGGGCTGCCGGCAGTGCCGAATTCCAGCCAAACTAAAAGTATTTCCTAGTTGTGCCTGGCTGTCTGCAACTAATTTCAATATCATCAAAAATTAATTTCACTAATTCGATTAGAGGGCGCACTCCCCCCCGCAAATGTATTAAAGCTGCACCACTCGGCCGGGTCGAGTGCGTGTGTGCCGATGCTCTGCTCTGCATTCATTAATTTAAGTCAGCCTCTGACTTCGTGGTCCGCAACGATGTGGCAATGGCGTGTGCGTTGCCCTCAAATGCCGATAATATATGGACATTAGCTTCATGATGGCTCGCAGAGGGCTAATTGCCTAAATGTTACCACTTAAGGCTACGATCTCGAGCTCAAGAAAAGTAAATTTCAATGCTTATTTCGGATAAAGAAACTCAGAATATTATTTAAATAGATCTGCCCATTATATGTATGAAGTATGGATAGTATAATTGATAATATTTCCATAATATAATCCATATATTTCGAGAAGCTCGAACGGCACGGAACTTTCTGTGTCTCTCTCACTTCTCTTCTGTTTTGGGTCACTTACCGTTTCTCTCTTTCTCTCTTTCCTTTCTTTGTATCTCATTATCTATCTCTCTCTATCAGGTAATTGATTTAATACCTTTATCCATCTCTCTGTTTCTCTGCCTCTCTATCTCCCTCTCCCACACTATCACTCTTCTCTGTATCTCATTCTCTCTCTCTGCCTCTCACTGCCTTTATCTGCCTGTTTTTCTCTCTCTGTCTCTGTCTCTGTCTCTCTGCCTCTCTGCCTGTCTCTCTCTGCTTCTCTATCTTGCTCTCTCTCTCTCTCTCTTTCTCTCTCTCTCTCTCTCTCTTTCTATCACCATCTTCCTGCTCGTTCTCCTCTCTTTACTTTTACCTCAACGTTCACCTTTAACAATTTCCCATCCCTTCACACTCAACTTTAAAAGCCCCCACCTCCGTGCCCCACACGCCTACCCCTACCCCAGCCGACGACGGAGCATTTAATTAGGTTTCAGGAATAAACTCCATCTTAAAGAATATATGAAATAAAAATGACAAACCTTAATAGCGAATTACACACAACATTTGAGAAACATTTGCGTTTTCATTTCAAGAAGAAGAAGATGCAAATGAAATCGCAGGTAAAAGACGTGCCACCTGCTCCCCCCTTCTGCTGCTTCGGCTGGGGTTTTTCTTTATATTTAATTTGGCTTTATGGGCGCAGCCGCGCCCTATTTCATTTCAGGCAAACAAAGAGCAAAGCCAGATAAAAAGAAATGCTTTCGCCGCATGTGAGTGTGTGTGAAAAGGCATTTGTAAAAAGCCAAATGGAAGCCAAACATATTCACATCAAGCGCCAAAAGTCACGAGCAAAGTGGAGTGGGGCTGGGCAGGGGGAGGCGGGAGTGGGAGCCCCCCAAGTCAGTTCTGCGAGCCAAACGTGCGCTTGGCTTACACTAATTGTCTTTGCTGTGCGTGCGTGCGAGCTGTAAGGGTGTCTCTCTGTGTGTGGCTGGGTGGGAGGGTGTGAGTGTGTATGTGTGTGTGTGTGCATATATTTAACGGATGTTTAGCTACGCGTATGCGGCAGTTGCCTTTTATGGCCACTCTAAACGGCAGCCTCCAAAGCTGAAATGTGAATTCCTCACCTGCAGCATTAGAGCAGATATACCTGTATACTTTGCATATTGTTGCACACCTGGCCAATTATGCGCACTATTTATAAGGCGAATGCAATCTCATTATACGCTTAATGATCAAAAATACATTTTAATAAAGGCGCAGCTAGCGTTTCGCTATGTCAGACACTTCCGTTCGCTTGACTCAGCACAAAAATAATAAAAATATAAATATCTTTGGGTATATTACGAGTTATATGAGATATGTAGAGACCTATGCATGGCCTGCACTTAGCGCATGCCAATCAAATGTCTCCAGCTGCGAGAGACGCCGCAGGATTCGGCTTATGGTTGTTTTGTCATTCTTGGTGGCAATTAAAAGTCGCCAAGGCAATGGTGGGGCAGCACGGCAGGATAACAAGTCACTCACTGAGTCAGTCAGGCTGCGCAGCGTGTCGCCGCTCGCATGTCCTGCCAAACTAAATTAATTGCAGTCCTTTGGCCCAGCGTCCTGCCCCCAGCCCACATTCGTGTAGCTGACGTGCAAATTAACATTACAACAGCAATAAGAATGAGTGCTGCAGCTCTCTGCCCAAAACTTGCGTAGATTAATCGGCCTGATTAACCACACGCAGACCCCACTATATGTATGCGTATGTATTATACTAAGTATGTACATACATAGTATATCTGTAGCCGCATCCGGCCTGCCTATTCCTTAAGCAATTATTTTGAATGACTCTTCTAAGCGATATTTCCGTTGAATTTGTATATACATACTTATACATACACATGTACACATATATATGTACATAAGTAACCATGCAAAATATACGTACATTTAAATACCAACTGTTTTCAGTGGTATTTGTGTGATAGTATTTATTTTAGTATTTCTGTGTAGTATTTATTTCTACATTTTTGATATGTTTTATATTAGTTCAAGTTCAATGCAACCCTGCGTTTGTCTATCGATCTCCGCGATGTATCGCATAGTTACATTTTTGCGATGAACAGTAGATCGACACTAGTTGTTTACAAAAAATTAATGTGATAGAAATGAAACCAAATATGGCATCGGATCGGTTGAATATACTGGACTTGAATGACTACTGTCTTGGTGTCGTACTCAAGTATTTGGATATTAGAGATCATCTCATAATCTTCATTTGTTGATCGGAATTTGTGACTGCTTTTGTTGGCTATAAATTTTTAAATATATTTGCACCGCTCTCAAGCTCTGCTTCTGGTTGACAGTGCTCGATAGTAAAGCTCTCAATCAGTTGTATATAATAATTTAATGAATGAATGTGTTGCGGGTATGTATACAAACATTTATCTTATCATTCAGCGCACACATCTACACGCATTCGGTTTGTTGTACAGGCTTGAGGTGTGAGTCACATTGAGTGAGTAATATTGTAGCCAAATAATTTGTTGAAAGCTATAATCGCGTTAGTTATAAAGAAAGCGTTGGAGCTATACGAAGCAAACCACAAAACACCAAATATGGCATCGGATCAGCTGAGCATACTGGACTTGAATGACTACTGTCTTGGTATCGTACTCAAGGATTTGGATATTAGAGATCATGTGAATTTCGGGCAAGCGTGCAAGGTGTTTCGAGAGGCCTTAAGGGCCTGGGCAACTGTGCTCTATCCGAAGTTTGAGTTTAGTGCAATCGAGGAAGAGGATCTCGTCGATATTGAATGGAAATTAAAATTACTTTCTGTCACCGGTGACGCAATTAAGAAAATGTATGTGAATATTGGCTATAACACGATTCTAAAAAATTTCCCACTGAAAAAGTTCTGCGAAGAACTTAAGAACATGAAGAATTTGAGTTATTTTAACATAAATATGGGAAATCGATTCATTCGCAAGTCGGCGCATTCGAATAGCACTGGAAGCGCTGCTCTAGACACAATATGTGAGAGCCTGAAGTACATGCCAAGTTTGAGGTGTGCTAGCGTCCGTTGTTTGGTTGGCAGGTGAGTTGGATATATACCTGTAAATGAACTAGAATTGAATGCTAATGTTCAAGTTTGCGCCTTTTCATTTTAGAGTCGATGTAAAGGGCTTGAAGGACATAAAAGGTCTGGAAGAACTTGCATTGGAAACCCAAGTAGCCGCCGAAGATCTAGTTGAGATATGCAAATCAAATACAAACCTTTGTAATCTATGGTTATTCGAGGTTGTTGGAGAGCTGACTGATATAGTGCCGCACTGCCAGAACCTACGCCAACTTGCTTTTCCGATGGTCAATTCTCAGAAGTCCTATACCCGAGTTGCGGAGCTACCCAACTTGAGAAAACTTAGCATCAGATCGACAAATTCCACTTCACCTTGCTCCAAGCTGTTGGAGCTCTTCACTGCATTAGATGCCAACGAAACGCAACTGGAGAGTTTGATGTTGGCCTCTAGCTTGGATTTTGAAGAGACAACCAAAATAGTGAAATTTAAATCCCTGAAAGAACTTCTCTGTTCCTTCGATGATGCCAGATGCATTGATCTCCTGACCGATCTAACTGAGCTTGAGGGGCTTTACGTAACGCTTGGTCGAGGCGGCACTGGCGGCAAGGAGTGTCTAAACGTTCTCCGGTCCTGCAGAAAGCTACAGCGTCTGCACATTAACGCAAATCTCTCAACAGACTTCTTAAGCAAGGCATTGCAAGTCTTAGAAAAGGTGCGAAACGTTGAGAAGCAACAGCCGCTTCAATTGTACTCGACGGGCCTCATACATCTGTGCACTGAGGAAGAGGTGAGCATGTGAGCAAAGGTCACCAATAACTTTTGAATAACTTGCGAACTTTCCTTTTCAGAAAATGCTCGTTGATAATCCCTATTGCACAGTAATGAACTCCTCGCAATACCTGCGCCGAATCAAATGGAAGAGTTCTATATCCTAGCTTTATTTTGAAAAAATAAATATGTTTGTATTCATATCAAGTGCATCTCATTCAAGTTGCTCAAATATCACGAAATGCTTCGCATATTTCTGCGCTGAGTTGATATATGGGCTAGCGAATAACCCAGCCATACTCTCGACATAAATCTACACGAAATAATGAAGCATTAAAAATAACAAACAAGCCGGACGCTGGGGCAGAGGCAGCGGGAGACGCACGCGGCCGTGTCGGCCCCCAGGCCGTTTTCGTTTTCAATCTGTGACGTCACACGCTCGACACAAATTGTAAACGAATTTGAATGCTCTTTGTCAGCTCGAAATGAACTGCTCAAGTAAGTGCTCCTCCGCTTCCTCAAAGATCTCAACCTACACCTGAGCAGCATTTATTTTCTTCCATTTTTTTGTTGTTTTTTGGCCACTTGCCAGGTGTATTGTGTGTGTTTGTCGTCTTTTGCAATAAGTTGCAATGGCCCAGCGCTACGCTAAACAAGCAAACAAGATGCCTAAAAGATCGACTATTAGATACCCTAACTTCAGCTGTCATATCGACGACTTGGCGATGCCCTCTACGCAGTTAGAAAACTTTCTGATAGATATTTCTGTAACTTAGATTTAAATTCATATTTTCGCTGGAATATTTCAGTTATTTCATCAACTAGACTTGATTTTTGTTGTTAGATAATTTGGCAATGAACCAAAAATAAGCAGCAGCAGCAGCAGCAACAACAACTGATTTGTACAGGTGCGAAAAGTCTGTGATCAGACTTCTGTGATCGCTGGCGTTTGGCTCGTTTTCTTTGCCCTTTTATTTTTGTTATATTTGATTCACTTGATGGAGATTCCGCTTGCCCTATGCAGCAATATTATCTTCAGAGCTGGAGCTCGGCTAAGTGCATTTAAAAGTCCTTGAGCGGGGCAATCAATGTGGTTTAACCTTTGAAAAGTTGAAAAGGCAACGTTAAACAGATTGCCCAGCGCACGCATCGTTTTGGCCACGCCCTCAGTGTGTCAAACACGCTAATTTACTGTTACATTATTTACATGCACACACACAGCGATAAAACTGAAAGGTTGTCACTTTGGAGGCGTTAGGCGGTCGCTCGCTTCATGGCATTTGCTGTAGAGTGGGTGGCTGAACACACACAATAAGAAGAAAAACACGAAGAATAAATACAACATCGACGAGGAGGTGGCAACAGGGCGCATGAGCAATGCCCTTGCTGCTGGCAGCATTCACGAAATGTTGCCAAGCCAAAATCATAATTTCTTAATAAATGGCAGAAAATAAAGGAAAATAAAGTTATATTATCTTCTAGAATGAAACATACTGTTGAGACTTAGCATATTTATGGACTAAACAATTGAATACTCGCTTCCTGCTATTTTGTTGCAAAGGAGGAATGTTGCTAAGCTCTGAGCTGGCAACATGAATAGCATCCACAAAGTTTCCCGCCAATTGCAGGCCAAGCCGAAGTGTATACATAGATATACACACACACACACACATATACACTGGCAGTGTCAGTAGCAACCCCGAAAAGCCGCAAAGCAAACAAAGCCGTGTTGGGGGTGGGGCCGACGAGTGGCGTGCGCCTGGGTTGGGTTAGGTTAGTCGTCACCTGACGCTCCATCGGCTGCCGTTTCGTACGGCAAAGAGCATCAAATCTGCTCCAAAGCTTAAGCCCAAACCAAAAGCCGGCAACTGACTAAACCCGACCTCCTCCCGGCCCACAAGCAGAGGCCCAACATACAGAACTGTTATTTACATTTTGTTTTGCCGGCTTTTCAGCCACACACGAAGCGCCCAGCCGAGCCGAACGCCACCGCGAGCCGAAGGCGCGCAGCCCGTCGGCCTGCCGTTCGTTTCGCGTTCGCATTTGCCAGTGCCCGTTTCCGAAACGTTTCGAACATCGCATCAGTTGGCAACGGCCTGTACGCTAACACGGACGTCAGTTTCGCACGTCACTTGCCCAGCAACAATTTTTGAGTTTCTGAATTCAGCCATTTTTGAGCTGCCTTCCGTGTGTTATTTTCAGTTATCGCGATTTGCGTTCGAAACGTGCAATTGGTGCAAATCATTCTGTGCAATGTATTGAGAAAATTGCCCCGGCCCGGCCAAGCGAAACCAAACCAACAACAAAAAATTAAGAAAACAAAAGCAAAGCAACGAAAACAAAACAAAAGCATGAAAAAGAATTACAATTTTGAAACGCGAAAAGTGTTAAACATTGCATTCAAATTCTGTGGGTGAGCAAATCTACATGTGCTTGCGACCAGAGCCACCAGCTGATATGGCACAAAAGGTAAATTCCTAGGCTACAGAACCAACAAATTGTCAGCGGCAAATGTTAATTAAAGACAGGCGCAAAGAGTCCGAAAAAAAATTGAGAAAAATTTGACAAAAAAACGAGAACATGGAAAATGTTATTGAGGCTGCCAAAGCCAATCCCATCCATCACTCAATTGCCTGTTCAGTAATTTGAACAGTTTTTTGTTGACTCTTCTCTGTGCTCTCTGCAGCGACAGCGCATAGTGCGCTGTTTATTTAAATTTATTTTGTTTCTGCTTAAACAACTGTGCATTAAATTTAATTTTGAAATTTTAATTGAGAGAAATACGCCGCATTGCACATGTTTTTTTTTTTTTGTTGTATTGTCGGATTTGTTATTGTTATTGTATTGGGCTCCATTGCGTCAGCTCCCCATTTCTGTAGAGCCCATCGTCTGGTCGTTAGCGATAAATAATCAGCTGCCGCTTTGATTTGCGTCTGCTGCCATAAATATTTATGCAACTGGACGCACTTGTTTAAACAGACGGACGGACGGACGGATAGACGGACGGAGAGCACTTCATAAGTATCTGCAACGGTTCGATTGATCCGTCCTGGCACAATTATGTTGCCATATCATAATTTGAAATTGTTTACGCCCTGGCCACGCCCACACAATTAAAACTTTGATATTTGAACAGTTCGTATATATCCGTATATATTTGTCTAGCTGCACATTGTTTTGATCTTATCAGCTGAGGCGCCTCGCCAGCTCTCTGCAGCTCGTTCTGCCTGCTGTTGCATGTTGAGGCTAACAAAATAATTGACAAAACAAATCATTTACGTGGCAAAAAGTTTTCGGTTAAACTGCAGCCGCACGGCGCCGGAGCACGCAACGCGAATAACTGACGACATCGGCAAGGGCTATATATATATATGTATACATATATATGCTTATATATATAGCCCAACAATGGAAGACAAAACAATGTAAATTCCAATGTTGCAGCCTGTCTCTGACTGTGTGTGTGTGTGTGTGTGTGTGTGGCATAGGCCAATGCAATTTGCAATTTGTGGCATAAACAACAAATTCAACGCATTTAAGTGCCCAAATTTGTTAAGCACATTCATAAATTAAATTGCAAATAAAGCATTATTGTTATTAAGTATATATAGAAAATTTGGTTAGGCTTTAGACTTGCTCTGAATGCAAACTCAACTTTCAAGCTTTGATTTGAGCTAAACTTCATTATACAAATTTCTTTACAATCATAAGCTTAATGCGTAGGCGAGCTTTGTTTCTACTGAAAATATTTTAGACTTTCTTATATGATAATCGGATATATAGACTGAACTATTTGAAGCTGGCTAAAAACAAAATATCTGAAATTAGACTCAAATTGTTTAAAATAAATCATGTGAGTTTAAGTTTGTAGACTTGGATCAACTTACAACCTTAAGAGCTTTCTTTTAAAGTAAACTAATTTTTATAAAATATTTTTGGCACCTCATTTGGCTTTAGGTATATCAAATTTCTCAATTAAGTCTGTCTCAATCTCTATAAAAATCCTTAGACTTAACATAAATTTCCACAGATCACTTCTGGCTCAAAGAACTGAGCTCGCACCCAACTCAGCTGACTCAATTTCCAAACTATTCACAATATTCATGTTTTTCCCTTGCCTAAGTTTCTATTTGCAAAATCTCAGCAAACCAATCACAATATTCATGTTCTTTCCGCCTGCCTACAATATTTTTTGTAATTATCTCAAATTTTCGTAGTAATTTCATGGCTCATTCCCCCAATTTAGTTTCGTTGCTAATGAGCTTCGACTAGCAGAAACTATAAATTGTAAAAAAAAAAAGTGTAGTCCTTGGCTAGTTCCGAGAGTTGAGCTCTTTAACTAGTTCCTAGATTTGAACTTGAATCTGCCGACTTGTTTACCATAATTCCATAAGATATACAAATTGGGCGTATTGCACATACGCCGCGTCTGCCCGTTTGCATTTGGGCAATGGTTAATAAATTTAATTGTTTCTGATCTGCTGCCGCTTCTTCTTCTTCCACCTCTTTCATTTGATCTTATATGTGTGTTTTTTTATGTGAAGACTTTTCGATTACTGCGAGAACATCTGGCAGTTGAGGCCATAAATCTGCCGATTGACTGGCGCTAAGGCCAACTCTGTGCTCTTAATTGGCCAAATCAGTCAATTACTCTCGACATATTTGCTAATTCAATATCGAAAGCGAATGCAAGCGAAAACTTTTAGCCACAATTTAAATTACATTTCGAGGGTGGGGGCGACAAAAAACCGCAAATTTTTGTCGCCTGCGGCGGGGCATTTCAAGGGTGTTTATTTGGTTTGTGGCTTACAGTCGATTGCCTGATTTACACACACATATAGAGAGAGAGAGAGAGAGAGAGTGAGTGAGTGAGAGAGGGAGAGAGTCAACATGTTAACAAGTTAACAAGCTGTTAAACACACTCCATACAGCGCAGTTGGCGCTACGTTTATTGTTATTAGTTTTTGGCCAGGCTCCCACATGGGTCTAGGCCTGACAAATAGCTTCCCTTCGCCTCGGCCTGTTTATTAAAATCGAATTGCGACTTATTGGGCGCACGCTACAGGCGCCTCACAGCAGGCAATTGCCATTTTATGGCATTTGTATATCGCTAATATAATAAGCATTATGAGCAATAGTCGTAGCAACGTATGGGCCAATAGTTGTCAAAGATACAAACGTTGGGCGTGTGGGCGAGTCTTCATAGCTACGCCTATTAGATAAACTGAGCATAGAGAAGTCTTTTGTTTTGTCTGTGATAACGAAAAGCTTTAAAAATGCTTATTGTTTTGCAGGTAAATCTATTCTAAGCCACCTTTCTATGCGATTCTCATGTTTGCCATGTCGGGCCAATCTTTTACTTTTTGATTTTCTTAGCTTTCTCTCGCGTTCTTTTTACCTGAATACTTATCATTCTTACTTTTTGCCTTTCTTTATCCTACTCTCCCTTTCCTCTCTTCTCTATCACCCTTTCTCTTTGTTTCTACATTTTCCTCACTTTTCATTATATCTTTTATTCTATATTTTGTCTTGTTTCTCTTTCTTTTCTTTATATCTTTTCTCCATCTCTTCTCGTTCTTTACTCTCTCGTTCTTTTTTTTTTAATTTTCAGTTCATTTATTATTCTGACTCTCTTTTATTCTGTTAATTTAGCATTTTCCCTCTCTCCCTCATTCTCTCTCTCTCTCATTCTGCTTCTATAACATCATATTTTGTATACTTCTTCGCCTGTCATCTGTCTCGCCTACGCACCTAAATGTATGAGAAGCACATAGAAGGGCGCTACAGAGTTTCGTAATCAGGCATAAGCTCAATTGTGCTGCTGCTTGTGTTGTCCTTGGCAGCAGGTGCTTCAACGCGACGATTGGGCAAATAAATAGACTCGCTCATAAGTTTATATAACTAGGAACTAGTTTATGGCCGCACAGAAGTTTATGGCGTTTTAATTGTTTTTCTGTTTTTTTTTTTGTTCTTTTCTTTTCTTTTCTTTTCCTTCCTCCTCGGATTGTCGGGGTCAACATGTGCCTTCCAGTTTCGACGCCAACTCTGTCACTTAGCCAATCAAGTTTTCCTCGCAGCTGTGGCCTGTTTATTTATGTGCGCCTAATTTATATTTTTCCCTCTACTGTAGTCTGGTTAGCTGCTTTTGCACGCTGGCTCGCCGCTCCGAATTGTAATAATAATATATAAAAATTTCAACGGCTTTGTCATCGTCGCCCCGCTGGGCGCTATAATTACCCAAGGAAAACGCACACACCCACAAATGATTTGAGTGGCAAATCTGAAGCACATTACCTGCGCATATTTGTGCAGTTACAGCATCAGCATCAGCATTTGCACCTGGCCCCGCACATGACCTCACCTGCTGCATCATCAAAGCAGCCGTCGCATTAACTTTGCATCTAAACAGGCAGCCAAAAGCCAAAAGCCGTTGCAGCTATTAAAAATCAAAAAAAGAAAAGAATTTGAAACGGAAAACGGCAAACGGCAGAATGGAAAATGGAAAATTCCAAGCATATCAAAACCATTTGGGCCACAATTGCAATTGCAATTGCGAATGCGAATCGCAGGTGCCTAGCTGCTCGCTAATTTATGAGCCGTGCATTGCGGGCAATTGTAACCGTAAATTGGCACTTTGAATTAAACAAGATGCCCAGCCACTGACCCCCTGCATGGAGACTCCACTATAGCTCACTTCCCGGGAGACCGCTGCTGTAGAGTCTCATGTAAAGGATCTCTGCCTACTTCTCTATAACATATCCTTCTTAGCTTTACTCTGTAACTCCTTTCTCTATTATACTCTTCTCAATGCAGCTTCCCTTCTTTAAAGTCTTCTCTCTGCAGGTTCTTCAACATTGTCATCTCCCCTCTAGACCCTCTCCTTTATACGGCCTCAATAGCTCCTCATCTTTAGCCGCTTCCTTCCCTGTAGCCTCTCTTCTTTAACTCTCCTCTCTAGGTCTCCACTTTTGTCCCTCTCTTCTCTCTAATCTCTCATCTGTAGCATCGGCCAGCCTCTCAACGCTAGCTCCCCTCGCCAATCTCTTCTGTCACATTGAGTGCAAAAATGTGTCAATCGCCCAAAATGGCTGCTAATTGGAATTGTGCTAAAATAACAGTTAATTTCGATTAACTCAGTCCTTTGTGGTACAGTCTGACCTCTTTATAAATGGAAAAATAGAAAAAATAAAGGAAATTTAACTTTTTTCTAATTAAAATGCAAATGCAGAAAAAAGTGTTGCAAAGCGACCGAATTGACCTCTTTTTGAATGACAAAATAGAAAAAACTAAAAAATGAATTAGCTAAAACAAATTTCTTTAAATGCAGACCTAGTCAAATAATACTAAGAGTAATGTCATATAGTCATAACTCCCTGTTAATTGATCAAAAAATTCCCCTTTACTCATTAATGTGCTGAAAAATATCTAAATTTCCGCAGTTCACAAGCTGTCATCCACTACAATCGATAGCATCGATAATTATAAATAACAAATTCTCTGCTCCTTCAGCCAAGAGCATGGCCAGCAGGTATTACTGACTGTGCCATACTCTGTACGTAGTTGCAAGTAACAGAAAAGGGAATGTAAGGGCTGATTAAGAATAGCGAAACGAATTTGATTGACTAACGGACACACTAGAGAGTGGGAGAGGGTGAGAGTGAGGAGGGGTAAATGGAGTGTGAACTAGAGAAAAGTAGTAGTGTGATAAATAGAGAGAGAGAGAGAGAGAGAGAGAGAGAGAGAGTGTGATTAAGAGGAAATGAGAAATAAAGAAAATTAGAAAAGACTAACTATACTTCGTGTCTCTACTTCTCTCTCTATCTTTCTCCCTCTTTCTCTTTTCTTTTCTCTCTCTCTCCCTCTCTCTAATTAGCAATGCACACAAATCTATCCAAATCTACGTCCAGCCATATATACCCGTCATGCACACAGTGTGTGTACAGAGTATATGCATGAAGTATATATGAAATGCTCATAAATACGACCCGAACGCATATGTATAAATAAATTATTGTCTGATTGATGTTTTTACGTCAGGAAACGATTTGCCAATGGCGTGAAATTTACTCTCACTGATTTTGTTGCTCGTTGTTATTTGTTGTTGTTGCTGCTGCTGTTCTTATTAGTGTGGGCTTACGTGCTTGAGCTTCATGTGCCAAGGATTTGTATCGAATTTACTTTTTATTGATTGGCACTGTGTGAGCCCACGCCAATAATTAGCTAACTGCAAATGCCGCTCGTTGGGGCCATAAATTCCAATGGCTGACATTTCGTGTCAAGGCTTGCCAGCGAGTCAGCAGCGATTGATAAATTAATCAAAATTAGTCCTTGAGAGTGCATAATAAATATTTATAGCATGCTTAGGCGAAGCGAATTCTTGTTCTTTTTCAATTTCAATTGCAATTTAAACGTCCATCAATAACGTGGACAACAAAACGTTAAAGCAGAGATTAAACTCAAGACGCGAGACTTGAGACTTTGTTGGCGAGCCATATTTCAAGCCATGTAGAGAGTGAGAGAGACAGAAATGAACTCGGTCTGACAACGAAGCCACTTAAGCCAACTGAGAAGTGGAGGAGCTGGGAGTTGGGCACTGGGTGCCACTGACAAATGAAGATTGACATTTACAAAACAGCTGAAAAACAAAACCAAATCTCGCGACAGTCGAGTTGAGTTTTTAAAAGCAACTTGTTGTCATAAGGCAGCGCAGGCGTTGGCATCACAGGGCGGCGGGGGGCGGGTTGGGTATGGGGCAAACGTTTTTTTGCGTACGTGAAAGATTTAAAATAAAACCACTTAGCGGCTGCAACATTTGCTCGACAATTGCTAAAGCTCTGGCAAAGCGTGATGAAGTGTCCTTCAAGATGTTAAAGGCAGCTCAAAGCGGATCTGCAATAGATGTTAGAGTGGGAGCGGGCGGGGAAGCAAAGAACAGTGGATAAAGCGGATGAGAGGGGTGGCAAAGCTATAACAACTGAACATAATAAATAATTTAAGTTTTTGAATAGTTAATAGATGCCAAATAAGTTTGTATATATTTATATCAAATTTGTGGATAAATATTTGAAATATTTTATATGTTAAATATATATATAAAGGTTTATTTATATAATAATAATAATATTTGTGAAAACAATATTTTTTAACTTAAATTTACATATAAAAAAAAAAATAAATACATAATATTAATAATAATAATAAAAAAAAATTCAAATGATGTTATTAAAAAAGTCTTAAAGAAATTTGTTTCTTTAAATTAATATATTTCTATAAATAATATTTAATTTAAAGAAACAAAATATTCAATTATTTAATATTCAATATTCAATTATTATTTATTAAAGTATTTATTATTAATCTAATATATTTTTTATTTATTGTATTTGGTATAATAAATTATTTTGTATTTCCAATCAAAACTTAATTAGGCCAAAATGTTGCAAAATTAACAAAGTCAAAGCTAACCAGAAGATGTTGCAGAGGAAATTGCGATTTTACTAATATAATATATTTATGCAAATTACATTTAAATGCAATTTAGGCACATATTATGCCCAAGTCTAATTAATAGTATATATATGTATACAACTTGTATACTTTACTTGCTTAATTATATAATATTCAACTATATATATATTTACATACACATATATTTGCCCATCTTATTTTCTTTGCTGACTATTGCAATTAGGTTTTTGTTTATTTTGGTTGCAATTTAAACAATTAATGTCAAGCGGCCCATACGCAGAGCGAAACTTGAGCTAATCAAATGAACTGAATTTCAGCTCATTGGCTTTGCCTTCAGATGAAAATGTGTGCGATATAAAAATATATATAATATAAAAATATATTAATAAAAAAAAATAAAGAAAAACAAATATATATATAAATTAAATAAATTAAAGTAGCTAAAATCAAAAATAATATATATAGTACATGAGCTGTGTTACAACAACAACGAGAGTAGAGGCACTTTGCGGGGGCGTCACGAAAATAGTTGGCTAAAAGAAAAATATTCCTATAGAAAATCGCTTTTGTATTGCACTCGTTATCCACCTGCGGCATTCAACATCATTATGATCTTCGTAGCTGTCCATTTCAATATAGCTCTATATACATTTGTATTTTTAGCGCAATTTTCATTATTAACTAAAAACTGTCAGACACACGCCTGCAGATGCCCGTGTGCATTTGAATGTCAGTCGGCGAGTGTGTCTGAGTGTGAGTGCGAGCGAGACGGCGCGAGGCAGCAGGCGGAGCGGAAATTTCGTGCAGTGTTGGAAGCTGTCAACATTTTGAGACGCAACAAGTTGCCAGCAACAAAATGGCGGAAACGTGTCGCTGCCGGCGCCGCTGCCGCTGTCACTGTCGCCTTTGACGCTGCATCAAAGTTTCTTTTGTCGCTCATCGAGGGCCGCCTCTAAATTTATGAAATGATTTATGCATTTTTAAACGCAACTTTAAACTTTTTTATTGCTTTGAGAGTTGCAGCTGGAGCAGGAGGCGAGCAGCGGCGGCAGCATCCTAATTGTGGCAAACTTTCGCACAGGCTTCATATCCTGCTGCAGCTGTGATAGCACGTCCTGCCCGGCAGTCGGCCTGTCCGTGTGTGTCTGTGTTTGGTGAGCCGCCTGTCCCATTGCCGTTGTCCCTGTCGCTGTTCATTGACTTTGGCAGCAACAAGAGCCAGGACAACGTAGCGCACAGACAGGACACACACACACACACACACACACACATACACGCATACGTACTACACGCACTGTGACTTTGTTTTTAATACACTCCAGTGGCCGTTGCATCGATCGAGCTATGGACAAACAAGGCGTCTGCCGCTGCCGTTGTCTGCCAGCCGCAGTTCATTACTCCTCCAGCCATCTACGGCTCCTCCGTCTCCCACTCCCCCTAGGCTTGTCCGTCCGTGTGTGCACTGACTTTTCATGCTCATATTTTGCGGCATGTCTTGCCACGCAACACGCCGTGTGTTATCCACTTGGCGCACGTCAAGCCCTGCCAAAGATTATCAATAACCAAGCCAGAGACACGCTGTCCTCGCCTCGACTGCAGCAAAGAGGATATTGGCCAACGTTTCGCAACTTGTTACGCCCGCTTAATCCCACATTCACATCAATATCAATCGCCATTGCAATCGCCCATCGACATTTTGTTTACGAGTGACACCATTTCTATGGCAGCCTTCCTCATCGATTAAACGTTAAATTGTTATTATCATATTTAGCCAGCGCTGAGTTCGCACAGTCAAAGCGCTGCCGGCTCAATCAGCAGCAGTTGCAAAAATTGGCTAAAGAGTGGATACTCTAGATGTATCAAATTTCAGTTCTTATATTATTTCTTTAGATCTTTAAGCAGTTCTCTAGCCACAAGTTGCTCATCTATACAAGCGCAGCCAACTTAACTACTTTACTAGCAACATTTCATGTTGCCAAGCTTATACTTGAAATTCCCACTGCTTTGCTCCAAGCAGTTCAAATCTTTGATAGTTTCCCAGTGCCAGTGCTAATTGCTTCAGATTTGTGTCGATCGTTTTCGCTCTAAGCTTTTCTCGTATTCATATTTATATTTATTTTTAGCCACACTTAACGCCAACTCTGCCCAACTGCTTGACAATTCTGCGCTGGCCCATGCAGTGTTAGGGTATTGCCGCTGTGGCAGGCGTCTGTTTTATGTTGGAGGACTTGGGCAACGCATAAACATATTCGTGTGCCGGGATGTTTGGCATTTTGGGCTGCCGCAAGCCGCATCATCATAATTTGCTGAAGGCGCTGTGGCAGGAAGTTGCCCGTTGGAAATATGCTAGCAGAGGGCAGGGTGAGGGGTGGTTGGTGCGAGGAGTGGTTATGCGGGCAACGACCGTGGGGCAACCTTGTCATATCCTGTTGACGCTCGCCACTCAGGTGGGCTCTTTGTCTCTGTTGCGCGGCGGAAGTGTGAAATATTTTTAGAGCGTTTTTTTCCAACTCAGTTTTCTTCTCTTTATATTTTTTTGCCTTCTTCAAATGGAATTTTTGCGCTCGAGCGTATTTTATTGGCATTTTGCAGCAAATTTGTGGCCGTGCGCCATGAAAATACCATGAAAATTGCGTTGAAATTTTCATATTACATTTTCTCGCAACAATTTGCCAGCTGGAAAATGCTGTCGCTGTTGTTGTTGCTGGGAATTTTCGTAATTGATTTAGCCAAAT
Organism: Drosophila peninsularis; assembly: GCA_035047485.1. Lineage (NCBI taxonomy): Eukaryota > Metazoa > Arthropoda > Insecta > Diptera > Drosophilidae > Drosophila > Drosophila peninsularis. Next base: position 2,995,905 of record JAWNPN010000090.1, read on the forward strand.
TGTAAAAATGAATCAAAGCCGCGGCCATTAATTCGTGCCTCGCATGTCCTGGCACTGCAACTAGGACCCCAATTGCCGTTCGCCCACTGGCCAATTGGCACTTTTGACAGCCTTTTCATTTCCATTCGGGCCATGTAGCGCACGTTGCATAAATTGGTGGCATGTTGCATAATTATGCGTCGCTTGTCACTGCATTTGCATGCGTTTGCAATTTGCCCATTTTTCCGGCCAAGTTTACACCAGAGACTTGCCAAGCGTTTCAAGCATTTTAACACAATTCAATTACCAATTAGAACTGGAATTGGAATTGGAGCGGGACAATAGATGAAGGGGGAAGAGAGAGAGAGAGAGTTTGGTCTTTAACTGGATGTGGGCAAAGGATTTCAACTCCATTAGGGATAAAGGTAAAGATAACTAGAAGATGCATATCTGATGAACATCAGCTTTATATCTCCTACGTATCTTAGGCATACTATATCTACATTAGCGTATACTAAATATTATCTCATTATATGTGAGTTGCTGGAATGTATCTATACCTATTGAGGTACCTATGTACCTATGTAGATATGTCTAGCTTTGATTGTATAGAGGGCCCTATGTATGTCTCTATACCTATAGAGGTATAGAGGTGCCCTTGTAATTATGAATATATATATATAGAGATATCTGCCTATGGGCGTATAGCTGTACCTATATATACCTACAGAGGCAGAGAGGTACCTATGTAGGTATAGATGTACCTATGTATATCTAGCTATAGAGATTTAGAGGTACCAATCAAATGTTGCTTAGGAAAGATTCTATAATCCGGCTCTATAGACGCTGCTGTTGCCTCTGCATTGGCTTTTGATGAACGCACAATGTTGCGTGCCAAACAGACAGAGGCTAACAAATAATTGCTGTAAATTCCACGCCTGTCAACAGCAAAACACAATTTAACGGCATTTTTATTACAGCTGCCAAAGGTGCATGTTGCGCTTGTACTATGCCTATACCAATACGTATATATATATATAGTATATATTTATACATTGTGCTTGTTCAGCTAATTAAATCAACTAAAAATGCGAAATAAAAAAGTGATGCCACAGTGTGTGTTGCAAGTGTGAGCTGTCTGCCACACACACACACACACACACACACACGCAACAAGCACACCCCTTTGTCAGTGGGGGCTTTGAGTTGTTGATGCTTGAATATTTGGGTCAATTATGCGATTTGTCGCGCCGCAGACACAACACGAGGCACAGCCAAGCCAATCCATCAGCTGCCCCCACCCCAATGTGTCACTGGCATTGAATTGCCTGCCTGCTGTCAGTGAGGAGGGGCGTGGCCCAGGTGGGCGTGTTGGGATTGCTGTCTTTGGCAGCCGCACAGCGGTTTGCCTTTTGCGTAATTATTTGTCAAATTCACACGGCGCTTCGGTCACTAACGAGCAACAGGCCAAGCGGCTGCTGGCTGCCCCAGCCAATCAACACCCAATACCAGCGCCCATTGACCACCCACCCCCCATCAATCAGGCGGTAAGCTCATTATGAGACATATTCATTTGCACTTCCGTTCGGCTAGCGGAAGTTGTTATCATTACAGTTAGTAATCGCACAAAAAACAGTTAAGATTACAGCTTATCAAAATGATTTTTGACTCAGCCCGAAAGTATGCAACAAAAACTTTATCTATTGAATATATATATGGAATCAGCAATGAAAAATATTTTCTTCATTTATTTACAATTTTAAAATATATTTTTGATTTGTTTGTTTTACATTTGTAACAGTAAATTATGTGTTAATATAAATAAATTGTGGTAATAAAAAAGAAGCACATTTTGGCAAAAGTTTTCTGCATTTCCTTAACACTTGTCATAACTATAAATATATATACATACATATATATATATATATATATATTTAGTGTACATTAATTGCAAAATTAAATAAATTATACAAGAAAAATGCGTACAAAAAGCTTTACATTTAACAATTGAATTATTAATATTAATATTATTTTTATTGTTTATTGCACACATTTGGAAGCACAACTGTGTAAATTATTAATAATTATGATTGAATTTAATCAAGAAATTTATGCAATTATGGTTCGTGTGAAAGGGGGGAAAATTTCGTTTTACTGTGTTTATTTATAGGCATGTGCAACAAAAGTTTGTTCGTTGTTTTGATAAGCGAGCTGTCTAGAAGCCGTTATCGTGGCGCATTGGTTTCGCGCTTGAAATCATCTAGATTTATTTACAATTAATTATAGCTCTTTCTTCGCAGTCGAATTTCCAGAGAAATTCTAACCGCGTTTGTCATATAGATTTGTTGCTGAACTCGGCTATGTTTAGACACATGTGTCTACACATATGCTGTTTATGTTTGTCAACTACGGCCCCCCATACACACGCACACACACAGATACACAACTAGAACAACACCGACAAAAATGAATACTTTGCTCTTGTGCGTGACAGTCGATGGTTCGCCTACCCACTCATACACACACACACATATATATATGTATATACATATGTATGTAACTGTAATTGTTACTGTTACTAAAGTGAATCATTTATTTATTTTGTTTTTCGCAAGCTTCGTTCGCTATCTTTCGCACTGCTCGCTGCACTTTCCGTTCTTTTTGCTACTTCTTTTTGTGTTCCCCTCCCCCTCGCACCCATTTAGAGAATTAGGCACTTGCGTTTGCGTGTGTTGCGTATGGGTGGGCATAGGACGGAGCGTATGGCCTCGTCGAACACCGTTTTCAGACCCTTCTGCGTCAGAGCCGAGCACTCCAGATATTTGACCGCCGCGATTTCCTTGGCCATGGCCAGGCCCTGCGGATAGGTGATGGGCGTTAGCTTCTTGTCCTTCAGCTTCTCAATTGTCTGCTTGTCGTCGCGCAGATCGAGCTTGGTGCCAACGAGTATGATCGGCACGTTGTTGCAGTGATGACGCACCTCGGGGAACCATTTGGCCCGCACGTTCTCGAAGGAGGCGGGATTCACCAGCGAGAAGCAAATGAGAAAGACGTCCGTCTGCGGATAGGACAAAGGTCGCAGCCTATCGTAGTCCTCCTGTCCGGCCGTATCCCATAGGCCGAGATTAATCGGCTTCGCGTCGACCATCACATTCGCCGAATAGTTATCGAATACGGTTGGTATATATTCGCCGGGGAAGGCGTTCGTCGTATAGCTGATCAGCAGGCAGGTCTTGCCCACGGCGCCGTCGCCAACAACAACACATTTGATTGCCTGCATGACGTCGTCTCAGTTTGCTGCTGCTGCTGCTGTGGTTGTTGTTGTTGCTTTAGTTTCTTTATGTATCTTTGCACTCACACAGTAGTGCGAGGGAGGCAGCGAATTCAACAAGTTTTGGCGATTATACAACTCGCGTATCTACTTTTTGCTCACGCACTAACACAGATACACACACACATGAACACGTTGACGATCGAACGCTCACAGCTGTAGCTCTATATATGTATGTATTTGCATGTGCAGTTAATCAATGCGATTACTTTGTTGTTGTACTTCTGCCCTTTTTTCTTTTCTGCTAAATTCACTTGTTGGCAAAATTAAATTGTTGCCCGCATGGAGAAATTTTGCACGAGCAGCCAAATAAAAACACACCCAAACGCTGTGAAATCGACGCAGTCACTGAGCGAACCAAACGATCCAGCGTCGAGCGTCGGAGAGCGTAAAACAGAAACAGAAAATAAATTGTGTTGCTATCGTTGTTGTTGTTGTTGCTTACTGCTGGCTCAGGCTAAACAGCTGCACTGAGAGCAGTTGAGCACACTAGCTGTCTCTGTTGCGCGCATCTGTGTTTACCTGCTTGGGCAAAGTATGCCGCGCACGCTCCCACACGCGAAGCAGCAGCAGCAAAACAGACAACAGTGGCGTCGCAGAGAGTGTGTCAAGTGCTGAAACGCTGCGTGTGACTCACTCGTTGCTGGTGACGTTTCGAAGAGCATGAGTGTGCAGAGAGAAGTGAGCAATGAGCTGAGAGCCATTCAGAGAGAGAGAGAGAGAGTGCGCGCGTTCACTTGACCTTGCTTTGGTCTTATTTGATGTGAATTTTCTTCTAAATTTGTGCGTTCGCTTTCCATGAATTTTTCTTTCTCGCTGTTGTTATTGCAGTTATCGCCGCTGACTGTTTTAATGGACCGCAAAAATGCATGCGTTTGCACAATATATCGACACAATCGACACCGCAGCCAAAAACCTAAATCGAACAAGCCCAACAACAAACCAAAACCGAAACCGAAACCAAAACCGAAATCCGCATTCGCATCCGCGATAGCCAAAAATGCAGAACGCAAAGCGCTTGTTCGTGCATGTTTCCGCAGCACTGGCCACGCCCACTCCCACCCCCCACTGGCGCATTTCCATTTTCATTTTCATTTTGAACTTCAGCGAATCGTGAAATATTTTCACAATTTTTCAAGTTAATTTCTTTAATTGGATAATTAAATAGGCTCTACAAATTGCTTGTTTATAAATAAAATTTACATAAATACTTAAGTGAATAATGAAATAATTATAAAAAAAAAGAAATAACATTATGAATTTTATTGTTTAAAGTGCAGCAAAGCAATATAGTGGTTTATCGGTATTTATTATTATATTAATAAATACGGTTACATTAAAGGAAAATCGAGTCATGAATAAAATACGATTTTATACTTTGTTGAACTGAGATATCACGTTTATGCAAATATATATACATATGTACATCTGTGTGCATAATCAGGTTTTGCAACTGTAAAATTGAAGTCGAGTGATATATATGTGACAATTATTTGATAACTGTCGCAGTTGTCCGCCTCCATAATTGGCAAAGTGATATATGTATGTGTATATAGTGCAGCGTAAATATGAGTGCATAACACGCGCCACGCCCACAATTTGCCACAGCAGTTGGCACCATTAACGAACAGTGGGCGAGTTATTCATAATTGTTGCTGCAGCCCAAAAGTGCGACAGAGACAGAGCAATGCAAAACAAACGCCATTTTTATTGCCACACACGCACACACACACACACACATACATACATAATGAATGAATGCGCTGCTAAAGAACCGCAATGTGAACCGTTCCGTTGCCTTCGCTGTCGCTGCAGAGCCCAGGCGTAAAACAAATATAAGCCGCATGGCTGCAGACCAACAATAAATTTAACACTTTAACTGTGATGCATGTGTGTGTGTGTGTGAATGAAATGAAATGAAATCCGAGCTAACGGTAATGCGAGCATGAGCATGAGCATGAGCATGAGCATTCACATGTGTTCCCAAACATGTAATCTCCTTAAATTGTTAAGGCTTACCTATAATGTTCGACTGCACTGTAAGATATGCGAGCGTGGGCTCTGACTGACTTAAGTGTTACAGTTATCCATCATAGAGTACAACTGCCTAATAGGGCAGCTCTGCCCATAATATTTGACTGCACTGTCATCTGTGGGATCGACTTGAAGTTGGCTGCAGGCAGGCTGGCTGCGTGAGCTGGAGCGAGCAGAAGCAGCTTTAAGGATACTGCATCGAAGCGAATCGATAGGCAATGTTCCGGCGGAAAACTTTTCATATTCAAGATGAATTTTTGAAATTGAAATTTTTTTAACACTTGTGCCGCGCACTGGCTCAATTCAGTTTGCAAATTAAATTTTGTTTAATGAGTAGCGCAATAAAACGCATTTACTGTCAAGTGATAAAGTGTCATTTCACTCTGGCTCGCTGGCACTTTTATTATTTCTGTAACAACATACTATATGGTACATATATATATTTTTCATTTGTATGCCACATGTGTGCGTGTGTGTGTGTGTGTGTGTCGGGCACGCCCCACACTTCCGCCGCCGCCCACTGTTGACATGCAGCAATTATTAACTTTTATGCGGCTGCTGCCATGGCGCCGTGTGTTTGTTATTAATTTCTTGTTATTTATGCAAATAGTTCGCACTTAATACATATATATTTTTTCTCTCTCTGCAAATTGCTTTGCGCATTACAATAAATTAACAGCATAAGCGAACAACAACAAGAACAACAACAAGGACGAGGACAATCTCTGACACGTTTCCTGCTTATCGACAACGTCGCAGCATTTTTATTTTTTATTTTTAAACAATGTTGCATACGCTGAGGCGCTGGCCATAAACTCAACTGAGTTATCGCCCGCAGACGTGCAAGACAGCTCGGCATGTTGACCATATACAAATATATATATATACATACATACATATATATACTCTAGATATGCCATATAGATATGTTTGGCAGGCTGCATAGTTTAGCCCGCATTTGTTTGGTTTGCTTGGGGTCACGTTTTCTGTCTGCGCTGCTTATGAATAAAGTTGTTGAAGTCGGCTTGTCAATGCCCACACACACACACACATAGACACACCCATACACTCACACACACACACACACATGCCTTCATCATCATTTTGCAGCAGCCTCCCTTCAATTGGGGTTATTTGTCGCTCTATTCTAGCACGAGCCACGCTTTGTTGACTTTTTGGCTCTGAATGGCTCCAGCGTCTATTCAATTCGATGTCGTCTATTAGAGCGGGGTGCGTGGGTGGTGAAAAAAGCAGCCCTCGAGCAATTTGAAATGAAAAGTTAAACATACATATGGTAAAAAAGGAGAGCAGACAAAAAACAAGAATGATATGTGCCGCCCATATTTGTGGGCAGTAAATAGCAACAGGACGAAATGTGTCCTTTGACATTTGATCGCACGATAATCCAGCACAGAGACAAGAGACGAGCCAGCTGCCTGTTCGGCTGCTCGGCTATTCAACAGCTATTTCTCCATTTAATGGCCTGTTGCATTATTTAGCGCAGCGACAAAGTCAATAAAAACAAGAAATTGCTTTAAAATGAGGCGCTTTAAGGTACAGTCCCGCCAAGCTGTGTGCGGCTTTAAGCCGTAGACAATGCGGCGCATTAGGCATCCTTGCCCAGGATATTGCCAGCCGTCGGTAATTGCGCTGCTCCACGTCAAACGGCATTTCATGCGCTCCTTTTTATAGGGCTAAGCAGTTAAGTTATTGATTAACACTAGTGCATAAATCGTAATATTGAATAAATATTTTTAAATAAATATATTTTAGTATTTATTTTTAAATATATTATTTTTATTTTTTTAAATATATTTATTTTTATGATTTTAAAATTTGTTTTTTACAAAACAAGCTCTAAAAAAATTAAAAAATAATTAATTATTTTTATTTAATTAAATTATGTTAATATATTTTTTCTATAAATATTAAATTTATAATAATAATTAATTAAAACAAAATATTTAAAAAAAACTAATATATTTTGTTATTTGATCATTTTTTTTTTTAATTTAATATATATATATTTTTTTATTTCATATATTTTTAAAAATTTTTTTTGCATTTATAATATATTTATAATTTTTTATTAATATATTACATTTACTTTTATATTAAATTTGTCAACCCAATAACTTCAATATGTTCTCCAGCTGTCATTCATCAACAGTCTTAGCTTCGTAGCAAATCAAAGTTTTTTCTGTTCAATTGAAAGCGCATTCAATAGTCGCATATGCCCCACACGCCGCTGTTCACACTCAATTACAAAGCGCACATGTGTGAGTTGAGCTGTTGAATTGGCGTTTTTCAAGTTTAGCCGCGACGACTTTTTACTTTACGCTCAGCATCTTAATTTACTTTAGCAGTCAGGCAGCTGGAAAACGAAGTGCACAGCCGGCCTAAGTAGAGAGAAAGGAGCGAGAGAGAGAGAGAGAAAGTGAGGTAGAAGTTGTGGGAGCAAAGAATTACGGCAATTTCCTGAACAATTTCTTGTGGCTGAACTTGCCTGGCTGCGAACAGGCTAACAGAGTAGATGTTAATACACACACACACTCACACACACACACACACACACATGTGTGTATATTTTTTTTGAGTGCAGCGCTCAGCAGTGCAGTTAATTATAATTAAGACGAGTTAACTAAGCACTTGCCAGGCACTTGCGGAGCACTGCGAAAGGAGGGGCGTGGCAGGACGTTGTTGTTTTGTTTATGCAATTTAAATTTGTCAGCTGTTGCTGTTGCTGTTGTTGTTGACTTTAATTAAAGCAGCGCGTTCATTAAAAAAGTCAGACGGCAGCTAGAGAGGGTGTCAGCAAAAAGTAGGCCAAAAAAGTGTTGCATATTCAACGGTTATTCAATACGGCTCTTGGATTTGGCGTGTGGCATGTGGCATGTGGCATGTGACGGTGGTGGCTGCAACAATGCTGCAAGCAAGCTGCGAGCTGTTATGCAAAAAGCAAACGAAGAATGAAGCACGGCGACAATCCTTCATTTGCAAGGACAATGCACAGGATAACTGAGAGAATAGAATCGGCAGGCAGGCAGACAGCCAGCCAGTGGAGTGGCGCGGCATGCCATTATAATAAATAAAGCGCCTTTCACTCATAACTGGCGCACAATGCCTCTGCCTATAGATGCGCCTGTCAAAGTATCTATAGCCAGGACTGCAGCTGTATGTGTATCTATAGCTGTCGCTGTATCTGTAGCTATAGCTGTAACTGCAGCTGTAGCTGTATCTGAGTCTGTTAGCTGTATCTATAGCTATAGCTGTATCTGTCTCTGTTAGCTGTATCTGTCTCTGTCTCTGTATCTCGATCTTTTTTAATATAGTTGATGGCATCGAAGTCTTTAATCAGCCGCGACTTGAGGTGCGAGCGTCTGTGCAATTAAAGACACTTGCTGCGCCCATAAATATGCAATAAATATAGACACACACACACACAGAGACGCACTCACACACGTGCTAGCTGCTTGCCCTCGGCTATTGCATAAAAATCACATTAACAATTTGCTGCTACAAGAGTATTTTATTTTTATTGCTGCTTGTTGTTATTTTTATTTCATGCAGACGCTATGCAAAAGCACTCACACACACACACACACGCACACCAGCACACACATGTACATTTTATACACATGTTGCCAGCAGCAGCAGCAGCGACAGCAGCAACTTGGATCAGCATCGAAAAGCGCAATAAAAACGCTTAATTTTTCACTTTTACACGCCTTCAGTGTTGCTGTTGCTGTTGCTGTTGCTGTTGTTGCTGTTGAGTGTGCTGTCGCTTGTATGTAAGCCATTTAAAAGTTATTTAATTTAATAACACGCACAAAACATGTTTCAAGTAAAAGCAAACGAACATAAATATGAGACACATATACAAAGACACTCTCACACACACACACACACACACACATGCACACTCAGACACTTTTAGCACTTGGCCATGGCGACTAATACTCCTGCGAGTGGGGCGCAGTTGCTGCTGCCAGTGGGTTGAGGTGTTAAAGAGGGTGTAGTCAATGGACTGTGGTGTGCTGCTTCTTCTTCTTCTTCTTGACTGGCTTGCACTCTCATATATTGGCAAGGCATACACTGCCCTATGCATACGAGTTGTTGCACTTAAATGCTGTAATTTATGAACGCTCAACGAGGCCTTTAGCATTCTATTAACAATTTCCTTAAGTTTAACATAAGTAAGAGTTTCTAAAGAAATGATCTAATAGAGACTAATAATGTCTCTAATTATAGCGCCAGCTCTATCTTTTGCGGTTTACAAGATCAATATGCATATGAAACGAACGGACCGACAGACGTGGCAATATCGGCTTAACTTCGAGTCTAAATGGAGTCTACGCCTACAACTCATTCCCATTTTGAATGGGTTCAGGGCATAGGGAAGTCAAGTTTAGATGGGTTATCTGATAGTTAAGTCTAGCTGCATTGCTTTAAATATCTCTATTCATTGCTTTGATTCATTCATGCATTGCTTCATTCCTTCCATGATTCACTGCTTCATTGCTTCATTGATTCATAGACTTATTGATTGAGTGATTCATTTCTTCATTGATTCATTGATTCATTAATTCATTGCTTCATTGATTCAGTGATTTATTGATTCATTGATTCAATGCTTCCTTAATTTTTTGCTTTCATGACTTATTGATTGAGCTATTCATTGCTACATTGATTGGTTGATTCACAGATTCATTGATTCATCGATTCATTAATTCATTGATTCATTGATACACGCACTCATCGATTCATTGATTCATTAGTTACTTGATTCATTGATTCATTAATACTCGCACTCATCGATTCATTGACTCGTTAATGACTTGATTCATTGATTCATGGATTCATTGATACACGCACTCATCGACTCATTGATTCATTGATGATTTGATTCATTAATCCATTCATTCATTGATTTAGTGATTCATACACGCACTGATTCATTGATTCATTGCTTTAGTTATCAGATTAGTCTAGACTCGTTCCTCTTCTCTAGTTTCATACCCTTAAATTTGATTTTGCGATTACGTAACTTGCCATTCCGTCAACATTTTCGGTTTTTGAAAAATCATAAGTTTGACTTTCAATTAAAATGGAATTTTTGCATTTTAATTGCCTGCCGATAAGATTAAATTGGCAAAAAAGCACAAACAGTGGATGAATGGTATATAAACACGCAGATGGCAAACGATATGCCATGGATTGAATGAGTATATATATGCATATATGCATGTAGAAGCCCATTGATATTTAAGCCGCAGCAACAACAGCACTGAGAGAAAAAATGAGTGCGATTGTCAAGCTTTTCCCTGCTCTTATTTTTACAGATTTAAAAAAACTGCGGCAGACGTTAAAAAGTGAAAAATCGCTACAGGAAGAGGACAGGAAAAAAACCGAAACAAAAACCAGACGCGGAACAACGGCGGCAAATCCCTTTTTGCCCACGACCCAAGGCCAAATGCAATAAGCTGCAGCCGCAAACAACAACAGCAACAGGAGCAACAAAGGCCGTAAACAAAGCGCAGTCTAAGCTATCAAACAGCCCTCGCACACAGAGCAGCGCTCGTTGTTTTTTTGGTAACAGCCGCCAGAATTGCTTTCTTGTACTTTGGACACACGTGCGCTGCGGCTGCGCCGTTGCCGTTGCCGTTGCCGTGCCCATTGCCCGTGTCCTTGCCATCGTCAGTCGCCTCGCCTGTGGCAACGGCATCGACAATGAAGCTGTCAAAACTGTCCAACCAGACGAACTCGCAGGATCCGCAGGCGGTTAACTCGCGCATCTTTGTGGGCAATCTGAATACATTTCAGTGCTCCAAAACGGATGTGGAGCGCATGTTCCAGATCTACGGCCGCTTGGCAGGTGAGTCAACCAGCAGCCACACACTCGCCACACAGCTATATACCTGTCTCTCTCTCTCCGCTTGCAGGCATCTCGATGCACAAGGGCTACGCCTTTGTGCAGTTCACCAATCCCTTCGACGCCCGCAACGCCTGTCACGGCGAGGACGGCAAGACGGTGCTCAGCCAGACCCTAGGTGAGTCTCTCTCTCTCTCTCCTCTCTCTCTCTCTTTTCTTTTCACTCAAAATAAATATATTTTCATTTATGATTTGTAGATTTCAAATTGTTTTCTGTAGGCACAGACAGAAGCTCTCCTAGCAGACCTCATAAACTATGTAGGATCAACATCTGATACGATCTAGCTATGTCCTTCTGTCGCTCTGGCCGTCTGTCAGCCTATCTGACTATACCTCTACTCCACTCTGACTCAATTTTCACTTTAGCCACAACCTGCTCCCCTCAACTTGCCTCACCCAACTTGAAGTTTCCTTGAACATATTATATAATCTGAAGGAACCGTTTGCATACTCACTAAGGGAACTTGAAATATTCTATCTTTTGTATCGCTCAGCTGAGGTTAGCTAGTAAATTGCTGGCTTGCCTCGTCCGTCTGTGTGGGGGTCTTTGGTGCTGTTTTGCATAGACGCGGCAGACCTTAACCCTCGCATAGTTGCATGTCCGATGCGGTTGGGCCGTCGTCCCGTCGGGTTAATGGCCCCACGTTTGCCGGAAGCGCAGCACTAAAATCGAACAAGAGCGCGCGAAAAAAGAAAGAGAGCCAGGAGTGATAGAGCCATAGCGGCTCCTAGGAGGTCCTGGCATGTGTAGCAGCCATATCTTAGCCTGTCTGCGTATTTTGTGCAGCGGAAGTCGCTGCAGGCCGCAACTTAAAGTGCGGCCAAACATAAATTCTCCAGCGATACTTTTAATGAAATTTCAATGTTGAGTGAGAGAGTGTGTGTGTGTGTGTGTGTAGGCGTCTACCTGCCTGCTCGACTGACTGACTGACAACTGACTGTTTGTCGATTTAATTTAAACGCTTAATGAAATTTCCAGCCGCGTCACTTGCAGCTGCAGCGCAACAGGGCAAACAGACAGAGAGACAGACGGAGGCAGAGGAGTGCGGTGCACACTTGGCATTCTTTCATGCGTGTCTCGTGTGAAGAAAACAGCTTAATGCACTTAGCGCGCAATGTCAGTCGGCACAGACAACGCTGCGTATGCGGATGCTGTCATATTCATACGCCCCGTTGGCGAGCAATGAAAAACTTTTACAGCGCGCGCGAATAAAAGCATTTCCATGCGCTTATGCAAATGCCGTGCAGCAATGCTAATTTTCGCTGATTAGAGCCGGCTTTAAAATGCTAAATATAAAAGTAATGGAAATACCAAAAGCACAGTGTAATATTTCACTCGGCCACGCGCCATTGACTTTGGCGTGGGGTCTGCTGGCGACTGGCGCTAAACCGATTTGCAGCGCTCTGGCCATGCCTTTTTCAAATCCTTCTTATGCTTTTATCCTTAATCTTAATTATTGCCTGCCAGCAGTGCCAGCCGAGCAGACAAGCTGAAGAAATGCTTGAGCAAAAACAAAAACAGCAAAAAAAGGGAGCAGCAAAAAGAATATGTAAAGCAGCCTCACAGCCACAGCCACAGCCATAGCCACAGCCCCAACGTCCAGTAATTTGTAGTTATAGCAACTGCCTCACAGCACGCCCGCCGCCCACTTTGAGGCTTGTCTTTCCTCTTGCTTTTTGGGCCACCCTGCGGCGCACTTCAAACTTTGTCATGAATTATGATGAACGAGCGCGCGCGCCCCACCACTCGCACCACTCGCACCACACCAAATACCAAAACCAAATCCGAGTGGAGAAAAAAACACAGTCGAACAGTTCGCGTCGCACCCTTTTCATTGAAAAATGAAATGTGTAATGCATTCGGGCACGATTTTGGCTTTGGCTGAAGCTCTGCGACAGGCGCGAGCCGCCAGCAGCGTGAAGCATATTTATGAACTGCTTGCTTGGGGCAGCAGCGCCAAAGCTGTCTGTGTGAGTGTATGGCATGGGGCGACTTGAGTTGGGTTTGCGCTAATGCACATATGTATGTGTGTGTGTGTGTGTGTGTGCTTAATTAATTAGTTGAGCTTAGATTTGCTATTAAGTGCTGAAGTTAAAGCTGAGTAATTTGCTTGAAGTTATTAATATATATTAAATATTAATATAAATATATTTATTTTTATATTTTAATAATATTTATTTATATTTTATAATATATATTTATTTATTTATTTATTTTTATATTTAATAATATATATTTATATATTTATTTTATATATATTATTAATGTATATTAAATACTAATAAATATATATTTATTTTTATATTTAATAATATTTATATATTTATATTTTATAATATATATTTATATATTTATTTTATATATTACGATATATTAAATATGAATATATATATTTATTTTTATATTTAATAATATTTATATATAATATAAACATTTAAATATTTATTTTATATATATTATTAATATACATTAAATATTAATAAATATATATTTTTGTTATATATTAATATATATACAATTAATATAATTAATTAATATTTATATATATTTATATATATACATATATTTTATATATTTCCTTGCTTGTTAGACTCCTCCATACATTTCTCATTCGTAGTTCAACTTGACCCGCTCCAGCCGTTGGGCTCAGGCAGAGCATTCAGTTCTGGCTTTTAAAACTTATCCGCCCCAATCTCTTACAAAATCTGTCCCTATCTTAGTCCGCTGTTAACTGCATTTTCCATGCTTTCTTTATTAAGATAAATGTATCCAAGTCAGATTAAATTATTATCGCTGCAGTTGGACAGCCAAATGTACCTCCCGCCCTCCCGCTTAAGATTTTTTAATCACTTAGAGCTCAGCATTTGCATAATGAAAACCCAACAAGAACAACAACAAAGCGAGGAGTAGATAGTCTATCTAAACATAATAGAAACCCGAAATGCCATTGTCTTCGCTTTGCTTAGCACTTCAAAGGCAAAGCAGGAAAATGTTTTGTTTTTCAGCTGAAAGCCGATTTGGCTTTGTCGGCGTGGTTCATAATGGGCTGGCGAGTTGTTTATCTATTTGTTGCTCATTTCGTGCTGTTTCTTCTTCTTGCAGATGTCAACATGGTGGCCGAGCCGAAGGCGCATCAGATTGGCAGAAAGCGTCAGAATGTCAGCAAAACGGGCAACGATTGGTAAGTCAAAGAAAAGAAAATTATAAAAACAATTTCAAGCCTGAGCACACTTTTAATTTAAATAAATGCTAGTTCCTTGCTCCATTGCATGCCATGGGACGCTCATTTAGGGTTTATTTACATATCATTTAACGCGGCACTAGGCTGGAGGTTGCCTTTGTGCTCGGCTGGGCGATAGCCGCACAAATAAATAAATAAATAAGGCGCCATCCATCAGCGCATGGACAGGCACATGGACGGGGACGGGGACAGGGACGGGGACCAGGACGCATTCGTATCCTTTGTTGCTGCCACACATCACATCAAATATATTTGGGGCTGTCAACGCTAGGCGAGAGAGAGAGAGAGAGAGAGAGTTTATGTAGAGTGAAGAAGGGTATATTGGCTTGAGGCTTGCTTGACTTAGTGTGTGTAGCAGCCTCAGCTGTAACTTCGCCTATATATGCAACTGTATATCAATATTGTATCTACATCAAGCATACATCTGAGCTTCCTGCTGAAGGCGCATCCAATCCTAGCAGAGTTCCATAGCTAAAGTCAAAGATAGATCCATATATTCCTATGATATTCAGCCTTATTCAAGCCTGAGCGAGCATTGCGCAGTCAGTCACACTCAGGCACACTCATTTGTGCGTTTTTTTCACTGTGACACCAACTCCTGTTTCGTCTAGCGTCTGAGTCAACGTCTCGATGCTCGATGTCTGCGCCTGTGTCTGGGTCAGTTGTGTGTTGTTTCGAGTGCTGCACACACACACATAGAGGAAAAACTGTGAAAAACACACAAAAAACAAAATGGGAAGTGCCTGTGAGTGACAGCTGCAATGTATGCTATAATATCCTGGCCATGGCGCCGACTACGGCTGTTAGTCCTGGCGCTGACATGTGCACTTGTTTGTCCCTGGCGCGGCCTTAATGATGACTGAGCGAGTGAGCCAGCGAGCCAACACATACAGTTCACACACACACAATATATATATATATATATATATATATATATGTTTTTTTCGACTTGCAACTCGTGTGGAAATATTTAATTTAAGCTTAATGACGCCGAAAAGGAAGTGCGTTAGGGCTTTAAAGGGGCAACAGGACCCCGCCACACACACACACACACACACACACACACACACACACACAGAGGCTGACTTGATTGTAATTAAAACGCAAACAGCTCAGGTGGTTACAGGAGGGCTCCTGTTTGTCATTTAAATGCCTGCTCAGTCCATTGACCGCACACAAACTGACCACAAAAGCCACAATTGTTGTCGCCCCCGTCCGGGCGATATGAAAACTGTTCGAATATTGAACCACAAACGGCAGACGGAGCGGCGCAGGCCGGGCTGGCTGCCAATTGTATCAATCAGTATTTTGTGCGGGGTGTGGGCGTGGCACATAATTGGCAAATGGCAATTGAAGCGACGCAACGGTCACAGAACGAGACCTAAGCAAATATTGACTAGCGGTCAGACTGATAGGCAGGCGGACAGACGGACGGACAGACGGACAGACGGACGGACGGACAGGCAACAGTTGGCAGCCTGTTTACATTCACTCAGCTGCTGCTGCTCTTGTTTTTGGGGGAGTCGCCTCAATTGCTGTGACACAACTAATGAAGCTGTCACTGCTTGTGTTTTGCAGGGACTACTTCTACGACAGCTACTGCTCGTCGGCGCTGCTGCGCGGCGGCGGGGGCGGCGGCAATGTGAACGGCGTGCGTGCCAAGAAGCGCAAGCGTTTGATGACCAACAACAATGGGCTGACGGCTGCCGTGCAGCAGCAGCAGCAGCACAGCCAGCACCATCACAGCGCTGCAGCGGTGGCAGCGGCAGCAGCTGCTGCGGTGCATCACCAGCAGCAGGCGGTACAGCAACAGCAGCAGCAGCAGCAGCACCAGCAACAGCAGCAGCAGCAACAGCAGCAGCAGCAGCAACATCATCATCATCATCAGCAGCAAGTTGCCGCCGTTGCCATGGCGGCGATGGCCAATTTGTTGCCACAGCAGCAGCTGTTGCTGCATCAGCAAAATTTGCTATCGACAGCAGCAGCGGCGGCGGCAGCAACAACGGCGGCGCCCGGCGCACTGCACTGGTCACAATACAAACAGGAGCCGCAGCAGCATCAACAGCAGCAGCAACAACAGCAGCAGCAGCAGCAGCAACAGCAATTTGTTGCCGCTGCCACAGGTTTCCAGTTGAAGAGCGTTATTGCCGGGCAGTCAACGACTTCGCCACAGAATGCAAAGTCAGCAATAATTGCTAATCAAACAGCGCTCGTGGAGCAGTACGGTGCCTTTTCCCAGCAGCCGTCGCATCACCAGCAACAGCAACAACAACAGCAGCAGCAGCAGCAACAACAGCAGCAGCAGCAATTGGGCTGCCTGCTGCAGCCATTGACTTTGGCATTGTCCCCACAGCAACCGCAGCCGCTACAATTGCACAGCCAAATGATGCAGCAACAGCACCAACAGCAACAGCAACAACAACATCAGCATCTGCAGCAGCATCAACATCAACAGCACCAGCACCAGCAGCAGCAGCACCAGCAGCAACATGCACAGGAGCAATTAAGCTTGCATCAACACTGGGGACCATTCAAAGTCTACAGTGAGTATTGACTCGATTTGTTTGCATTGTTTTTTTTTATTCTCTGTTGGCCATTTGCATTGCAATTTAAGATTTATGCATTGATTAGCAATAAGTAAGGATAGCTAATTGAGTTAGCTATGATGGAGACTAGAAGTTGGCTAGATAATTGCAATTTGTTAAGTGGAGGTTGGAAGAGCGCCAAGATATATCATATTATATGCAAGCTGAGCTTGGCTAACTTTATCTGCATCAGATATACCCTGTATTCATATGAACTGCTCTGAATAGTTTGGCTAGGCCAGCTATATCTCTCTTTAAGCTTATTAGCATATAAATACAGGGTATCTTGAAGTCATAGAAGGGTTTTAATGAAGCTGTGGCACAACCATAAGCATAAACCAGCTCAGCTCTGACGACATTCTAGGGTAAACCATAAAGCAAGTCAGCTCAGCTAACATTTCATATAAATTACAGGGTATTTTTTAGTCGTTCTATGGATCATTTAAAGCAGGATAACAAATGGACTCTGCTTTCACAATATAAGCATAAAGCAAGTCAGCTCAGCTAACATTCTAGCCGAAATACAGGGTATCTTCAAGTCAGAATACTCAATTTACCGGGCATCTATCAGTCAAGCACTTCCCATTAGTCATAGCTCAGTGCCAGCCTTGTTAAACTTGTCAAAACTGCCACCAGATGGCGTTTAGTCACACGTGTCTCTGAGTAAGAGAAATGTGTGGAAGTCGAAGACTCGGCGCCAGCAGTTATCAGTTCGTCCTCATCATCTCAGTCCTACTTCGAGCTGGAGCAGCCGACGAGGCAGCCAGATCGCAGCAGACTTATGCATTTCCAGCGCTGGAGCAGCCGCATCAGCTGCCGACGGGCTACCTGAACGGCGTGTTGAGCTTGAAGCGGCGACTCCTGGCCAACAACGTGCAGCTGCGGCCGCCCTTCAGCCCCAACAGCCAGCAGCACAGCTTCCATGAGGTCATCTCGGATCTCAACTTGGGGCACGACATGAATGCCGTGCTGCCAAACGTGCTGACTCCAGAGCATCTGCGCCAGCAACTGGAGCAGCTGGAGGTGGACCTGCACCAGCAGGATGATCAGCTGCATCAGCGGGAGCTGCAGCTGGCGGATCAAGTGGCCAATGGAACGCCGCCGCAGCAGCAAGCGCCTGAGGCAATTCATATGCAATTCGATCAGCTGGCGCAGACGCAGGCTCTGGGCAATCAGCTGCAGTCGCAGTCGCAGTCGCAGCCGCAGTTGCAGCCGCAGTCGCAGCCGCAGTTGCAGCCGCAGTTCATGCAACAGGAGCTGCCCGCACGGGACTCGCATACGGATGCCGAGTCAAGTTATGACACCAGAATGCAATTGCTGCAGCAGCTAGCTGACTCTATTGGGCAGCAGCAACAGCAACAACAGCAACAGTTCCCTCAACAACAACAACAGTTGCCCCAACAGCAACAACAGTTGCCGCAGCAGCAACTGCGCTCGCATATAGCGCAGTTGTCGCCGTCTGATCCGGCAGCTGAGGAAGGGGAAACGTGCTCCGAGGAATGTGCCACAACGGAAAAGGATGAAGATGATGAGGAAGAAGAAGAAGATGAATGTGACAAAACGACGCCAAGCAAGTGCCCAAAAACTCCGGGAACTGCAACAACCGCGCAAGTCCAGTCCTTGACCATACGCGTGGACCCCAACTCAACCCTAACGAGGCCCACGACGGTGCCAACGACCACGAGCACAGCGGCCACAGGCAAGCAGACGAAGCCAACGCCAACTAAGAGCACAGCTCGCACCATGTTCCCAAAGCCAACCAAGGGCAAGCCCAAGAAGCCCTGCTGCACCAAGCCCGCGCCTAAACCCGTCAACCTGTCGCAGAAGCTAAAGAAGGTCTTCCAGCGGCCAAAGCAGCGCAAGCAGCGCATCAGCCGAGCCTCGGAGGAAGTTGAGTTCGATAAGGAAACAAATCTGCGCATTGATGCAGTTGCCAACTGGCTGCAATATCGCAAAATGCAGGGCAAGGATGCTCTGAGGCAGAAGCGGAGAGCTCGCCCGCTGAAAAATAAGAAATCAAGAAAATATGAACTTTGGGCTAAGAAGAAGAAGCTGCGCAAGCAACGAGCCACAGTCGACAGGAAGCAGCTGCTGCAGGCGGAGACCAAGCTGTGGCCCATAAGGGCGTCCCATAAGATATAAATAAATATATATTTTGTAGAGCAAGGAGCAGATAGGAGGAGATTTGCCTGAAATAAAGATCAATGAGAACTTCGATTGAAGGGATAAATAGCTGACTTCATTGTAAGCCTTGCTGATAGATAGGTAGATACTCAGTTCTATATAATAATAACGACAGCTTTATAGGAACTTATTCTTTGCCTGTGGCAACCGCTAGACCCAGTCATAATTACTTTGTTTGTGGCCACGCCAGTTGCATCATTGTTGTTTTTAGCATTCAAGTCCATATTTTATGGGGCATATTCTGTTTCTATTGCAGGCAATCCGGACACATTAATCTGCGGCAACTGCCGGGAATGCTTCAGTGAGCTGTCTGAGTTATTGGACCACAAGAAAAGTTACTGCAAGCTGAGGTTCACATGCAAGTGCCAGGACGTGGCCTTTGCAGCGAGTAAGTCTGGCGATTCTTTACACCTCGGGCTGGGGGCGGCCGACAGGGGGCGTGGCTGGCTATGTCGGCAATTAATTTATGATTGTTAAACACATTTTGCGTTCTGTCCATGTGTGGGCTGTGTCTAAGGGAGTCAGCCACATCTGTCTGGCGTTTCATTTAAAATTGAGTTATTTATGCGCCTTAGCCCGGCCCAGACCCAACTTAAATAACTAATTAATTCTTGCATGTTTCATCCATTCACGCACACACATTCGTCGCAGAGACGCCGCCGACGAGCGCCAAATTGCTTTGCGCCGTTTGCAAGGATGCGTTCGCCAATCCCTGGGACCTGATGGTCCACGCACAGGCCGCACACATGGTTAACATTTACGAGCTGGGCGATGAGGTCGCCAATTCAACCAACGGCAATCGCAGCCCCAACAACGATGCAACTGCTGCAATTGCGGCCAATGGACATGTTGCTGTTGCCGGCGCTGCTGCTGCAGCTGCAACTGTTGTTGCCGATGATGAGGCAACGGCCATAACAAAGCACATGCCGACGTCAGCGACACTTAACAAGGAGCCAAATAACAATAACAAAATTAGCAACAATAACAACAACAACACAAACATCAACAACAACATCAATGGCCACATCTCACCCATAGCCCACAGCAACAGCAATAACAACAACAACAGCAGCAACATTGTTGCTGTAACTGCCATGGACGTTGCGGCTGACGCTGACATTGACGCCGACGCCGCTGCTGTCGCTGGCGTCGCAGCTGCGGTCGCTAACGATGGGCACGTCAGCGGCAGCGATACGGAGACCCATTGCATGGACATCAAGTTCGGCCTCTGCGCCAGTCCCAAGGAGGTGCGTCCGCTGCCAGCAACTGTTGCCACTCTTGCTATAGCCCAGAAAATGCTTTTCTACTTGCAGGATCAGCAGCGGGACGATCTGTCGCTGGATGGCCGGCTGTCCAGCAGCTCGCAGACCCATCACTCGGATGACCTCAACTTGAGCCTCAAGCTGATTAACGGTTCCGTGTCCTCGCGCGGCAGCTCGCCCGGCCTGGAGTCGGATGAGCCGCCGGCAACGCGCGCCTGCATTGTGCGCACCCTGAGCATTGTGAGTATGGGCTGGATTGAAGCTTGAAAGGGATGAAGACAGAATCAGAGAAATTTATCTGCGATCAATATACATACGTGATGCAGTGTAGCTGCTAGTCGGATACCATTTCCTTACTTGCTGAACATTTGTTAACTTTTGGCATTGCTTGCAATCTTTTCAGGAGGCTGCCGCTCCAGCCACGCCCACAGCGAACGCCTTGAGCCTGATGTCGAATGGGCTCAGCTTGGCGCTGGCTCCGCAATAGGCCAACTCCCAGCAACCCCAAATGGACTCAAGCAGAATCAAAAGCGTGTCAAGGAAAACGTCGAACAAAAATGAGAATTTAGATATTAAAATAATGTTTTAGGATATGTGTGCAGAGGCAGAGGCAGAGAGAGGGCTGTTTGAAGAGTATTGAAAATGCTCGAATTGCTTTTGGCTTTTGTGTATTGGGAAATGTAATCGTGAGTGCGATGCAAGTGAAATTTATTCAGTATTTTTGTACTAGAGACTTCAAGTGAACAAAGTTTGAACAGAATAAAAAAAAAAAAAAAAAAAAAAAAGAATTTTAAATATAAAAAAATGAACGTAAATTACAGCAAACATATCATTTTAACTAGGCAACTAGGTATTACAGTAGCTATAACAAATATAACTAATTAAATAATATATAAATATAAATAAAAGATATATATGTATATATATATATATATCGCTTATCATGTCTGTATTTTTGTTTTGCTTAGCATATTTTTGGGTTTCAAAACTGCATATGAGAACATATAGGTAAAAGAAAACGGTAAACAGCGAATAACAGTACTTAAAAGAGAGCTTTGTACATAGATAACAGATAACAGATAACAGTTCAATGAAAAGCAAATACTCAATTATGATTAGCTGACAGAATCAACCCAAAACTTATATTTTATATATGAAAAGCATAATTAAACTAATATTTATTAGGCATATATATAACATATATATAGCTATATATATACTTAACAAGCCAACCAATATTATTATTCAAAATACGTACCATGTGTATCAAATGTAGCATAGTGAATAAAACAGGTGTTTCATAAACAAAAGTCGAGAACCTTTTGCGAATGTTCCCAGCTTAAAACTTACTTAAATGAATTAATATTTAATATTAAAATACACACACACACACACACACACATATGTACTATATCGAATGTAGCTGCTGTGTAAATAGTTTATATGAGATATATAAAATTATTGTTAACAGTAACAACATTCAATTCAGTGTCCTCCAGCTAAACATGTAAACAGGCCGTAACACCAAAAATGTATTTAATAAATGAATATTATAAAAAGAAAATTAAAATTACTTGAACTGCTCGCAAGTGAAAGTTCGCTGGGCGCATTTGAAATTCTATTTGGGAAAAGCTCATTAAAATAAATGATGATCAACTGCAGCACACGACGCAAACAGGACACGGGCGCAACAAGGACACTGCAAACATTGTTGAAAGCACAGCGCACGTTAATGAAAAGCGCCAACAAAAGGTGAGGCAAAGCACCGCCACTCGCCCCCCGCCACTTGACAAACTTTGGGGCACACGATGCCGAAAATGCAGTTAACTTTATTAAAATGGCTCGGCAACGTGTTGTGTGTTGTGCGTTGTGTCCTTGCCGCAGGACAACAGCCGAAAGTAGACAATCTTTATTGCCAGCTGCAGCTCGACATGGTCTGGTTCAGCGTCTGCCCGTTTAGTTTCTGTTTCCGTTTCCGCTTCGGGGTCGAGTTAAGCGTCTGCGGTTGACTCCTGGATTTAAAATGCATGAGCCTTGGCCAACGGGGTCCTTGCGCAGCAGCCGCTATTCAATTTGACCAGGGCTGGGCGCAACTTAAAGCTAATTAGAATGCCGCGCCCTGTGCCAGTTCCAGTTCCAGGCGAGTGGATGCCGCAAAGGTAACATTTAGCCAGCTGAAATTACGACTGGCAGCCCCCAATGGCTGGGGACCTGGGCAGCGCGCGTGCAGCTCGCAAATTACGCCAGCTTGGCCAATGAACTAATTGAAATGACACCGAAACACAAAAAACTAGCGTGGACAATAGTGTTTCACACCATTTACACTTGCGTAGGTTTCACACGGCGTATGCGTGATGCGGCAGCTGCGTGCCTCAATGCGCAATTCCTTGGAGGGCAGCCGCCTCGTTGCACCCTCGTGGCCATAATGAAGCGGCGCTCGCCTGCTATATAAGGTGAGCCGCTGGCCGGCGCTTGCCTGACTTAGTCAACGTACTCGGACGCGGTCATGTCGTCGAACAGCACGGAGCCACAGACGCCCATCACCGGACTGGAGGTGCCCAGGGCACCGCCTCTCGGCATGCTGGCCACCTCGAATCAGTGGAAGCGAGCCGCCCTGATGGCCAAGTCAGCCTCGGCGTGTCGCGAGACCAACTCGGACGACAGCGAGGACGAGGTGGACACCAAGCAGCAGATCAAGTACGGCAGCGGCTTCCAAGCGGCCAAGGCCATCATCCACGAGTACTGCGACTACAGCACGATTCACGGCATCCGGTATCTGGGCGAGAAGAAGCGGCCCTGGCTGGAGCGCCTGTTCTGGGTCAGTGTGTTCCTCCTCTCGATCTTCACCTGCTTCAAGCTGACCATGAACATCTGGGACAAGTGGAACAACAATCCGGTGATTGTCAGCTTTGCCGAGAAGTCCACGCCCGTCTGGCAGATCCCGTTCCCCACCGTCACCGTCTGCCCGGAGAACAAGTCGCGCCAGACCAAATTCAACTTTACGGACGCCTATTGGCAGCTACGAGACTTTCGCAGTAATGTCAGTGGAGTTCGGGAATTCAATGACCAGCAGTGAGTACATGGGAGATCTAGGGACTTACTGAGGGAGAGACTCTATATACTCTATATCTATATCTATATCTGTACTATACTCCTACTAGAAATGTGTATTACGATGCCGTGAGTCAGGTGTGCGATCCGCCGCTGCACGACATCACCTTCGGCAACAGCAAGCGCAAGGGCATCGAGATCATTGACACGCTTAGCGAGGTGAAGCCCATGTTTGACGACACCTACCTGGATTGCAAGTGGCGCAACTCGCCCATCGAGTGCAAGGAGATCTTCCACAAGTTTGTCACTGAGGATGGCGTCTGCTACAGCTTCAACGCGCTGAGTCCAGCTGAGATCTATCGAGCCGAGGGGTAAGATAATTAACGATTAAGTCCGATCCTTAGACTCAACTCGATCTGCGCAGCATCATACCCGACATCATCTTCCGCGAGGAGAATCGCTTGACCACCGAGTGGAACGTGGAGGATGGCTATAGCTTGAGTGCCAACACGGAGACCTATCCGCATCGTGTGCTGGGCCCGGGCGCCAAGGCGGGTCTGTACTTGTTTATGGGCGGCATCGAAAAGGACTTCGATGATATGTGCCGCGGCCCTGTGCAGGGCTTCAAGGTAGGACATGTAGGGCGTCTCCAACTCGGGCGCCGTCTTGATAGGGTTCTCCCACTCTCTCTCTAGATTCTGCTGCACACGCCTGGTGAGGTGGCGCAGACATCGCGGCAGTACTTCCGCATACCCTTCGACCAGGAGGTGCTCATCTCGATACGACCCAAGATTATCACCACCTCGGACGGCCTGAAGCACTACGAGCCGCACAGGCGGCAGTGCTACTTCCAGACGGAGCGTCACCTGCGCTACTTCAACATCTACTCGCAGACCAACTGCGAGCTGGAGTGTCTGGCAAATTTCACGCTCTCCAAGTGCGGCTGTGTCAAGTTCTCGATGCCGCGTGAGTTTCGGGTCAGCTCCACGACCAATTTGTAAGACTAATGCCGGGTATTCCATCTACTAGACAATGTGAATGTGCCCGTCTGTGGACTCGGCAACCTGAAGTGCTATAACGAGGCTGAGGACGAGCTGCTGCTCAAGGAGTTCGAGCAGGGCATGGTCACCGAGGCGGAGAATGTGCGCGGCCAGACAGACTGCAACTGCCTGCCCTCGTGCACCTCCATTGCGTATGAGGCGGAAATATCCCAGGCAGACTTCGACTACAAGACTGTGGCCAGCAAGGACAAGTCGGGTGGGGAGGCGGAGACCAAGCGAGAGGGGTGCGATAGGATCTGCATATCTTTAAAGTCAACTATATTCGAGCTTTACTCTCTGTTTCAGCATGAAAATGTCGCGGGTTTCCATATTCTTCAAGGAGGCGCAGTTCTTGACCTCACGCCGCTCCGAGCTCTACGGCACCACCGACTTCCTGGCCAACTGTGGCGGTCTGCTGGGCCTCTTCATGGGCGTCTCCACACTGAGCATTGTGGAGCTGGTCTACTTCTGCACGGTGCGCTTGATATCCAATTTGCGTATGCGCCGCAAGACGCGCAAGGAGCTCTCCCTGGCCGCCAGCAAGGAGGCCTGAGCAGGGACTGCCGCTTATCAATAAACCAGTGGCAATTCGTAAAGGATGCTCTCCAGCCTCGTTTCTCTCTCATCCTCTCTCTCTCTCTCTCTCTAAGTGTGCGCGTGTGCGTGTGTGTAAACAATGGAAATAAATTTGTACTCTTAGCACAGTCAGCATGGGGCGTGGGTAACCGAGTTAGGATATCTGTATGCATGTCGGCCCGCATGCTGCCAAAGTCAAACGCTGTGTGTGTGCATTTCAAATGGAATCAATTATTTTATTGTGTGATTTGCAGCTGCAATTCGATTCGATTGCCAAAAGTCAACAGACGCCGGGCGAGAGACAAGACAAGGCCTCATCTTTAGCCGTCGCATATGTTATGCAGAGACAGGCCTTTGATTTGCCAGCTGAGCTAGACGATGGGCTAGAGATCCAGACAGCTTACACACAGCTATATCAAGATATATATGCGTATATATAGATGTGGGCTTCCCTCGTACCTTGAGCTGTGCAAATAGCTCGCAGCTCGGTTTGAGTTGTGTGCGTGCGGCTCTAATGGAAATCCAATTGAATTAAGTTAATAATGTTGGCAAATATTTAAACAATGGCAGCAATTTATGCACCCACACACAGACACGCTCACGCACACACACCAGCACAGACACCCACACACACACACACGCTCCAACTATCAACTGCGATTGTCATTTAGTTTAATTCAATTTGCATGCACGACTCGCGGCCTTTATTAGCATATCATGGGCAACAGTTGTGCAACAGTTGTGTGTTCAGCGAATGAAATATGCATGCCACACACTCGCACACACACACACTGGCACGCTGAGTTCATTATGGCAACAAGTGTCGAAATGTGTCGAAATATGGCAAATAAAGTTGACACATTT
Organism: Drosophila peninsularis; assembly: GCA_035047485.1. Classification (NCBI taxonomy): domain Eukaryota; kingdom Metazoa; phylum Arthropoda; class Insecta; order Diptera; family Drosophilidae; genus Drosophila; species Drosophila peninsularis. The sequence continues at coordinate 3,021,985 of JAWNPN010000090.1, forward strand.
GCATACCTAATAAAATTTTCCATGCACATGCGGAAAAGTTGTGAGAGTGCAACAATGGCCTTTTGCATGCCACATGCAGCGGCAGGCATAAAAGCGTGCCATGTGTGTGAGTGTGTGTGTTTGTGTGTGTCGTTGTGTGTGTGCATTTGGCACTTTCCACTTTCCACTTCACCGCTGCATTTCGGCACGCCAATTTTTATGCAGAGCGCAAAAACAAAAGTTAAAATGAAATTTATGACAATTTTATATCGATGTCTGTCGCGGCTGTCTCCTGAGGTTTATCGATCACATGCAAATATATATGTATATATAAAATCATGAGTGGCATTGAAGTATTATGGTTGCCTTGTTTGGGCTAAGTGAAAGCGCGAAGTTGTGTATGCAGAGTATTGGCTGTTTTCTGGCTTCTTTATATATGAGTCAGAGTGCTTTATTTCAGCGATTGTTATCGATTTTGCGGCCATAATGCACAGGAATTCTTAAATGAGCAAAATCAGCTTTATTAAAGAGCTCGAAACAAGGGTGTGACTTGGCTTGATATAGAAGTTTCACAAATCGATAACAATCGATAACAATCGATTTATTCATTCAACAATTGTTATCGACTATCTCATATATTTTGTAGTATATTAATATATTTTGGTGTAAGAGAGTACATTAAAAATTAACGATCAAACGATAATCAATAATCGATAATTTTGACAAATTCATCCATATCGATAAGTATAATACATAATTGAGTTAAAATAATATGCATAAAGCAGAGCTGACCAATTTTTGAATGTTTCTTCAATATCGATAACAGTTAATGATCGATTAACCAAAAACTATCGATAATGTTTATTTCAGTTTCATATGAGCAAGTGTGTGTGCTTCAACGGAACTACTTTAAATATGACCTCAACATGCAGCTCTCGCGGCTGCCAATGTGTGTGTGTGTGTGTGCTCTCATCTGTTTGTCGCATTACCTGCTCGAATGTGCTTAATGTGACATTGGCCATTAGCGACTGAAGGCAGCTCGTCAACGCTGGCCGACGTCAGTAATCAATTTGCATTTAAAAAAGTCAGACGCGCGGCAGGCAGCCGGCAATAAAGTGAGAGAGTATAACTTTAGCATAACATGACATCTGACATTGGCAGCAACAACAACTTGACAGGCCAAAACTCCATAACAATATCAATAAAAAAGTTGTTTGCGCTTTTGTAGCAATTGCCAAAGAAATTGCAGCGAATTTGTAATTAAACTTTTGCACAATGCAACCTGCAGCTGTCCGCAGTGTCTGACAACAGCAGCAACAACAGCAACAACAACAGTAAACAAAATGCCTGGCAACAGTCAGGCAAACAACAACAGTAAAAGTTCGCTTCATTTGCTTGGCATGGCTTTAAATTTCCGGTTTCCGGTTTTAGGCGTTGCCCCACACTGGCCGGCGCTGTCGCTGCTGGTCGCCAATGGCGGCCATGTTTGTTTGTATTTAAGTCGGTTTCTGAGCAACATTTTGCGGCATGCAACAGCACGCGGCCGTCATGTCAGCGCGACTCCAGCTGCTAGTTAGATGGCTTTGGCTGGCTGCTTAAGCGGAAATGACTTGAATGCTTTGCCAGGCAAACACACGCGCGCACACACGCGCGCGCACACACACACACACACACGCAGACACACGTGTGTCACACGTGGCGTATGCGGAATTTCGCACTCGATTGCCAGGCGCACCTTTGGCTGTGGAAAGTTTCGTGTAACGCGATTAGCGGTTTGCATTTTGTTAGCAACTCCCAAATGCCGTTTGCGTATGCAACAGACAAACAGCAGCAACAAACAAACAAACAAACAACAACAACAACAACAACAACAACAGTAATTGCTGGCTTCGTTTTCAGCTTAGTTTGAAAAGTCATTAAAAACTTTAAATGCGAATTTCGAAATTTTTGATTAAACTGCGCAACTTGAAGATGTTGCGACGGGAAGAACAATTAATAAAATATGCATAGACGAAATTGGTTTCTGCTTTGTGGCAAATCAATGTTTATCGTGACATCAATTGCCAATTGACACCCACACGCACACACGCACATATCCTATATATGCCATAGATATATATACTATAAGCTGACATTGTCACGTAAGCATGAAGCGAGGCATTTGTATGCAAACCGCGCACTAAATTAGATTTTTTTTACTGCATTGGCATCGCCTGTGCTTGATGATGACAAGCAGCCATCCAGGATGCGGATGCGGATGCGGATGCGGATATGCTTCGATTCGTTGTGCTTGCAGCAACAGCGGCGTGGACGATAAAATGCGTAAGCTCGTTAAAATTGCAGGCATCGCTCCTCTTATAATACGAATAATGATCGAATGATAGACCAAGCCAGGGCGCGCCACTCCCCCTCTCCCTCCCTCCCTCTCTGGGCGTGCTGCGCTATGCATAGCGAAGTATTTGATTTTCGCCTTGTATAGGTTAGCGTATCAATGAACCCCCCTTACGGCTCGGGGCTTGCACATAAAATGTTGATGCGCGTGTGAAAGGCCTGTTAAATGAGGTTTTAACGCTAAGTTTGTGGGTTGTTAAGCTTCGGCTGTGTTGCGTGAGACATGTAAATTTTTATGCTCAAGCACCAGTTTGGCTAATAGCAAAACTACACACATCCTCTCCATCTGCTATTGACAATACTATAAACTATGTATTGTCAAGAGATCTTGAAAGGAAAATGAGTTTTTCAAACTAGACTCTAAGTTCTTATGGATTATTGATCTATCTCTAGAGCAATATAAGGGCTTACCCCACACATTCAGATTATTTCTGCGCCTTTCTAAGCGATTCCCATAAATTTAAGCTAAATTATACATTTCCATGCTTCGAATACAGACAGTATATATATATATATATATATGTCTTACATTTATATTTGATTATTTCTAATTTCTTCGCCCTTCTATCTGATTCTCATCTAGTTCAAGTTTCTTTTTGCAGCCAATCCCGTTCATAGATCTCAACACAAATCATTTATTTATAATTTCTCTATATAGCAACGATTGGACCAAACAAAATTCAGCCTTTGTTGAGAATATAATCTAAAGACAACAAGAGGAAAAACTGTTTGCTCCCGCAAGTGCGACTCCGTCCACATTGTTTATCCGCATCTTTACGAGAGCTGCGTTCTGTTGGCCCAGTGAACATAAATTAAATACACTCACATACAGACTCGGATACTCGTGCTTATTATGCATTACCTAATGAAAAGTGGGCGGGATGGCTGCCTGGGTGGCTGGTTGGGTTCAGGAACTCTCAGTGGGGCTGACAGAAGGCGAGGCGAGGCGTAAGCAAATAATAAATAAATAAATAAACGAAAAGCGCAAATAACATTTGAGCGCCAGATTTAATTTCTAACGTTGAGTGCGCATATTAAAACAGGCAGCCAGGACGAGGAAGCCAACAACAATGTGGGCTGTGGGCTGTATGCTGTGTGGCAAAGGGGGCGGGGCAGGCCAACAAACAAAGATGATGCGGATATCACTGCGTCTGCTGCTAGGAGGAAGTGCAGCGGAAATGCGGGTCGAAGACCAAAAAGAAACAATAAAACCGACTAGAGAGAGGGAGTGAGAGATAGAGGGGGAGAGCAGAAGTGAGAAAGCCGGCAAATGTTGGCAAATTAAACACGCCAAGTGTTGGGCGTGGCGGAAGGCGTAATAGAAGTTAGCGCGGGTAAACAATGAATTACGGAATCATGAAAGCAAATTGACTTTAATGCAAAAATCAAATATTTACACAGCGCGAGAAAAACTGAACGGCAATGCAATTGCAGTGCAGGAGCGAGGGGAGGGGCGGGCGGATAGACAGACGCAGATAAAAGACAAACAAAATACAAACAAAGGGAACACACACACACACAAGCAAATTGAGGTTATGTTAGACGTTGCTCTGGCCCTAAAAACTCGTTTCGGCACTTAAATGCCAATGCAAACACAAGCACAGAGGATAGGGGAGGAGAGAGGGGAGAGCGCTTGTCTGAGCTTAGATGAAAGTGGGCAGCGGGTGGGGCCGGCTGGGGTCTGCGGCATATCCGGTTTTTGAGTGTACGTTATTAGCCCGGCGCTGCTGCGGCTGGCTGGCTGGCTGTCCGGCGTGTCTGCATTTTACGATTTCATTCATTTTTGTGGCTGCCATTTGACGCCGCAAAATATGCAACAAAATTTTATTTCCAGCTCCGCACACTAGAGCCGAAATAAAAATAAAAACTATTATCTAATGTTGTGCGAAGCGAATGGCCAACGTTCATTTCCATTGCGCCACTTTATGGACACTTTTCAATTTCTCTAAGAATTTTCCAATTAGAAAACAAGCAGCGGTCATTACTCCAACTGCCAGCCGAAAATGCCACAAAAAGAGAGAGGAGTCCATAAAAAATGGATGATATCTAGTGGATACATGAACACAAATCTGAAAGCCATAAAAGTGTCGCCCCAAAAACCCAAAGCGACAGAGCGACAATCGAGAAGCCAACAAGTGAAATTGAAACATTGCACGGATACAAATTGATGATGAAGTGTCCTCCGAGTCCTGCGGGAGTTTTTTTCTTTTTTTTTTTTTTTGACTCTTTATGGCCCCACAGAGGGCATGGCGAATATGTGAATTGCTTTGTGTTGTTGTGGTCAATGCGATTGGCTGGGCAGCTGTGCGATGACTGCAGACCTATAGAGTGAATGTTCATGGCAAAGTTCATGGCAAATTTGTGAAGGGTAATCAGTGGCTTGAATTTATAAATATTCATAATAATATCCCAAAATAAAATATATAAAACTGTAATGCTCATGGCAAAATTCATCTCAGCTGCATATCCTCTATCTACATCTAATCTTAGTTGTAGATAGAGGTTGCTTCAGCTCATGCTCATGGCAAAGTTCATGTTAGCTGCTATGATATGGATATCATGGATATCATAGCCTCTATCTACATCTAATCCTACAGCATTCCATATTCACCTTGCTTCAGCTCATGCTCATGGCAAAGTTCATGTCGTATGCTATGATATGGATATCATACCCTATCTACATCCAATCTTAGAGCATTCCATATTCGCCTTGCTGCGGCTTCAACTTCAACCACTTGTCGTCATCATTTTGAGCTCCCGTTACATATTACTTTTTATTGCGCTGCGAGGCGATGATTGACACCTCGTCTGGCAATAAATTTTTAATTTTCAAAGCGCTGTGATAGACTCTCACTGACTGCCTCCAGCCTGGCTGACTTCTACTGACTGCCTAGCTGAGGACACGCTCTCGCTGCGGCGCTTGTTAAATTCAAATTAGAGCCTGGCTGCTGCATAGAGTTGGCGCTGACAGCGAAGATAAATGACAGTGCGCTGTGCGATCGCTACAAATTAACCTTGTTAGGGGCTGCAGCCGGCAACAGTTACAAGTGTATGTAATTTTTTATCGTCTCTTGAGCAGACGCAGACGCAGACGCAGCGCTGCCGCTGGCCCACTGACTGACTGACTTATGAATGGCGTGCGGCAGTGCTTGAGTGGCGCGTGGGCGGAGCGCTGCTACACTACTCTGCTCAGCATCGATAAATCAGTTTGTATATCAAATTGAATTCACGAGCGTGCACTTGACACCAGCACACGCACATTTATCAGCCTGGCCCACCCCCGACTTGATGCCCTCTCCAGTTGCAGCTGAGTTGAGAACAAAAATCTTTAACTGGCGCATGAAAGCGAAGCCGCAAGATTTTAATTCCAGCTAAGAGGCGAGGGCAGCACAAAAAATATCTGCGCTTTTGCATTATAAATTATTCATTACATTGGGCGCGGCCACGCCCTGCTGCTCGTTTGCACCTAATTTGATTTTTAGTTGCGTTGAATGGCTACAGCGCCCAGACTCTCTCCCTCTCTCTCTCTCTCGCTGGCTGCGCTGCGGTTTAGCCCTTGGCAATCTTTTTTGTTGCTACCGCCACACACCACACAAACATGTGAAGCAGCAGGAGTATTGGCCGCGCCTTGGCTCTTGGCTTTCATTCATTTGGAGTCCGTCGAAAAAATGTCTGTTATGTGGCTGGCAGAATTCTGCAGTAATTAATGGCAACTGTTTGATTAAAAAATTCCATAGACCGGAGACGTTCACATGGAGCGAGCCCAGCCGAGCAAACACCACAGCAAATCTATGCAAATTCCACAAATCGCTTTAACGTGGCAAAGCTTCGTCTTTGCCCTTGCCTTTCATATTTCTCTACAGCTTACATTTGCCAAACAGCTCAAAATCAATTGAAACACAAAAAAAAAAAAAAAAAAAAAATTAAAAAATATATATTTTAATTTATTTTTATTTTAGGCGCATTGCAATCATGCAGTTGCAATCGCGATTGATAGATAGCTAGAGAAGAAGATAACTCAAGACTTATATATGGTAAGGAGAGCAAGTATTATTGTATTAATAAATATATATAGTAATAAATATATATAATAAATAAATATAAATAAATAAATATTATAGTATTGAACTAAAGCTCGGCTATCCCAGCTTTGAAGGATCAGATGATGTCACAGCTGCAATAACTTTGCCTATCATTAATCTTTATTCACTATTATTATTATATTATATATTATTTATTATTATATATTGATTCACATTCAAACTATATTTCAGCTCACAGCACCACACACATCATGATCAGACCGGAAGAACCGAACTATGCGTTGACTTTTGCTGATTTAAACGCGGGGGCGGATGAGAGCAGGGAGAACTGGAGATTGATTGGCTTTCGCTGGCTTATCCTCTTCCTCATTGTCATATGTTGGGTAAGTCAGCCTTCTATACAAATCAGATATATTCTCATTATTTTCGTCATTCCAAGGCCTTCGCTGTTCACGACATCTTCAACTACTCGGTGATAGTCCACTACTATGGTAGCATCCCAGACTGTGAGTTCATCAAATACGAAATTGTTATGCTGGCCGGAAGCGCGGTATTGTTTGTGGTGCTGCTGGTGGGATTTTGTTTAGTGCTCTGCCAGCACCTGAAGTCATTGCGCATTGTAAGTCATAGATTTCGCAATACTTTTCCGAGCACAGCATGATATCCTCTGGCAGTACTTGAGTGTCATATTTTCATACAGCTGGATGGAGCTGCTGATCACCTTCGTGATGGTGCAGAGCTTTCCGCTCGTCCACGAGATCCACCACAAATGGGAGAAGGGCGAGAGCATCACTGTGTATGAGCTTGAGGTGAGTTGATATCGATCCCACATCAACTCCGCTTGCGACTTAGCGGACTCCTCCATAGTACAAGTGCTGTGGCGCCCTGGGTCCCGACGACTATCTGCTCAGGTACGGAGAGTTGCCTCGCAGCTGCTTCGCCAACGACAGTCGCCTGGCCAACACGCTGTACACCACAGGCTGTCTGAACAAATTTGCTGCGGGTACACGCATAGTGCACTCTGAGCTACTCACGCCAATATTTCTGGTAAGGAGGCCGTACGCTTTGAGATGGTTAATGTGCCAATCTTGCATCGATTGCAGTTCGTGCTCATCTTCTTTCTGACCATCTTCTATTTCCATCTGAAGCGCATCAGGGCGCCCAGGCGCAACTGTGCCGCACTGCGTGCGGCGTACTTCTTATTGTAATGGCAAATTGAATTTGCATTCGGAAGACAAATTGGATGGCATTGAAATTGGGAATTGGATGGGAATTTCAATGGGAATTGCTATTGGCAGGGACTTACACTTCTCATATTTCACCAGCTGCAATCAATAACGATAAACACTCGAGTGTCCGGCTGAGTCCTTGTCAGCCATTGTCCGAGTGTCCGCTCTGCATATGCATGAGCCAATAAAGAAATCAACAAAGGCGAATCCAAAACTATTGCAAATACCCAAACAAGAGCTCGGACAGCCGGACAGGCACTGAATACTCGGAAACAATATGCAGAAGCGAGAAATGCAGCCATGCGACTGAGCGCAGATTCAAGGGCAATCGGATGACTTGGGCCAGGAGTGCCCTCGAGCGTCCTCACATATTTCAGCATAAACATTTTATTGTCGTCAACATTAAATGGAAAACAATTTTCATGTCCGTCGAAATGCATAAAATATGCCCAGCAGAACGTCCAACTTTATGGCTAAATAGTTTGCTGCGGCCCAAGCAGTTAATACAAAATTTTTTTTTTATTTTTTGCTGCTCGACGATTTGGCAAAAGTTTTCCGCCACAGACCTCCATAACCATAACAATAACAATAACAACACTCTGGTCAAGCTGCCGAGCTGCCGATGGGTCCCAGCGCAAAGTTTATGGCAGCAAAGGCAAGCCGAACTGGGGGCTAACTGAAAAACCAAAAGGGGTCATGTGGCTCATTAAACTTTGGCCAACAATTTTTTGTGCGCCCTCCGCCGCCGCCCAGCGCAAAGACAAACAAAAAGTTTTGCACTAAATATTTTGCGACCCTGTGAAAAAAGAACGAAGATAAATATGCGTGTGGAGTGGGGGGAGGAGTGGGCGGCGCTGCAAGCGGATGAGTCGGGGCGTGAGGCATAAAATTATGGCACACATACGCCCCATTAAATGTGGAACTAATGTGAAGTGGGCAGTGTTTTAGGGATGGGGTGGGAGTGTGGGGGATGAGAGGTGGCACAAAGGGGTGAGGCAGGGAGGGAGGGAGAGAGAGGGAAATGGAGAGCGGGATAAAGGGAGAGAGAGTCAGATCAGAGGAGAGCGAAAATGATAGAGAAGAGAGTGATAGAGAGGGAGAGATAGATTGAGATAAGGCAAGAGAGAGAGAGAGAGAGAGAGAGAGAGAGAGAGAGAGAGAGAGAGTGAGAGTGGGAGACAGAGAGACTGAGAGAGTGAGAACGAGGTGGATTGATATAGAGATACAGAGAAGGAGATAGAGAGAGGGACAGAAAAAAGAGATCATGAGGAGAGAGAGAAAGAGAGGCACAGAGGGAAAGGAGATAAAGCAGAAGATAGAAAGAAGGTAGAGAGTAGAATGTAAGAGAGGGAGAAAAAAGAGATAGAGAGAGAGCTAAGGAAAAGTGAGGTAGAGACTGAAAGAGACAGAGAGAGAGGCAGACAGATAGAGAGGGAGAAAGAGGGAAACAGGCTAAAGAAGAGTGAGCAAGTGGAGTGAGAGACAATAGTAAATCAGGCTAGATCTAAATTTAGATTATATATCATATATAATATATGTATTAGCGCTTAGTTAGAGCTGCTTATCAAGCAGTTTAGCAAACGCTGCCAACGTCTTGCTGAAGTGTTGGCAACTAAATGTCGCGACATGATGTGTGCAAAGGTCTGCGCTGCTTGTATGCTGTGCCATTAACTTGGCCAAGCAGTTGGCCAAGAGAAGTGGAGCTCACAAATAAGCAGTAAAAATTTGTAACATAAAACGAAATAAATAAAACAATTGCCAAAAGTATTTTTTGCAACTAAATTTTAATTCGTGGGATCAACAACAGTTTCAACAAGCGCTGAGCGCGCGGGCTCGACCTAGTAGCCCCAGTGGGAGCCGAAGCCATCGAAGCTGACGTGAGCGACGCCAATGGCGGGCGAGTACTTCACGTAGGCAGCGGGAGCGGCAAGAGGCGCGGCATAGGTCTTGGCCACAACGGGGGCAGAGTAGACAGGAGCAGGCGCTGCGTAGCTGACGGCGGGAGCAGCATACGAGACAGTCTTGGCCAGCACTGGAGCAGGAGCAGCATAGGCGATAGCTGGAGCTGGAGCAGCGGCATAGACAGACTTGGTGACCACGGCGGCGGGTGCGCTGTAGACAGTCTTGGGCGTGTAGACGTTGTTGGTGGTGCGGGAGTCCACCTTGCTGAAGCTGGAGTAGGGCGTGACCACGTTCTTGGAGTAGGTGGAGACGGTGCCGCCGAACGAGCGCACCACATTCTGCTGGGTGGTGCCGACGGCATCGTAGTGCGGCTGAGCCAGCTTGGTCAGCACGGGAGCAGCCGCCACATAGCTGGCCGGCGCCAGGAGGCCAGCATTGGCCGCGCCGAGCACAGCGCAGATGGAGAGAAGGACGTACTGGAATGCCATGACTGCTGAGGAGGTTGTGGTTTAACTGCAACTGGAGCTGTTACTGATGCCTAACTGGAGCAGCGCCGCAGCTTAAATAGCCGAAAACACAACTTGGCCAAAAGTGTGTTGGCCAAAAATTTCACGGTCGCAACGGCCTTAAGTTAGGCCTAAGCCGCCGCCCCAAGAAAGCGCAGAAACTGGTTCAATGGGTCGGCAAATGACGGGCCACAAAAGAGGAGACAGAGACGGAGACGGAGACGGAGACGGAGACGGAGTCGGAGTCGGAGACGCAGTCGGAGACGCAGTCGAAGTTCGAAAAGTGAATTATTTTGAATACTATCAGCAGCTCATAAATTTTCCAGAGAACAAAAAAAACTTTTATTGCGTTCGCGCGTATTTTTCCATTAAATTGAGTTCAACTCAAGCAGCAAATATGCCACGCCCCCCCGCCACCAGTCAAGGAGTCCTCAGCTTGTGTCAACTTTTGCTGTTGGGGATGTTTCGTTGTTTTCTTTTTACTTTTCGTTGTTTATGATTTTTGTTCTCTCGCGGCGCACGGGGCGCATGATGAATATTTATTGAAATTACCAAAGTTGCCGCCTGTCCCCCAAATTGAATTGTGTTGCCAACTTGGGATGCCTGCCACGCCCCATTTCTTTAGCTTTATGCACTCTCATTTTTTGGCAAATTGTTATTAATCTTACACGTGTGCCTTGGAGTCCGTCGCTCTGGCTCGAAGCGTAATTACGACGTTTAAGTTATGGTCACAAATTGGCTTTCAAATAATTGCCAAATACTCAACGGACAGCGGGAAAGCGGGACAGAGGGACAGACAATCCGGCTCAGCAATACAACAATTTCGCATCTCTCATTGTGGGCCGGCTCAATTAGCAAACATTCGTCGCTTTGGCACGCGTCGGCTGCGTATAAAAGCCGCAACATTTTGGCCAAATCAGCAACAGTCGCAGCGCAGTCAGCCAACCAGCAACAGTTACTTCGCACTCCATTCGCCATGGCCTTCCGTTACGTCATCTCCCTCTGCGCCCTGGTGGCCTATGCCAACGCCGGTCTGCTGGCCAGCCATGTCGCCGTGGCCAATCCCGCCGTGGATGCCGTGGCCTCCACGCAGCACAATGTGGTGCGCTCCTTCGACGGCACCGTCTCCAGCTACTCGAAGGCCATCGACACGCCCTACTCCAGCGTGCGCAAGACAGACACTCGCGTCCAGAACAACGTGTACACTCCGGCTATCGCTAAGACCACCTATGCAGCTCCTCTGTACACTCAGGCCACGCCTGTGGTGCACAAGACTGTCTATGCCGCTCCAGCTCCAGTTGTGGCTAAGACCGTCTCATACGCTGCTCCTGCCATCACCTACTCAGCACCTGCTCCAGTGCTGGCCAAGACCGTCTCGTATGCCGCTCCAGCTCCAGTTGTGGCCAAGACCGTGTCCTATGCCGCTCCAGCTCCAGTGCTGGCCAAGACCGTCTCGTATGCCGCTCCAGCTCCAGTTGTGGCCAAGACCGTGTCCTATGCCGCTCCCGCTGTCGCCTACTCAGCTCCGGCTCCAGTGCTGGCCAAGACTGTCTACTCTTCCCCCGTGATCAGCAAGAGCTATGCCGCTCCAGCTGTCGCCTATGCCGCACCACTGGCCACCACCAACGTGAACCATGGCCCCAGTGCCACCACCTACACCCACAATGCACCTGCCCTGGGCGTCTCCAGCTACGGCAGCTCCCAGACCGTGCACTACTCACCCGCCGAGAGCGTCTCCCACATGAGCTTCGATGGCTTCGGCACCCACTGGGGCTTCTAGACACCAACTAGCGCCGCTTGATGAGACTTCTTGTTAATGTTGATTATTCCGATAATAATAATAAAGGAACATATTTCGTTAAAACTTGGCAGAGCTTCCGTTTCGAGGTTGGGCCACAAAGCATCAGCGGGGCTAAGCGGAGTGAAGCCAAACAATGAATTGTATCAGAGCAGCTGAAAACAATTGGAGCTCGAGCTGGAGCTGGCGCTGAAGCTGGAGTTGCGGCTGGCAGCCGGTTTCTGCGACGTCATCTCGCTTTCACTGACGGCCTTCGCTGGGCCGCTAAGCCGCTTGCTGCTCAGCTCGTGGCGGGGGCGTGTTTACGCCTTATAATTATGATATGCCATTAGTTGGATTTAGCATTTATTTTCGCACACCTTGCAGCACTTAACGTGCCCTCTGGCTGCCCACCGATTGATCTATGAAATGGGCATCGAAATCCGTCTCATTGCCATTCAATTTAGCCAAACAAACCACGGACACAGAGACAATTGTGATATATTTTGGCTATAGTTGTCCGTTAATTATCGGCTCTTTCTGCTGATATAACAGCAATCAGAGCTACGCTTGCTTTCTGGGTCAGTCAGCAATCAGAGCTCATAAAGGCGGGCATGTTTTATATAATAGGGGTTAATGCTCTGGGCGTGTGATCTTGAAGTAGTTAGAAGACAAGACAAGGCTGCCATGGATTTTGATTATATATATGTATATGCTACACATATACCTCTATCAGTGAGGAAGTATATAGGTAGCAGGCTATAGAAAGTGCAGCTCAAGGCAAATTTAGAGATATTATAAACAGAATGGATTAAGAGTCATAGTGCTTAGCTAGATCTCTGCTTCCTCTAATGTTTTCATTTAAGAAAATATTTTCTTATATAGAAAAAACATATATTTTTTATAGGAAAACAGTTTTTAATGGAAAATATATATTTTTGATTTTTTAGAATTTTTTATATATTTTAATATATGCAAAACAAACATAGTTTTATATAGAAACATATATTTTTAATTTGTTAGAATTTCTGTTATATATTTTAAAATATTTTTTTATATAGTTTTAGCATAGTTTTATGTAGAAAAATATATTTTTAATTTTTTTATAATTTTTTTTATATATTTTAAAATATATTTTAATATATGCAAACCAATTTTATAGGCTCTAGCTAAGTCTCCCCTCTTAAACATTATATATATATAAATTTAAATGGTCTGTAAAAACATATGCATTACTTGCCTCAGCAATTACACGATTAAAATTTATTTAAAGTAGTAAAAAATTAAATCATATCAACATAAACACGCTCCGCCTCAGCTAATTTATAAAAGAGCTGCGTCATGCTCTCAGGTGTGCGGACGACACTCATAACTGGCCCGCACTCTTGCAGTTGGCATTCGACAGGCGAGTGTCCAATCATCTAATTGAAAGCTGATTAAAAAGTGATTGTAAAACACTTTATTTTGGATTTGGAGCAGACGTCAGGCTCAGACCACCAGGCCGAGATGACATTGATTTCTGGCAATTCCCTGGCTGATGCGCACATAAACAATCGAATTAAATGAAGAAGTGCCTGAAAAACGAGGCAAAGGGGCAAGACTCAAACACGTTTTTCCTACGAAATTAGCTGCAGTTGTGGTTGCGCATACGCCGAGTGGGCCAGCCAGCCTGCCTGCCTGTCTGACTGTCTGCCTGTCTGCCTGTCTGCCTTGACAATTAGTCAATAATTTATTTCAATTTCAAGCACACACGGAGAGTGGAACGAGGGCTGGCCTAAGTGCAGTTTAATTACATTTGCATTTTGGCTTTTGCTTGTGCTTGGGCTTGGTTTTTGCACAAACTGCTTGCGCATGCAGCTGAGCACAAACAATTGTTGCAATCCAATTTACGTAAGCGAATTTTCATCATTTAAATAACAGAGCATTATGCTTTATTGTGTTTATGCGACACACAGAGTGAGAGGGAAAGAGGGAGGGAGGTAGGGAGGGGCGAGAGGTGGGCTGGATAAAAAGTGCATTTCCCACTCCCAGTCGCAGGCGCATTCCCCGCCTGTTGTCTGCTGTCTGTGCAGCTATGTCCTGCTATAATTAAATTATGAAAGGACATAAGACGCATAATAAGTCATAAATCAAATTTACCTATCCCACGGGCATTCCCACAGCAGCCAGGCAGCCAGGCAGACAGCCAGACAGTAAACTTTTGCTGCCAGACACCCTCACATTGTATTTGTGACCTCAGCTCAACTCGAGCCAAGTCAACTCTTGGGCCGTAATTTGATGGACATTATGACGACTCTGTCTCGGCAAACAATTAGACAATTGATGCATCTGTGGCTATTTGGCCAATGCCATCTGTGCTATTTGTATCGGACATGGCACACAAAACCTGAAAAGGGCCGAACCCCAAAATGCCTCCTCAAAATGACAGCTCAGCCAGACAACTGTGACTGCATTTTATGTTGTCCACGTCACGGCCAGACGCTCCACTTTCGAGTGTCCAATTCAAAAGTTTGTGTTAGCTGTGCAGGCCAGGCCACTGCAATAATTCCAGTGTTGCCGAGCTGCTGTTTTTGCTGTTCATCATGTTGGCCAACACTAAACGGGCCGAATTTCGTTTCTATTAATAGCTGCTCGAAATGTATGCGAGCTGTGAGCTGTGAGATATGACTGTGACCGGATTGTGGCAAATTTAAAACACATTTGTGTTGTCAATTATTGTTAATTTTAGAATTTTTAAATTTATTAAAATACTATAAAATATATTTGGAACATTTATATATATTATAATATTATTATATTATTATATATATTTTTTTAAATTTTTTTCAGATTATTTCCTCCTTCTGCAACTCTCAACAGCTCTGCCTCCTGTTTAAACAAATTTGGAGCATGCTCAAATGCAAATGCCAGACGAACTCGAGCAGAAGTAGAAAAGAAATGGGAGCCTCAGCAGCGCAGACAACTCACCATCGCGATATGTCATAGACCCAGACAAAGGGCAAGCCAAGAAATGTGAGTTTGGTTTCGCTGAGAAGCCATCCCCTCTTGGTTCCACCTTGTCGAGCGCTACTAACTGATACGGATCATTGCCTGGCCCGCGGCACTGCCAGCCCTCGACGGTAGATTAAAATTTAATTTTTAATTTAAGCACTGTTTGCATTTGATTTGCGTCTTGTTGTGGGCTAAACAAATGGGCAAAGGAGCGGCCTTAAAGCTCGCCTCTTGGCCTATCATTAGTCTATGCAAATTCAAGGCTCACCTTATCGGCAACAGCCACGCGCAATGTCAATGTCAAGCGATTAACATTCAATTAGCTTTTTGGCTTCATCAATGATTTTATCGCCGGCCATTAGCTGCGGCTGGTTGGGGCTGGGCCTGTGTCAGCTCCTGTTGCTGTGTAAATTGTGGCAAATTATCATTTGCTTTTGTTGTTGTGTGTGTGACAACATCTTTACATCTTCAAAAGGTTTTTATGACATCAACAGCTGTCGTTGACAGATTATTGTGGCGATTATTTCAGCAGCCAAAGCAAAGGGACAACCAACAAGGACAAGCTCACTGGCAAGGACAGCCACTGACTAGGGGTCTATCCGCATGCCCTGTAGGGGTTGTTTCCAAGCAGTCGATACTGTCTTCTCCTTTTCCTTTGTGCGCTCAACTGGAAATTGTCAACAATGTTCCCATTGTTGTTGTTGTTGTTGCTGTTGCACATGTGGCTGGCTGAACATATTGTGGGCTGGCTGTTGTAAGTAACGATGCTTCACTTGAAATACTTGTCATTTATGTTAACAGAATTTTTTTTTTTTTACTAACAATATTTATTGGTTTATTTACATATATTCAGAATCTGCAATGTGCCATGTTTCTGCGCAACGGTGTCTTAAAATCGTTACCTCCATCTCCCTGTGCATCTTTCTGGTAAGCTCTTGTGCCGCAGTTGATCCCTCGTATACCCAATTGCATATATACAGCAAGTGGGCATTGCCGAAGTGAGTGTCAATTTAGCATATATCGTGAATCAGAGTATGCCCAGAATTTGTTTGATCGTCTCATGCACTGTGATACCTGTGCTCTTGTTCCTTATTACAATCGTCGCAGTTTTAGCCCTTTTTGGCCGGAAGAGACTCAGACTCTTCATAGTTAAGTTGACAAACGTTTAAACTACTTTTCATTTGCTTTGAAAATACAATTTAAGCAGCTTAAAGCTCTTAGCTAGAAATGTAGAAAGCTTTTCGTTTACTACGTTTAACTAGTAAACTTTGCACGAGTTACATACATAAAGAGCTTTAAGCACCTGTAAATATTATCGTAAAAGCTTGTCGTTTGTATTTTTGAGCTTAAAGCTCGCTTAGGATTAAGTGCACAATCAATCTAATATAACTTTAACGTGCAAACATTCTAGTTGGCAGCCTGCTTAATAGTATACCTCGCGGTTAAGTTGATTATTTGGCTAATATTTGAAATGCATCAGTTGAAGTCGGTAATGGCGCTAACATGCAAAGTATTCTTTTGCCTATCCAGCATATGCACAGTGAGTGAATCTGGGACAGCTAGAGAGAGATGCTTGTGACTACATTTCTTTATATTGTCGTATAGGTCATCTCGCTGGCACTAATCGTTGCGATGACATTTAACATCGAGGAAGGCTGAGACTTTTGCGTCGCTCTCAGCGAACATATATATTTGTAATAGAGTGTTTCAGAAAACATGTGCTTCCTAGGACTATGTGTGTTGAAGATCAATACGGTCGTGTTGTCTTTAATAGTTTTGGTAAGTGGCGACTCACCATCGGATCGAAAGAGGCTAAATTGCAACTCTTTTCAGATATGTAACACTTGTAATCTTTTCTATGGCATACAACTTGCCCGCAATTTCGACAGTCCTGCATGGAGCTTACTGATCGTGTCCATATTCCTGGACAGCGTTCTATTTCTAACAACTTGCTTGGGCATCTACGGCGGCATTTTCCACAAGAAATGGCCCCTGAAGATTGTAAGTTCGCATCACTTAAGGCGCCTCATGAGTTGACCCAGTCTTCCCCATACCCGCTAGTTTACATTCACATTGATAGCCTTCTTTATAAGCAAGATACTAGTTGCGGACCAGGCTGCTGGCTTCGATACCAAATTCTATTCAACCTTCGTGAGCCCCTGGTATCACTTGGAAATAGCCCTTTCGGTTAGTACTTAGGCCTGTCCCAGCAACCAATGCTGTTTAAAGTATCCCCATTGCTTTCAGGTTTTATGTTTAGTTTTTGTATTTTCCCTTTACCTGAAATTAGACAACATGGCACAGTTAAGGTAATACGCTCCAAAATAAAATGTGATTGATCACGGTTTACTACAACACTAATTGAGTTTGATCTTATGAGTTATGGATTTTTATTTATTTTAAGCTTTCATGTGCTTTCCTTGTGCTTCAATGAGCTTTCGAAGCTCCTCTTTTAGTTTTTATTTACCGAAAATCAAAGTAGCCTGTTTCAATTTAGCTTTGCTGCAGTAGATGAATTCGAACAATTTTCTTCTGACACTTTCAATATAAATACAAATAAATATAATTATGTGTTTCGTTCAATTTGGAGCGCTCAGATATATGACCTTAGGCGTAATCATCGCTTTTACAGTAAGTTCTTGTGAGAGTAAAAACAGATTATATATATATATATAGCCGCCCTTTGGTGTTCAGATCTGCAATGCCCTAGACATAAGCGTTGCCATAATAACCCTCAGCGAAGGCCATCAGAGCATTAGCACACCTTTAATCATATCCATTGTAATGAATATCTTAGTTAATAATCCCATTGTCACTGGTTTCTGCGGAACTTATCACAATAGTATCTTGAAGCTGGAGCGGGTGAGTCGCAAGTATCTATGGCACTTCTCTTCTTCTACCCCACATCATTCATTCCAGTTCATAGTCGCAATGATGCTCTACTTTTCGGGCAAAATAGTATTATGCAAATTGCTGCAGCAATTTCAAAAATCCTATGTTGAACTGATTATAGCGTATCAGCTATGCGTTATCACCTCGGTAAGTATAAGCCTGTATCCCTAAAGGAATTCCATGATTACAATTACCTCTCTCTTTTCTTAGGGTCTTTGTTTTGTCTTCGCAATTCCACTTTGTGTGAAGCTGGTGGAGAAAGATAATGAAGCCGAAATTCAAGTTTAAGTCAATATAAATATTGTAAAGAATTTTTTCAAATTATTTGTAATTTTTTAAGACTAAGCAAATGATGCTCATCGCTGTTTAACCATCAATCCTTGTGTCTCTCCCATCCACCCGTCTAGCCTTATATCTCTTTAACTTTGATGGCAATTGTATTTAATTTAGTTTTATTTGGCCAGCTTAACAGCTTTATTTCCAGAATTGTCTTAGACTTTAGATGCGGCATTGCAGATAGCGCTACGAGCGCCAGTATCTGTGGCCTATCGAATTACATGCGAAATTATGGACACAACACGCCCGCAGGATAACAGCAGCAGCAACAGCAGCAGCAGCAGCCAATAAAGATGACGATGACAAGATAAACGAAAGTTTGTGGCAGAGCGGGGGTCGCTGACTCTGGCTGCTTTAAATGAAATTTAACGATGCACACAAATAATGGCACTTTGCATTTTAAAGCACTTTAACGAGGGTCGGCGAGGCGGTCAGAAGTCAAGCGCAGCGGATGCGACATTGACATTCAATTGGTTAGCAGAGGAGCAGAGGAGGACGATGTCCTTGCGGCGCTGAACTCCGATGCTCATTATACGCATTGCCATTTGACACTTTTATTGGCCCAGCTGTCCAGGAGCTGATATTTCACACTTGATTCGCTGGCAGAGGGCGAAAATTAAATGCGTAATGCTTGGGCAACATTTATGCGGGTCATTTTATAGCCAGAAACGGTAGCGGATGCGGATGCGGATGCGGTTACGGATATCAAGCGATAAGGCCATTAAAATATATATATATTTATATATATATATCTGTATATCTGCAGCACTTTTGCTGGCCATAAACTGAGCCAAAGCGACGAACGCCCGAAGCACTCAGCCAATTACGTAAATAAAAAGAAATATGTTTGCGCCCAGCGTCTACTTATGAGGCAAACGTGTCAAAGTGCTGAAACCGAAATGCAACAGCTTTTGCGCGCAGTGTATGCAGGCGCTGAGTGCCTCATTAGGCGTGTGAAGCTGGCCTCCCCCCGAGGTGTCGCCAAACGAGCTACAAATTTAATGGGCATTTCAAATTTAGATATATACTATATATATATATATCTAGTTCAGATTGTATGTGCTTTATACAAATCGCTTAATTAAAGCCTCGCGCCAGGGGCGAATTTCATCATCAGCAGCTGGCGCTGTCGCTGTCGCTGGCCTCGAAAAAACAGCATGTCGTCGCTGTCCTTGGCAGCGTCCAGGCGCATATCCTGCGGCTGATTAAAATCTATTAGAGTCAAAGCAGATGTAAGACACTGCTCAGAGAGAAAGAGAGAGAGAGAGAGTGGGAGAGAGGGCGAGAGAGTGCGGTCTCTTGGCCAATGACTCAGGCATGTAAATGTCGTCGCAATTGAAGTGCATGCGGCGGAAACTGCCAACTGACTATAACTTAGACTTGCAAGAGTCTAGCTGGATTCTTATTGCATACGACGCGCAGGGAACAGGGAAGAAGATCTGTAAGGAATATAAGAAAACATTATTTTAGACTGATTTATGTTTTATATGTAGTTGATATAATACAAATATATATTTATAATATTAAATTTTATTTTATTATTATATATTTATTTTTATATAAATATTAAATTATATTTTATTTTATTTTATATTATATATTAGATTATAAGTAAACATAAAAGGATTTTTTGCTTGCTAAAGATCCTGAAAAAAAAATATTTTCTTTTAGATTTTTCTGAAAAATTTTCAATATTTTTATTTATTTTCTTTTTATTTATTTTTTTTAATTTTTTATATTTTTTTGTAGCTTGTTTTTAAGTTATAGTTATTTGTCATCTCAATTATATTTTCAATATTTCAATATTTCCACTCTCTTTTAGCACCACTCCGCAATGCTGCAGTTCCATCTGCTGTACATCTAAGTCTTCGAGTCTTGGGCACCTATCTCAAGAACTTACTATAGCAACCGCTTCTAGCAAACCTGGAACAACTTCAATGATATCAATGAAATGCGTTCAGTTTTGTCTCTCATTATTCCTTGCCCATTTCTCCCACTTTGAGGCAGGCATGTTAGAGTATCCAGCTGCTGCTGGCGCTCACGCGCCCTTTGTCTTTTGCCACTGCCAAAAGTCGCACACAAAAAGTTTGAGCGCAAAGTTTTTAGCGGAAATTGTGCAGCTGTTTTGTGTGTGCGACAAGGCGGTGACAGTGGGGGCGTGTGGCGTGTGGCATGTGGCAAGTTCTGCACTTGTTGGCTGCCCAAACACAGGCATAGATACATCTCTAGCAAATTTCTTGAAATTTTAATTCAATGGCAGCGGCAGAGGAACATTTACATATGTAAGCGTTGTACCTATGCGGTGCATGCATCTCGTTTTGGCCCTAAGTAGCTACCGTTATCGAGCATGTGCCGGCACTCAATATGAATTTTCATGATTAAAGCGCGTGTCGGTCGCTGGCGCTGCCATTTTATCGCTCGAAGACAGTGCCGTTCCGGGAATGTGAAATGTCGCCGGTTCGGGCCGCTCGGCTCTCGGTTCGATGAGAACGCTTTTCTTATAAATTATCGTATGGTAGCAAATGTGTCCACACAGCCATTGGCACGCATGCATAATAAAGTGATTTTAAAGGGCACTTTTCCTCCTCTTCACGGCTGCGTAAAATTTCCATTTGTGTGGGATTGGGCAGGGCGGAAAGGGGAGGGGGGGCCTGAGATGGCACTCAGCTTTATTGGAAACGAAAGTTAAGGGTGCGCTCCGGTCTGGCGTGCACACATGTGCTCTAATGCTAACTTGGCTTTAACAATTCATTAAAATTTCATACAACTGCTGCACTGCCAAGAGTAATCCACTTTGTTATTAACTGTTATTTACAAATGTGCATCTCAGTGGCGGGCCAAGGCGAGGAATATATATTAAATGCAGCGCAAAAGCGTCAAGTCATAAACTGCTCATCAGTCTTGCTGCTGGAGGAGGGGCTGGGTGGGGTTGGGGGAGGGGTGTGGTTCCCTTTCTTTGAGCTGTAATTATGCGCGTCGCAAAAAGTTTACTATCACAACTCATTCTGCGTCTCATCCTGGCCATGCACGTTGTCATTGTCTCGCCGCGCAGGAAGTGCCAAAGCGCTGCAGGGCCGAAGCTAACGGAGAGAGAGAGAGAGAGAGAGCAATGGCTTGGTCCTTGATAGTCCTGGCTGGCTGCTGGCCATAGTCCTCGGCGCCTTTTGACGCTGATAATGCAATTTCCGCTGCGCGTAATTTACTGTTATGCAATGTTTCATTTTATTTCTGCCCTCCGACTTGGCCGCACTCATTCATGTCGCATTTTTTCTGTTGTTTTGCTTTTAAGCGCCCGAGAGCGTCAATGCTAGTTGTTGGCTATTTATCTACATAAAGTTAATTGAAAACATTCAAATGCCAGACTCGGACGCCCCCCTCGCTCCCTCTCACTCTCTGATGCTGCGTGATGTGTCAACATCTTTCGCTTGCCATATAATCCCAGGCCATGTCCAGCTTTATGTCCTTCTCATTCGTAGTCTTTATTACAAATTGGTTTTCTGCACTCGCTCGCATGTTTCGTGCGCAATTTGCAGCCCTCTGCCAAATGAATATGGAAGCCGCAACAACAACTGAAACCACTCGGCAAATGTACAAAAAAGCTGAAATCCTGGCAAATTGCAGTCGTGGGTTACCCACGTGGCGAATCCAGCAAAAAAACACAAGCCAAATATAACTCCGTGCATTGTCGAGAAACGTGTTCACTTTGCACGTTAACGAACTGAAATCGAAAGTTTTGGCTGCGGTCAGCCTGGAGCATTGTCATACCCTGCAGCTGTCTGTCTCCCTCTCGCTGCCTGCTCCTCTGCGCCTTTGTAACGTGCACAGTTGTGCGATGTCAGATTGAATGGTTTATGTGCGACACCTTTGACCGGTCGGGTCGAGTTGCTGTCCATATAAATTAAACCCAACTGCCAGCATGAAGAAGCTTTAAGCGATGTACAAAAGAATTTCTCTGATTTTTGGCTTCAGTTGGGCATAATATAAAGAGGCTTGCCATAAAATTCTACTGCTCTTTCCGCACTATTCAACTATTTCAGATTAATTTCACTGCTGTTTGCTTTCCCTGTTGATAAAAGTCAAATGTTTCGGTTCAGCTGCAACTGCCAACCCCAAAGCTTGAGCTGCTTTTATATGATTTGGCCAGCAAAAGTCACGTGGCATTCATAATTCTTAAAACGACGCCATCTGAAATTATGTAGCAATGCTAAGTGCACCCAAACAGCGCCTGCGACAGCTGCCCCAACGTAACTCAGTCGCCCTGCCCCTCTCTCCGCCCGCGTAGCTGGGGATTGTACGTGACCAGCATTTGTCGCGCTGCAAAGTATGCTATGATTTTTGGACTCTCGCTCGAACAATGGGGAATTGATTTCGCAGCCGAAGCTGATTATGGAATTAAAACATATTTTTACACCGCCGCAGAACTTAAAACTTTAAGTGGCAAAGGTTGTAGCCGTACGTGACAATTCCCGGCCAGTCGAGTTTAACACACACACACACACACACACACACACGCTCAGGCAGAGGGAAACAAGAAATGAATAAGTGAGCGAAAACTACAAAGAAGTTAACTACAGCAAGAGCCTCACTTGGGTTACAAAGGCTGGCTGGCGACGGGCGGGGAGGGGCAGCACATAAGATGCGTATAAAAACGCAGATAAATAGCATTGAATGCGAAAATGCACAGAAAAGCGAAGCGAAAGCAGATAGAGAACGAAAGAAAAATAAACAATACGCCTTTTGAAATGCTAAACGTGCCACACACACGCACACACACCCCGCCAGAGCCAGAGGCATTCTTCACACGCTCACACTTTGGCAGGACGCGCACAGGACTCGTGTTTTTTTATTAGCTCTGCTGCCGTCGCTTTATCTTGTTACCAAAAAAAAAAAAAAGAGAGAAAGGAGAAGAAAACATTTATCTTGTCGTATTTATTTTGTAGCGCATTAATTTCAGCTCATGTTTGAAATGGGAATTGACTTATTTGCATTCCCTTTAATTTGTTTGGCCGGCGCAGGTGCTGCAGCTGTCAAATTTGTGATTGATGTAAGAATGGAGGCTGCCTCGAAATTATGAGATTTGCTGCTATAAATAAAAATCCAGCAAGAATCCACAGAGTTTGATTGATTAACAATGAAAATCTGTAAAAATTTGGAGACCTTTTTAAATGCAGAAAAAAGTTTTATAAACTGGCCTAAAGCAGCCCCAGCCCCAGCCCCAGCCCCAGCCCCTTTCCACACATAATGCCCATAACTCATTGTTGACTACCAGAATTCATATGCTCCGTGCTGCCTGCTGCCTGCTGCCTGCTGCCTGCATAGGCGCAGTCAACAAAACCAGATATGAAAGAGCAACATTAACATGGCCAATTGCAAATGAAGTTATTCGTGGCCAGCTCACAGCGTGTAAAAGCAGGCAAATGCATTTTTCATAAGGCAGACAGCGATAGATTGCGCACGGCACAGTGAGTATCGACTAAGTGGGGAATGAGTCCGTCGGCCCGCTAGCCAGCCAGCCAGGCGAACATACCTGCAGCCAGCTATCGACAGGGGCCGGCAGCGAATGGCGCTGACAATGGCCAAAAGCGAACAATGTCAACTGAAATTGCGATTGCGTTAAAACTCTATAAATACCAAAGTAACATGCAACAACAACAACAAACAGAGAGAAAGAGAGAGAGAGAGAGGGAGGGAGAGCCAGGTGGAGCAGCAGCAAGGACATGCTGATATGGCAACAACACAATCTAATCCGGTTATTGCATTTTAAATGCAATACAAGCTTTCATTTTGTTAGCCCCACGGCAAGCGACAAGCGACAGGCGACGCGTCGAACGCCTGTGGCCAGGCCACGATTTAAGTTAGTTCATGTTTTGGTTATGGCTGTTGCAGCCAGAAGACATTAGATGAAAATGAAAACACGGCAGGGGTGGAATGCGGGGAAGTATCTGGACTTTAATGTGCTTAATGAATAGGTTGTAAGTTGAAGATATAAAAATATATATATGCCATCTATAAAAGCTCAAATGAAGCTGAATAGCAAAATATATCCAATATATAGTATATAGTATATATATTGTAAATGTATGCATAAGCTAAAGCATATTAATTAAAGCACATGTGCAGCTTTAAGCTTTAACTTAGGGTTCACAAGCAGCTTTAAGCTCGTATAACTAATGATCTATCAACTTGTTGTAAGTAAATGCATAAAAGCTCTACGACAGCTGAGTAGCCAAATAACTATTTTGAAGAAAAAGCTCATTAAAGCTCATTTGCGTATTAAAGCTCATATTTTTAAATATATTTAAATACATATGTATGTATGCACACTGAATAGCCAAATAATTATTTGGAAAAAAGCACATTAAAGCTCATTTGCATATTTAAGCTCTTCTTTTTAAGCACATCTACAAGCACATATGTATGTATGCTCTTCAAACATAATATAAATATAGCAGAAAAGCGCATTAAAGCTCATTTAAGTTAAAAGCTTTAAACACCACTTAGTTGCAACTGCGAAATAGCAGCTGCTTAGCTTCTAATTATACAAAATTAGAGTTGCTTAGAGGTAAGCACAGATAAGACACACACACACACACGCTCATCTACACACACACACACACACAACAAGTGTATACAGTTTCTTATGCTAATACGCTTATCTGCAGCATGCAAATGGCAACAGGCAGCAGCCGAGCAGCCTAACCGCAAGCCAACTCTTTTTTGCTCAAACTGTAATGCAATTTCACAGCATATTAAACAGCTGTGAGTCTGGGCCACACAGAGCCGGGCGCAGCTCACCTAGTTGCCGGCAAGTGCAACAGTTGTTGTCCCTGCCACCGCAAAGCGCTAACAAATTGCGAGCAAACTTTGCCGACTGGAGATACGCAAAGCCCAGGCACCAACCAGCTGCCGACCTCAGCGCAAAAAGTAAGGTGAAAAGCCAATCATAAGTGAGTGCCTGACTGAGTGTGAATGAGATAGTAAGTGAGTGCCATTGAGTGAATGAGTGAATGGGTGGGTGGGCGGAACTGCTCGAATCAGGCTAATCAATTGCTCGTACTTGGCGCACAAATCAAATTGCAAACTTGCTAGCCCATGCCTTTATCTTAATGCCCAGTGAGCTTGTGAGAGAAGCGGGTATATGGGGCTTGCACATGACTGTAACTTGGTCAAGAATCCTTTTCGAAAGTCATATATATCTCAGGTTTCTATCGGCAACTATAAACCTATCGACTCAGCCATACCTAGAATGCCAAAGTATCTCCTAGTCATGCACCCCCCATCTAGAGTGCAACTTGTTTTTATTCGCGTTAGCACAAAAGTTTCTTATAAGTTCAACTTTTGCTCAATTTGATTTTTCAACAAAGTGCGCTGCAAAGGTTGGAGCAAAAGGCGAGAGCGAGGAAAAAACGAAGCGAACTCTAAACTTTTTACCTGCGTTTTGCGTTTGTGTTCTTATGCCTGTCGTTAAACAAACTTATCCAATAAAAGTTTGTCAACATTGATTTAAAGCTGAGACGAACGCATATATCAAACAAAAAGCAGGGATTGGCCCACAGTCTGAGATGTCAGCTTGCTTTCGGATCATGCTGCATATCTCAGGGATGTCAAAAGACTTGAATGCTGTAAGTCGATCGATTTAATAAGTTATTTTAAGGAAATATTAATTGATGGAGGAGGAGGAGGAGCAGTGGGTTTAGAAGTGGGAGTAAGGAAGGGACTTGGAGTTGGGGCAGGCGTAAGCATAGATGGGAGATATAGAAGAGGGAAGGATGTAGTAGTAGAAGTAGTAGTAGAAGTAGTAGTTAAAGTAGTAGTTAGTATAAGTAGTAGTAGAAGTAGAAGTAGTAGTAGAAGTAGTAGTAGAAATAGTAGTAGTAGTATAAGTAGTAGTAGAAATAGTAGTAGAAGTATTAGTAGAAGTAGTAGTAGAAGTATTAGTAGAAGTAGTAGTAGAAGTAGTAGTAGAAATAGTGTAGAAGTAGGAGAAGAAGTAGTAGAAGTAGTAGTAGAAGAAGTGTAGAAGTAGTAGTAGAGTAGTGTAGAAGTAGTAGTAGTAGAAGTAGTAGTAGAAGTAGTAGTAGTAGTTAGTAGTAGAAGTAGTGTAGAAGTAGTAGTAGTAGAAGTAGTAGTAGAAGTAGTAGTAGAAGTAGTGTAGAAGTAGTAGTAGAAGAAGTAGTAGAAGTAGAAGTAGTAGTAGAAGTAGTAGTAGAAGAAGTGTAGAAGTAGTAGTAGAAGTAGTAGAAGTAGTAGAAGTAGTAGTAGTAGAAGTAGTAGAAGTAGTAGTAGTAGAAGTAGTATTAGAAGTAGTGTAGCAGTAGTAGTAGTAGAAGTAGTAGTAGAAGTAGTAGTAGAAGTAGTAGTAGAAATAGTAGTAGTAGTAGAAGTAGTAGTAGAAGTAGTAGTTAAAGTAGTAGTAGAAGTAGTAGTTAAAGTAGTAGTAGAAGTAGAAGTAGTAGTAGAAGTAGTAGTAGAAGTAGTAATAGAAGTAGTAGTAGAAGTAGTAGTAGAAGTAGTAATAGAAGTAGTAGTAGAAGTAGTAGTAGAAGTAGTAGTAGAAGTAGTGTAGAAGTAGTAGTAGAAGTAGTAGTAGAAGTAGTAGTAGAAATAGTAGTAGTAGAAATAGTAGTAGTAGTAGAAGTAGTAGTAGAAATAGTAGTTAAAGTAGTAGTAGAAGTAGAAGTAGTAGTAGAAGTATGAGTAGAAGTAGTAATAGAAGTAGTAGTAGAAGTAGTCGTAGAAGTAGTAGTAGAAGTAGTAGTAGAAGTAGTAGTAGAAATAGTGTAGAAGTAGGAGAAGAAGTAGTAGAAGTAGTAGTAGTAGTAGTAGTAGTAGTAGTAGTAGAAGTAGTGTAGAAGTAGTATAGAAGTACAGCATAAATATTAGCAGAAGTAGTCGAATAAACATGTAGTATAAGTAGTAGTATAAGCATGTAGTAGAAGTAGTAGTAGCATGTAGTATAAGTAGTAGTATAAGCATGTAGTAGAAGTAGTAGTAGCATGTAGTATAAGTAGTAGTATAAGCATGTAGTAGAAGTAGTAGTAGCATGTAGTATAAGTAGTAGTATAAGCATGTAGTAGAAGTAGTAGTATTAGCAGAAGTAGGGATAGTAGTATAAGGGTACTAACCGTATTTCCCCCACTTCAAGCATAGGTGGCAACTCTGGCTCGCCAACAATTATTCACATAAAGATGCCACTTATTATACACTTTAAGCCAGTTCTCGTTCTGGCTAGAATAACAGAAAGTGTTAAGCATAGCGCATAAGCCGAGCTAAACCAGGCAGGCGAAGAAGCTGGCCAATGGGCAAAAGTTGGCCATGTTGTTGCCGTTGTTGTTGTGCTTGAAATGCATTTACAGCAATGCTGAAAGTTGGTGTCGTGTTGCTGTTGCAGCTTCTTGATGCACATCTACTTAATACTTTAATAGTTGCAAAACTTTGCCCAGCTCCTTCTCGCTTAAGTAGCTGTTACTTTGCTTGTTGAACCGTTTGTTTGTTTCTTTCCTTCGCTCTATCTCTGTGTGAGTGTGTGTTGGCGTCTTTAGGTAGTGCTTAAAATAACTGTAAAAGTGCCAACATAAATCTAGCCACAACATCTTTTATGTTCGCACTAGCAAGAAGTTAATGTTAATGCCATTTGCCCGTCCACGTGAGCTGCTGCCCTGGCTTTAACTTCAGCTTAAAAAGTTAAGATATATATATATATTCCTACAGCAAATTGACGTTTATCTTGATGCATATTGAATAAAAAAGCCAGATTGTGTTTGGCATATTAAACGAAAAATCATTTGAAAAACGAGAGCAAATCTCCTCAAACTCAACTTGACTCCAAAAGAAAATTTGCCTGCTGCCCCCTCCGTCTGCTTGGGCCAGGTCGAAAAGTGATTTTTCTTGTTGGCCTTTCGGCTTAGCGACGCAGCAAATTTACTCCAGCGACGTCTGCGATTTGTATAATAAGTTGAAAGTTGACGGC